>QPHH01000018.1:0-569145 GCA_003574815.1 Aspergillus spinulosporus | reverse complement strand
TGTCACGGGCCGACGCCGGAGTCAGGTGACGTCGTCGCGCCTGGCCCTGTGACACGTGACCCTCAATATCTCGATCCCCACGTAATGCGGAGAGGCGCCTTATCGGCGCCAATCCGCCAAGTTAGGAATACGAGGGATCGCCAGAGCCGTACCGGGATCAACCCAGTATGGTGTTGCATTGGGACGCCGAGCCATACGCAATCACCAGCGCGTTACTGCAGCAGTATTGCTTGGAGATGCCGAGTTAGCCGAACAGGAGGCTATATGAAGGGCCTCCTGGTTGTCATGTACATAGAGATCTCCAAGCAATCCTTTCGGTATTCTTCGATATCAATTGAGCCCCCTTCATTGGTTGATTATCATTAATAGTCGTCGCTTCGTTGTAGCTAGAGAACCCCGACGTTAAGGCACGTCTTACACTAGCTGCCAGATAATGGAAATTCGGCATATTTAAATATCCTTTCTGCAATTACCCTCTAGCAACTCCTTAATATACAGGAGCTGGGTTGCAATCCTAATCCTAGTTGCAACCATGAGAATATGGCCATACTCTCCCATAGTCTCCAAAGCCCTGCCAGCCCTGATAGTTGTCAGGCTGTATAGGCTGTTAATCCATGCTTGATATATTTGGCTCGGTTTAATGCGGCGGGCAAGCTTTTTTGTAAATCCAGATTACTGTTAAATCAAGAGGGAAATAGTAACTACTCTACCTGTGCTGTTGTTTTGCTACTAGTATACTATAAATAGATATATCTGCAGGAGATAAAATAGGCTAACATGGGAAATATTAAGCATAATCTACTGTCCAGCACGGATCTGCCATGGCCAAGAAGGTGATAGTATTACATGGAGAATATTTTCTTTTTAAATATTAACTATTAGCTTAGAAGGGTTCCTTCCAGGTGCCATGTTCCAAAAAAGGATGCAGATAAATTACCAGACAGAAAAAGTTATAAAGGTAACTAGATAGCAGAAAAGATAGAGACAAGTATAGCTACTAGTTAATATATAGGTATGCTACCAAATTATATACACTGCTAATAAAGCACAAGCCTGGTGCATTCTTAAAAAGAGCTTGTAGACCCGCTTTTTTACAAGTAGTATAAGGGCAAGAGAAAGGATTATGCTTGCTGCCTTAGAACTTGGTTAGACACCTTCTGGAAAGGAGGGCATAGAAACATACCAGGATCCCATAAACTTGCAAAGTATTGGAAGTTAATATTTTGTAAGTACTTACCGCGATTACTATGTGGATAATTACCTGGAGAACAGCCACTGCGCCAATGGTTTAGTAAATAGTACTATATGTCTCGAGCAACACCCCTAACAGATAAGCGCCAAATTTATAGCCGCCAGAAAGGTATATTGGAAGAAGATTGGACAAAGACAGGTGTGCAGCGCGGATACCGGCATCAGAAAGTAATTGAACCCTGACAGCATTACAGACTAATGTGCCAGTTATATAAAAGATGATCACAAGAAGATGAAGGGGGGATGGAAATAGGCTAGATAGCCACTTATGGGATAGAGGGTGCAGCAGATACTTTAAGATGAATTGTCGATGATGCCTCATTAGAAAAGTACGAAGGGCAGAGATAAGGTGGAAGAACACCAACAACAGTAGCACGCTTCCTACAATAATGATGTAAATTATTTCAACAGGCTCCTCCATTGTACTGGTATATAAACAGCATTAGACTCAGTGACTGAGCAGGGTTCGCTTCACCCTTATGTACTTCAAATAGCGCCAACCCGCTATTCTGCGGTTTGCTCAAAAGAGCCATAATCAACTGCAACACTAAGTAGTTTCGCAACTCAGCCAGGACCCAGCCATACAGATCAAACATTAGACATCTCTTCGTCTGTATGCGTCGGTGTCTGCTCCACCATCGACTCCAGAAGCTGGCCTCTGTAAGCGCAGTATTGGCAGAAGCGTAAAAACATATCTTGATCTGTCTCCTCGCTGGAACTGCGTTTCATGGTGCGATCCAGGCGTTGTAGATCAGGATAGATATTGTCCTAAGACACGGTTAGCAGTCGGATAACAAGCAGTCAACCCGCAAATTACTAGATCTTTATCACCAGGGGGCCAGTTCGCGTCATGCGCAGAGTTATAGGCAACTGTGGCCCGTGGATGCTTGATGAAGAGGTAGACATCAGCCCCCGAGATAGTAGCTAGCTCATGTGCTTTGCTCAGTAAGGTGCGTGTCCTTTTCGTAAAAGTAGTCCGTTCACGCCTAAAGGGATCAGGACCGCCCATGATGTCTGTCAATGTGAAGAAGCAAAGAAACCCAGATATTTTAAGGCATCCGCTGCTGTGTGTTACACCTGGAGTTCTTTATACCAGCCGGCAATTCGAGGTAGCCTCGGTCATATTTCGGCATGAAAGCAGCTACAGGTCTAGGTATCCGCGACCTACAAGGGGCGTTCCTAATCTGATCAACGGGCTCCACCCAGACCCGCCAGAAAAATAGGCTGACAAATTGAGAAATGTAACCAACCACAAAAGAAAAAATGGATTAACCTAATATAGCTAGCTTACAGCGATCCAAGTTCCGTTTCCCTGTCTGCCTCGATACAAACCCTCTTTGCGTGTTCCTCTTGCAAGTTCACAGAAAATCGCCGGCGGCATTTACCTCGCGGCTGGCTATCAACATTGTCACAATGTGCGCAAGAGGCTGCGTTGGGGAACCCATGATTAAAACGGCCGAATGGGGAGTGTAGATGCTGCTTGGCTCCAAAAGACGCTACTGAGTCGGGAAACCCGCTGATTCTCCAGCGCTTCTTCGCTTGATTCTTCAGGTAGATATTCACTTCTACCCCTGAGTGGGCCGCGATGAATGAGACATGCTGGCGATATCGTCCACAAAATCCGCAGAGCTGTTTCCCATCCGCGAGGGGCCCAATTTTCTCAGTATCAGTGGTAAGGAACAGCCCATCAGGGTACAAATGTTGCAGCTGGCTGACAACACTGTTGGCATGTCCTCTGCAATGGATGATTCCACGGCACCAGAAAGGGCTCACGGTATCCTCCGGCAAGCTGTCCAGCTCAAAGTAGAATTGTGCCGCAAGGAGAGCTGTTGCCGCTTCCCGAGCCATCCGGGCGCTGCCCGGATGCAGAAGAACCAGATTCCGATATTCCTCCATCAACTCCACTGCATCGATCGCGCATGAACCGTCCGGAAGTGGGACATTTAGTCGCAAGTAGTCGGGCTTGAGGCCATTCTCTAGCTGGCCCCACATCTTGGACCAGTTGAATTCCGTGTCCATTGAGGACATCCAGGCATCAAAGCCCCGACGGATGAAGCCATCCCGGAAGACATGGTGGAACTGAGGAGATAGATTAGTCGCTCTTGGAGCAATGCCCGTTCCTAGAGAGAGAAGTCTGGCCGGGTTCTTCCGAGTAGGCCATATCTGGCGACTTAAACGATGTGCGATATCCGCGGCCAAGTTATCCTGCAGACCTCCATCTTGGAACGAGCCGATGCCAGGGATATCAATGGGAGGGAAAAAGCTACAACAGCCATGAGGATTACAGTAAAGCATTAGGGAAAAGCTGCAGAACTTACAAAGGCGCTGCTGCTGTAGCTCTTGCCCTGTAACTAGCTGTCAACATCATGAAAGGACACAGGTTCGGGGTGGCCCACCCTTTCCACACAAGGGGCTCGAGACTTGTATCCGGCGGGCGAATGATGTCGTACCCTGAATGCGAAGTCACTACCATAGTTCATGGTTCTGATGCTTGGATACTGACCACAATCATCATTTGTGATCTGGGCAGCGTTAAAATTCCCGAATACAAAAGACCTTGTTTCCTTTGCAATGCTTGTTGCTACAACGCCAAATTTTGCCCCAGAGCGTGTAGTTGGTAAACTGTCAGCATACAGAGCCTCAAACATCCGGTCAGCCTCCCCAAATACATCCTTCAGAGCTGAGTCAAAGACATGTCCACTATAACAGCCATCATACAGCAGCCACGAAAGCCATCTATGCACGCGACCAAGTACTGACCTATCTCCTAGCAACGCCTGGAAAGCGCGGGAGAGGGATGAACTTTGCTTTTCCTCAAAAATATGCCGTGCCATCTGGTCAAAAATCCCTGCGCAAGCCTTTACATTCCATAATTTCTTGAAAAGCGCAAGAATACTAAGCCCTCCTTGGTCATGTCAGTTAGCGGACCTGTATCCAGCGAAAATGGCAACTAAGACTGACCCGAGCTTGTTCCGATGGCAAGATCGACCATGTCCTGTATTTGACAGGATTGACCCAGGTGTTCTTGGACAAGAATCAGAAATTCCAAGGGAATCACACCTCTCACTCCGCCACCGTCAATGGCTAGGATGGTGGGATTTGCTGTCGGCGGGAGGACATCAATCACAAAGGGTTTCCGGTAGAGACAACAGAGGCACATGGATATTGTGAATCTATATTCAACGCCCCTTGCGGGGGACCCATATACCTGGGCACAGTGATCACATAGCGTATGCCCACACTCGAGGCGATGTTGTGCGGACCTGATGAGGCAGACAAGGCATACTAAGTTGGACCTGATTGAGGAAAGATGTCCGCTAAGGGCTCTAAGCTGCTCCTGTCGAAGCCTCCAGGACTGAAGGCCCATCACTTCAAGCTTGTCAAACTGCTCGACCATCCTACATTCTACCATACCCACCATTTCTTGAATGGGACACTTAGGCAAGATGCCTTTGGAGTCTTCCAGTGCTTGAATAACAGCGGAACGGTAAAGGGTCCTAAAGACCACTCGGGGCGCAAACGCTACATCTTTCAGCCTCTGCAGAAGGTCAGGATTTTTAGGATCTTACTAGGCATTCCAGGGCTATAGTGGTCCATCATCAGAGCAGATGCAATGGATGGGGCAAGTTGCTCATAGTTAACACCCGCTACCATCCCAGCTTCTAGATAGTGCGCAAGGTGCGCGGCCAGTGAGGACGGTATTGAATGGCCTACCCGGACTGCTTCCACCACGTTAAAGGGCTGCTCGGGTTCGTCTATGAAGTGTTTCATCGCCAGCTGAAAAAGCGCTATCAAGTGTGTCGCGTTGAACAGGGCGCGGTGGTCCTGACGAACGATTGTCATATCATCGAGCTGACCGGCAATGAATGTGCTTAGTTTCTCGTATCTGGCGGTTTCAGACAGACTTTTGTTGAGGCAGATAAGGTTTACTGCTGAGAAGACCTCACACTGGGTGGCAGGGTTGGCTATATTCAGCCGTTGATAGAAGGCTTCTGCATCACCTATTGGTCCACCAGCAGAGTCCTCAAATACAATAGCAACGCGAGGACGGACAGGGATTGGTAGGGTTGAGGCTGCCCCCAGCTTTACACATTCAAGCAGAAAATCAGCGACATCTGTAGGACCAGGAAAATCAGCGACAAAGATACAAATTATATCGCTAAACAAAAAGACTAGACGAGCCCATGCAGCTTGTATGACTGCTTCTTTAGACAATGCATCCCAGCTAATCGGGTGCCCCTCTGCAGGAGTGTACTTGGATGCATGGCTCTGGTTGCTGCACGTCAGGTCGCCATCTACAATTAAACACGGTCGACTAGAGTCACAAGAGCGGATATCGCGACGTAGACGCACGGCTGCTCTTGAGTGGTGCTTTTTGATGTTGTTCTGGGGATACAGCTGCCTTAATCCAGCGTCCTTGGCTTCGTTGCCAATGAAAGTACAGAGTGCCGGATATTGCGACTCCGGAGCAACTAATTCAGCAAGTACACGCTTAAGACGGCCATAGTCGTTAAGCATAAAGCCTTGATCTTCCTGCTTCTCAATATCAAGCCATCTTATTTCATTCATCTGACTCATATTGATAGAAAACTGAGTAGCCCATTGCGAGAAGGCAGCCGCAAACTCTAGGGCTTTTCAACTCCAGACATGATTCAAACAACTAGTCCAGGTACCCGTATACTAAACGGGCTTGCAGGGATCTTGCGAACAAAAAGGATGACAATGTTATGCTTGCTCTACTAAGCCTACTGTTACCACTTTTCTTAGAGGAAATTTGCTTGATCATGACAAATATGTACCTTCAAGTTTGCGACACGATTTGGTGGCGCGTAGCATTCATGCAGTGATTGCCGTGCATGAACTGTGGGGCTTGTGCCTGTCATTAATCTGAAGGGCCAGGGAAGCCCCGTGTGCGCCTAATATGTGGGGCGTTGAAAGGCCGCTTCTCGGGGAAGACGGTTGGAGTGGGGTGATGACTCCTAGAGGAAGATCGACCATGCATGACAAATGCATGAAACTTCGCTTCGCTTACTTTGGGGTGATCGAGACCTGAAACTAACACTTTGGATTATGGACAGGTGAATATGGGCAAATTAGAGAGGGATAACCTAGGTACACCTTGGCTGGGATTGGGAGTCTAGATTGAATTCAAGCTAGAAGGCTGGTATATAGCATTCCTGGTTCCCATGGTAAGTACTAGAATGCTTCCCACAGAGCTAATGAATCAAACGTTCTCTCAGTGCATATCAACAATGAACGCTCCTGGCTTGTCATCTTGTGATTTCGGCCTTCCGCAGGATCCCACGGAGAACAGCTGGATATCGGAGAACATATACGCCCAAAATCCCCATTTCAGCGATACAGACTTCAACACAGGCTATGACTCCATGCTTGGAATCCAGATCCAGAATCCTTCTCTTGATACAACAGCCCCTATAATGATTGAAGATGCTTTCCCGGATATATATAGGGACTTCCAAGGCTGCAAGTATGCTTATTCGAGTCGTGTCTACGGCAGCTTGTTTACTAACGCGATCTCGTCCAGTATCAACTCTACCCGACGGTCTAGGTATAGTACTTATTCGTTCTTTCAGGCATATTGCCATCCACTTATACTCCTCTTAGTTTAGCAGATGATCAAAGGATCCGCCGAAATTCTCGAAACAACACCGTTGATGGACTTTTTACCTTTGATAATTTCTCCACCACCTCAAGTGCAGACGATGTTAGCCCTGCGAGCCTTGCATTGAGCATGGATAATGCTGCCATGGAGAAGTTTCTATCTACACTGGAAAAGCTTTCAGTCTCTGTTGACAAGATCTGCACGTCAATCGGGCATTTATCTGAAAAGCTTGATGGGGCTTTGACGTCAGTTGAAAGGGTTCAGTCGCAAGCAGAAAGCATATCCAAGAACACTACTGTCACGGTTGACGGATTTAACGCGAAAGTCGACAGTCTGACCGGTAGGATTGATGGACTGGCTGACACAGTTGGGGAAATTGTCAAACGTGAGCGTATTGCGATGGAAAAGTTTGGAAATTTTGCAGCGCGCATTGATCAGCCTACGTCCTCTCTGGATAGCCAGTTAGGGATCAGCCTGCATCGGCGGAGCTCCAGCTGATTGTGTTGTACTTTATCGTGCCAGATGTTCCAGTTACAAGTTCAAATCTACCAACCTGAAAATCAAGCTGAAGAAAGGCCAGTGTGCTGTCGTAAGCTTATAATCAATATAGTATACAGTAGATATTTTCAGTGAACTACAATCAGGAAAAGACAGAACGCAAGCATGGTGCTCCAGACAGTCATTGAATTGTGAGCTTGAGGGGATAGACCTCGGACTTGCCACAAGGTCACTCCAGCCCACCCAGTCGCTTCGGATCCCTCCAAACGGATAACCGGCACAGCTTGCCGAGGAAATCTAGATTTACTCTGTGCCTTGGCAGTTCCTCCTAGACTCAGCTTCGCCAAGAGCCCTGCAATAATTGGTACAGATGAGCATACTGAACCAGTGTTGTGTCATTTGGGGTCTCCAGGATGCTACTGGCATTGATATTATCTTTTTTACTATGTATTTACGCCCAGATTGGGTTTCACAAAATGCAGGCATAAACATCATCGTCTCGTGCCAAAGAAGTTGGGTCTTACGAGAAGCTAAAATATTAGTCATTTACGTTAGCCTATCACATCAGAAAACTACGAACCATTGTTTCACTAATCCTTGGTGTACCTGACGTTCGGGACGGACCGTCAAACTTTCGGAGCCACTTTAGCCGGTATGGGGCCATCGAAGAGCTCAGTTTTTTAGTGCGTCACCACTTGGTTACGGCAGCAGGCGTAGGTCGCGAACGCGCTTCATTCACATATCTTATAGGTCATTTATCTTCGCCCAGGATGATCCTGCCATCAACGTGAAGCTCTATTCCAGAGGAAAGGGTCCAGAGTAGCATTTCCATCTATGCCTGATAGGACTGCAACAGACTTCAGGTTTGCACGTTACTCCGGCCTGAGTTGTGGAAGCCTTGGTTATATATCCCTGCTTGATTCTCGCAATCGCTGGCAGCACAGTTCCTCGCATCGTTTCATTTAGCTGCTCAAGCCTGCCTGATTATGCAACAATTTCCTCGGCATTCGCTTGAACCGATCTCGGAAGAGATCACCCCCACAGACCACAGAGTACTTGGATACGGCGGCACCACCTCCAGCATTGAGAGGCTCCCATCTCGATTACAGCGTTCGAAGCGTTCTTCGAGAGATCTACCTCAGCAGCTCGAGGATCTTACATACGAAATTAGCTACCTGAGAGCAGAGCTACAATGGCAGAGAGAATCAAGACAGGCGTTTTTACGATTTCAGGAGCAAATGTTTCGCATGTTTCATACAATGGAGGAGGCCTTGGTACAGGTAACTACTGCTTTGCAGCAGTGTGAGGAACGGTACTTCAGCCTTCTGGGAATACCTAATAGAAGCGCAGAAGGGGACATGATCTGATCAAAGGAATACGCGACGTGACCCAGCTCCTACAGTACATTGCGCAACTACCCTACCTATCCCAGACTTGTCCAGATCTTTTTCAAACCCTAAACTACTACACCAGTTCATATAGAGTTGGACGTACTCACTTGTTCTGTAATTTCATATCTATTACTGCACAGTCAGACCTACCCGCCATGTGAAGCCCATACAGGAATTTCGAGGCATCAATCTCGAGTAACTGAGGCATGAACCACAAATCTGTCAATTTGTTAAGGTCTAGACGTCTTCTCCACGCCCCTAAGCGATGTGAAATGAATCTCACAGCGTTAGTAATTTTCCTACATGGCCTTTTGTCTTGTATTTCCGTTACAGTCCAACCTATAATGTTATAGAGCATCCGGATCGACGTAATTACCAGCATCAACTGTCAAATAATACAGTGCCACCCGAAATGTCCTTATATGTCTGTACACATCAGAGCTTGTTTTCAAACCCTAATTCCAAAGCCCTACGCTCTCACAAGCGGTTAGCGTATATTTCCGGCTGGTATCTGCCGTGATGCCATGACACCAAACGGAACTTTAAAATGACCAAACCGTACCATGACAGCCAAGAATACACCCACCTAGTTTTTCTACAGTCGCCTCAAGCCTGTCACGTACTGCAATGCCCAGGACAGCCACGTGACAGTCAGTTCTGCAAACAAGTCAAACAGAAACGCCCAGTCATGCTGGTCAGCTCACAGAGCGCGGAGCTGACTACCCCGCTTCCTGCCCAAGCCTGCTAGATAATCCGCGTGCGGACTGCTTCACCTGAAGATATTTACGCCCAGGTTGTCTTGGTTCTCATCCCAGTTTTGCCGTGCTGATGATGACTTCCCTCGTGCTTGATGACTACACGATCGCGTGGATATGTGCCTTGCCCCTCGAGGCGGCAGCGGCCCGCGCCATGCTAGATCGGACCCACCCCTTACCTCAAGGAATCACGGATCCAAACGCTTACGAACTCGGCGAACTGAACGGTCATCACATCGTCCTTGCCTACCTACCAAGTGGGGTGTATGGGACCACGTCCGCCGCGCTCGTTGTGTCTCGCATGCGTCGGACCTTTCCTCGGCTGCAGTTCGGACTCATGGTGGGGATCGGCGGCGGTGTCCCCAGCAGAAAAATTGACATACGATTAGGCGATGTCGTTGTCAGCAAGCCGGGAGTAAAACATGGTGGTGTGATACAGTATGATTATGGCAAAACAGTTCAGGGTGGAAAATTTGAGCAAACAGGTGTCTTGAATCAGCCTCCACAGGCTCTTCTAACGCGGTTGAGCCAACTGGAAGCAAATCGAATGACAAGCAGGAATAGTTCTCTGTCAGAGATTATAAGCGAAGTCCTGGAACGATATCCTGATATGAGGGAACAGTTCTCCCCTCCAGAGGAGCACACAGATATCCTCTTTGATTCGACCTATTACCATATCAACAAGGAATCTGATTGCGGAAATTGTGACAAAGAGCGATTAGTCAAACGACAGCCGCGGGATAACAAGGAACCTTCTATCCACTATGGCTTGATTGCTTCTGGAAACCAGGTAATGAAGGATGCTGAAACACGAGACCGTCTGGCCCGCGAGCAGGGCATACTCTGCTTCGAGATGGAAGCAGCGGGCATTATGAACGAGCTTCCAACACTTATTGTCAGAGGCATCTGCGACTACTGCGACTCCCACAAGCAGAAACAGTGGCAGGGGTATGCGGCTTTGACAGCAGCCGCATATGCAAAACTATTACTATCAGTCGTGCCTGTTCAAGCTGCTGCGGCTGCACGGTTAGGATATGGTTTGTAAAAAATATTCTTTCTATGTGAATATCAGCTTATGAAGGGTGCTAACCTGCTCCAAGAGCTTACAGATAAAGACAAGGCCAGCCTCCGAGACTTGTTAGTTGCGGATCCAGAAACTGAGCTGCGACGCATTGAGGCCACGAAGGGTGGTTTACTGGATGACTCATTTCAATGGTTCTTGGGTAATGCTGAATTCCAGAAATGGCATAGCAGCCATCAAAGTCAATTGCTTTGGATTAAGGGTGATCCCGGCAAGGGCAAGACCATGCTTATGATTGGGATAATCAAAGAACTGGTAAAGGAAATTCAGGAACGGTCATCAGAATTAATAGCCTACTTCCTGTGCCAAGCAACAGATCCCAAATTAAACAATGCTACCAGTATTCTGCGAAGCCTGATCTATATGCTGATTCGACAGCAGCCATACTTGATTTCATATCTGCGAGAAAGATATGAGACTGATCCAAACCTGTTTGAAAATGGGAACACATTTTATAGCCTCTCCATGGTTTTTGAAAACATGCTCCAGAAGTCAACACAAGCAGTGACTTATCTACTTGTTGATGCTCTTGATGAGTGTGAAACAGGTCTATCTGATCTGCTCAAACTTATTGCAAGGACCAAATCTGTGTCAGCTACCCAGGTGAAGTGGATTGTCTCAAGCCGAAATAGGGACGATATCGAGCAAGAAATTGAATTTGGTGATGAGGAAACCAAGCTCAGCCTGGAGCTTAATGCAAATTATATATCAGAAGCTGTTGCGGCATATATTGATTATAAAGTCTCTCGGCTGAAAAAGCTTCAACGCAATGAAATCCTTTTGGAATGGGTTAAAAAACAACTGCGTCTAAAGGCAGATGGCACATTTTTATGGGTGGCCTTGGTGGTCCAAGAAATGCAGAAGTGCAGGCGTTCGGCAGCAATGGTTAAGCTGTTAGAGGGAATTCCTCAAGGCTTAACTCCACTCTATGACCGAATGATTCAACAAATACAATGTTACGAGGACTCAGATTGCGAGTTATGCATATTAGCCCTTTCAATTGTTATACTTGGATACCGACCACTCCATCTGCAGGAATTATGTCTTTTATCTGGCTTGCAGAGGCAACAATACGGCTCTGATGACTTGGAGAATATTGTGGGCATGTGCGGATCATTCCTTACAATTCGGGATGACCATGTCTACCTCATACATCAATCTGCCAAAGACTACCTTAGTGACGACAAGGTATCAGCTGTTGTTTTCCCGTATGGACCCTCTGCAATACATCACAGAATATTCCGCGAGTCTCTGCAGAGTCTCTCAGCCAAACTACGACGCAATATTTACAGCATTAATAATCCAGGAGCTACAATCTCTGAGATAGTAACTCTTCAACCACAGCCTGACCTGCTGTCTAACATGCGATACAGTTGCATATATTGGTTGGACCATTTTATCAATTCCAAATCTCTTGAGAGGCCTGAATCATCAGATGATCAAATATCTGATTTCTTCAAGAAACATCTCCTTCACTGGTTAGAAAGCCTTGGCCTTATTGGTGAGCTCCGGCATGGGATCTTAAGCCTCAGGAAGCTTGCATCTTGTCAGAGCCAGCATCAGGCTATCTTCAGGGAGGCTGAAAGATTTGCAAGTACTAATGCTGTGATAATACAGGAGGCACCTCTACAAGCATATAGTGCCGCACTTGTCTTCTGTCCTCGAAAAAGTTTGAGTAAGAGACTCTACTGGGATCAGCGGCTTGATCTTATAAAGCAGGCATATATAATGCGGGGGTCCTGGGATCCATGTATACAGGTCCTTGAGGGCCATAGACACTGGGTCTACACTGTGGCCTTCTCACCTGACGGGCAGACGGTGGCGTCCGCTTCCGCAGACAAGACCATCCGGCTCTGGGACGCGGCCTCCGGTGCTGCAAAGCAGGTCCTTGAGGGCCATGAGCGCCGGGTCTATACTGTGGCCTTCTCACCTGACGGGCAGACGGTGGCGTCCGGTTCCCATGACAAGACCATCCGGCTCTGGGACGCGGCCTCCGGTGCTGCGAAGCAGGTCCTTGAGGGCCATGAGCGCCGGGTCTACACTGTGGCCTTCTCACCTGACGGGCAGACGGTCGCGTCCGGTTCCCATGACAAGACCATCCGGCTCTGGGACGCGGCCTCCGGTGCTGCGAAGCAGGTCCTTGAGGGCCATGAGAGCTTGGTCAACGCTGTGGCCTTCTCACCTGACGGGCAGACGCTGGCGTCCGGTTCCCATGACAAGACCATCCGGCTCTGGGACACGGCCTCCGGTGCTGCGAAGCAGGTCCTTGAGGGCCATGAGAGCTGGGTCTACACTGTGGCCTTCTCACCTGACGGGCAGACGGTGGCGTCCGGTTCCGCAGACAAGACCATCCGGCTCTGGGACGCGGCCTCCGGTGCTGCGAAGCAGGTCCTTGAGGGCCATGAGAGCTTGGTCAACGCTGTGGCCTTCTCACCTGACGGGCAGACGCTGGCGTCCGGTTCCCATGACAAGACCATCCGGCTCTGGGACGCGGCCTCCGGTGCTGCGAAGCAGGTCCTTGAGGGCCATGAGAGCTTGGTCTACACTGTGGCCTTCTCACCTGACGGGCAGACGCTGGCGTCCGGTTCCCATGACAAGACCATCCGGCTTTGGGACACGGCCTCCGATGCTGCAAAGCAGGTCCTTGAGGGCCATGAGAGCTTGGTCTACACTGTGGCCTTCTCACCTGACGGGCAGACGGTGGCGTCCGTTTCCGCAGACAACACCATCCGGCTCTGGGACGCGGCCTCCGGTGCTGCGAAGCAGGTCCTTGAGGGCCATGAGCGCCGGGTCTACACTGTGGCCTTCTCACCTGACGGGCAGACGGTCGCGTCCGCTTCCGATGACAAGACCATCCGGCTCTGGGACGCGGCCTCCGGTGCTGCGAAGCAGGTCCTTGAGGGCCATGAGAACTCGGTCCACACTGCGGCCTTCTCACCTGACGGGCAGACGGTGGCGTCCGGTTCCCATGACAAGACCATCCGGCTTTGGGACACGGCCTCCGGTGCTGCGAAGCAGGTCCTTGAGGGCCATGAGAGCTTGGTCTACACTGTGGCCTTCTCACCTGACGGGCAGACGCTGGCGTCCGGTTCCCATGACAAGACCATCCGGCTCTGGGACACGGCCTCCGGTGCTGAGAAGCAGGTCCTTGAGGGCCATAGAGGCTGGGTCAGCGCAGTGGCTTTCTCACCGGACGGGCAGATGGTGGCGTCCGTTTCCGATGACAAGACCATCCGGCTCTGGGACGCGGCCTCCGGTGCTGAGAAGCATAAACATCTTCTTGACATAGGAGTAACTACTTTGTCATTCTCAGATAACAGCTGCCTCAATACTGGCCGCGGTTTCCTTTTTCTGAACCACCAAGCTTGCAACTTCTCCATTGAACGGCCAGAGAATGAAATATTCATATATGAGAAATGGGTGACTCGCAGCGGGCAGCGCTTGATCTGGCTTCCACCAGACTTTCGGGCGACATGTGCGGTTACCAGTGGCAATAAAGTGGTTCTTGGCCATGCATCAGGCGGCTTAACATTTTTGTGGTTGAATTAATAAATCTCATCCTGTGCTGCATACTATTTTCCCATGTGCTTCTCAACTATCTTCCAACTTACTCTATTTTCTAATCTCTCTATAAAACGGGGGCCTGGGAGCCACGGTCACTATATACTTGGTGATTTTGCCATTCTGTAATTCCAGAATATTCTATATAACCTGTACCAAACAACGCTGAGCAGTGGCAGACAGGCAAGTAGTGGTCCCAGGCTCTCGCGCCAGCATTATTAACCATGCCAAAGCTGGTTCGCAGATCCGGATTCCAGAGGGCGTTCATTGCGCAGCGGAGCAAGCGAAGCGAAGAGCAATTATAATTGACCCGCAGGTGTTAGACAAGGTATTTTGATAATGATCAATGACGACTTCGCAGCCTCTGCAAGCAAACTTGGGTATTACTGATGGTCAAATTAGTTATTCGATTCAATTCACCACCTTCCATACCGTATCTTCCATCTCAGATTGCCAGTGAATGTCTTGACTATACGTAAGATTTGGGGGTCAAATATGTCTACAGGAATGCGGTGTTGAGGCTAACCTCCTCAGCCTGACGTATGGAGTTTGATACGAAACCTTTCTTTTCAATTCAGTACCCACTCTTTTGGGCAGTAGGCAGATTTGGTTTAGTGTCTTTTAGGTTAGGGCTTGGAAAACATTTTGTCAATGTCGAGTGTAGAAGGACATTTCTGGTGCGTCTGTAAATCGAAGTCAGGAAGCATCTTCAGCTTCCTCAACCCGTGCTGGGGCCTGCTTGAAGCTTGAGGGACATAACGACGGTGAGACAAAATCATCTCGTTCAAGTATTCTGACACCGCCCTCAAGTTTCGGTGAGGCATCGTCCCAGTCAGACCCTGATCTTTCCCTGGAGTTTGTCCGCACTGGCAACTCACACTCCACACATGAGAGCTTATGGAAAAGTTCCACGAATTGCAAAAGTCGCATTCTGGATATGTTTTTTAAGCTAGGATCTCTCTAAAAAATTAAGAACAATCTGTTTTCTTCTACCTGAGTAAGGCTCATTGATCCATAGAGTTATGGAACTGTAAGCGGCCGAGCCGTGACCACCCAATTCGATGTCAGGGACAGTTCGCATTCCTACCACGCAAGCCGTGCTTGGAGCGGATTCACCAATACCGAAGTGTCATGGATTTTTCGGCGAATGTGTCTGATCTATGCGATACCAAAACGCGTCGCAGAACTGACTGCCGACCTCAAGAGACACTTGACTGAATTATAAGTAAGGCTTCTGTTCTCAAGAAATTCAGGATTTTTGCTGATAAGGACGCAATGCACGGGATCTGATGACCATCCTAACGCCGCTCAGTACTATCATGCTTAAGATGGACCTTCCATTATTAGCTATAATTCTTGGCTTCTTGACCGTCTGCGCCGCTTCACTCGGCCACAGCAGCCCGTTGAATCCGCATGGAATAAATGGAATGATAATGTGGACGGAACGTGATTGCAAGGGCGTCCCAGCTTCAACCATATTTGACAACACGAACTTCGCTAAGAATGTATCAAATATATGCTTATCCCGCAGCTTCAGGCTACTCCGTCCCCTTCAGGGTCAGGAGCAGTTGGATATCTCGATATCCCAGAATCCCGGCCTATGGCATTCCAGTAATGATCAATGGTCAATGGATAGTTTACCATGCACGGACTTCATACAGAGTTATTTCCCCTTAAATGGGAGTGGAGGCTGCTACAATACCCCCCCTTTTACTTGTCACCGACTCTGGGAAAACTCTGGGCTTGCAGATGATTTGAGGGTCCCAGCGAAATTTGAAAACTGGACTTTGCCATCACCCTTGCCTTTACTTGTCCCCTCTTCATGCTCGCGGGTCGAGTCCCTCATACCTAGCTCAGAGCCATTGCCCACGCCAGCCCCGGTAGAAACCCCGGCAACCTCCAATTCTTCCCCAGCTCCTTCCTCGTCGAAAGCCAATATTCCTCAACATACACCTGACACAGACATGGAGCGCGTCCACACGGTTGAAGTAAATGGCAGCACATCTACACTATTCGACCCGATGTATCTCGATGATATTCCGAGCGGGCATGTCATCAAATTCCAGTCAAATGAATCTTTCCAGCTTATTAATTCGACATTTGATGATACCTGTGTCGGGGTGCATAAATTCCCGACTGGTATTGCATTATATTATAATGTTACCGGAACTGAGCCAGTATGGTTCTTCGCTTGCCCGTCTCAAGGTGCATCATGTCACTGCTACCAAGATACGCATTTTGCTCTAAACCCTGGAGGCCGGCTAAAGGCATTTGAGCAGCAGATCAAACATTCAAACTTGGTTATCACAGGATTGGAGACTTGGGTCACTGTAACTGAAACTTTTACAGTTCAGCCCAGAGTTTTTACTTCGCAGACTCCCAGTATGAACCGTACTAACTGATGAGTGTCAGCAGATATTGAGGATCTGTTTCCAGCAATTTTGTGCTTCTTAGGTTGTAATTTGCGTTGGAAACTTATTGTTCTGACCGCTTCTCTGCCTGTGGAAGAAGATGGTCGTTTTGAAGGACTAAACCTGGCCGAGGTTCCACAGGCTTGACCATAAAAAAGCAAGCAGAAAGAGATGATACTTGTACTTAGATAGCTCTGCATCATTTTGCGAACCCTTCTACAGTAATCAACTTCAGAGGCTTTGTTGCCGTATCCGTCAATATCTGTTGGCTCGTCCCGAGCTCATCCCGGGCACGGTGCCCAGGATGAGCCTCGTTGTATAGCGTCGCTGTATGGCATCGACTGGCTCCTACCTGATCCAGAAGAGGAAAGCGGTTGGGCGTCGAACAGAATAATAAATGATATCATTAGCGATAGCTTCAACACCAACAATCAATCAGATTCTTTGCAGAACTTGCAACAGGCTTAGCATCAAGAAAACCTATGTAGTGCCATGAATATGCAAATACTAATGTCTTGTTCAATCGAGCTGTATTGCATGGTTAAGTCATTGCGCGATCCTTTTCTCGCATGGAATATGAGTGTAGAATCCACCATCTGCCATGTATTGTCTTCCTGCCGACGCGAAAAGAAACCCTGGAGACTAGATGAACGTAACCTGTTCCCATCCCTATGTTTCAACAACGGACGAAAACATCTCCTTAACTTTGTTTATGATATCTGGTATTGATAGGTTCGTGGCAGATAGTAGAGCCGCTCGTATCATGAAAGGCCAGGTAGTTCAGACTCTATACCGGCCAACTGAAGGGGGCTCTTCGCTCTCCAATGGCATTTGCAGCGCCCTGGTGACGTCTTCTTCGTTCTCCAAAGGCAACTGTAGCGCTTTGGTAATGCCTTCTTCGCTCTCCAAGACATCCAGCAGCATTGATATGGCCAATGTTCATAGTTATATTCTAGTGACATACCGGGTTCATCAAATAACCGAAGATCTGTCATGATCTTATGCTCCGACACGATATTAGTAACCACCTAGATAGTACACGCCCTTTTAGCACGTTAATTGGGTCTTCAGCCGCGGCAAGTAACTTGTCAGCATCCAAGGAGGCTTAGCAACAGCCAGCGAGGCTACCCAGTAGCCTCCATGAGGATGGTAGTCATACAGTGTGTCCTTCTAACAGTGTACAGTGCAGAAGTCTTCTATACAGGAAAAGGCTCATTTTTGACCTCGTCGCAACCTAGCTAGCCGCAGAGCACAGGCTGCGCGAGACCGTCTTTTGCTCAACCGTTCATTACTGATTGTTAGAAAACTTTCTCTCTGCTCTACCCCAAGTTCTAACTGCTCATCTTTTTCTGCAGTCCAGTGTGAGTGCTGCTTTGTGCGCGTGTGTGCAACACTGATCTGGGGGTCATACACTATTTCATTATCTGTCAACTTCCAGAGCCCTCCAGAAACTTGCTCGAAACCCTATGAATTACTTAATATCAGTATCGTTTGCATAACCCAAGGAGAGGCAGCTGATTGTACCTTGTACGCTTTTAAGAGTCTCTCAGTGTGGGCCAAGTAGCTCTCTGGGAATTCATGCCGGAGCTCACGTTGTATATTATTAAGTGATAAGCCATTTGCATGGCGTTCGATGATTCGCATTATTCTTAAACTCCCGGTAGGTTGGATCACCACAGTTGCTGTGTCTAGTTCAATCAACCCGTATTGTCTGGTTGAGTCATTGCGCAATTCCTGTTTGCGCAGTTTCTTTGTGGCTTTGAAAATGAGTGTAGATTTCAACATCTGCCATGTATTATCTTTCTGCCGACGCCAAAAGAAACCCTGGAGACTATTAGATGACTGCAACGTGACATGTAAACAATCAAAGAAACCGAGCATACCTTCTCGCAAAATAGGGCTTTTTTCAGATTGTTTTCCCATCCTGGGACATTAACAACGTACGGAAAGAAATTCTTGACCTTTTCTATGATATCTGGTGTTGATAGGCTGGCGGCAGATAGCAGAGCCGCTCGTATCATGAAAGGCCAGGTAGTTCGGACCTTATACTTGCCAACTGAAGGGTGCTCCTCGCTCCCTAAGGGCGTCTGCAGCGCCTTGCCAATGTTTTCGTCACTCTCCAAGACATTCAACAGCACTGAAATGTGGCCAATGTTCATAGTTTTATTCATATCTCTAAGACAGGACTCGACCGACTTTCGGGTCGTGTAACCTGCAGTGGCGGCGAGGACCAAAGGCGAGAGAATGGCAATGCAATGGATGGGCGACTGGTGGCCAACCGTATTTCGAAAGTAAAATGGGACGCTGGCGATAATATCTGATGCTAACGACTGCACGGCGCGGCGGAATATATCGGGAATATCTGATAGAATGGCCCGAAATGCAACAATCCGTGCGCATCTAAATAGATTGATTATAAGACATGCCCAGGTATCAGGGAATGAATCCTCAGGCATCGCCAGAGACTCGGAATATTGGAAGTATTGTGGCAGGTTTTGCTCCCAGCCAGATAGCTGTTCGTTTATCGCCCGTGCCTTGTGAACGATCTCTTCCGCGTTGGTAAGCTTCTTCTCGCGGATGTCTGCTTGTAGGGAGCAGAGTCTCCCCATAATCATTGCCAATTGCTCGCCATGCGCTGCTGGATGAGTTCGCAGGCCAGGTGCCATCATGGTGGGCGCAAGATTTGTCACACGACGGCCGCGTAACAGATACTCGGTAACCTGCGCACAAGGCCATCAGGGTCGTGGAAGAAGGGAATATCGGAGGCAGAAGAACATACTATCTGAATTTTCAACCAGGTAATGATCCTTAGCTCGTCTGGATCCTCGAGCTCTCCACTCCGTTGACTCAGTAGAGATAGGATACGGTCTAGATGGATGAAGCCTTTAGAGTTATCATCCAGGGAAACATAGGTGGACATCTGGATGTGTTTAGTCATATTTGCACAACCGGAACCGTAGACGGTTTCATACCTCAAACAAAGCCAACCCGTACAGTGCTATCATAGTCGCGGTAGCCCCGGGCTCAGCTTACAAGCTATTTCCACATGCCTCTGCGCCCAACAGTATAACTGTTCGGAAAGTTGTGGAGCGCGTGCAAATATGGTTGCTCCAAAGGAAGTCAGACTGGCTTTCATTGCCTGACCACCTCCCGTGTCATCTGGGCATTGAAACCCCGGCAAAATATCGTTCAGATTCTTACGTACCCAGTTCCAGGCAGAATTCATAACCGGCCGAAAGATTTGGCTGGGAATCAATCCGCAGGAGCCTGATGTTGTCGCACTGAGCTTTTTAGTTGCGCCAGAAGCAACCTTGTAGGTAGTCTGTAGCCCTGTCCCGCTATATTGTACTTGCGCTTTCTCCACAGAGGCACGGATGCCCTCGGGGCTGCCGTCCGGGGTATGGGTTGCCACATCGTAGCAGCCCTTGATACTGAGGACGATCTTTGTACCTCCGGTCAGATCGGCAGGTTGTCGGGGGTGTGGCCTGGTAGGCAGGAAGGCATCTTGATTTTGCTCCATCTGCTTGTTGGTGGACAAAAACCAGGTCACTCCAGTCTGTTTCGAGGTTCGCTAGATGAAGGTCAGGCTGACGTACAATGTTACAGCAAAAGACTCTAGTATGGAAGGCAGATTAGAAAGAAAAACTGGGATCGCGCTAAATATATCAATAGGGAAAAAGGACTTGGAGACTACTATCGGTGCGCTAGCTCTTTACTTGGAGGAAAATGCCAAAGCTGGTTCCCCTGGTAGCAGGATACTCTTGCTGCACTGGGAGGGCAGCTTGCTCTTGGCCAATGGAATATTTTTCTCTATTTCTGCTTTAATTTTTCCTAGTCTGTCTAGTACGCCTCGTGGAATAAGCAATCTGAAACCGCTTGACGAGCGGCTGAGTTCAAGGGCCCCCTGTTAGCTCCTACTCCTTGCAGTTGTTCTAGGCCGCTCCGTACATCGCCGGCATCAACTGTCGATCGTGATTCCTGCTGCGCTACTTGTGACGAGATCAGGGATCCTTCTCTCCTTGAGGAAAGTACAGTCTATGTCCTGGACTCACAAGGGAATTACTGGGCCGAGATCCGTGAAGATAACCTGGAAGTTGTGCGTGATGCAGCAAAAGCTGCCATTAGCAAGAGAGATCAGGAGAGCCAGGAGCGCTCAGGCAGTCAGTTAAGGCCATGCCGAACAAAATTCTACGCGGGCATAATTGGCCCACCAAACCTATCAGCCTGCATGTTCTTTCTGGTTGTCGACTTGTACAGATGGCCGGAGAAAAAGTTGACAAGAATTATGCCTAGTCTAATGACAATCAACCGAATTCGCCATTCTGATTATCTTAAAGCGGTTGCGTGGCCGAAAAGCACGGATGACAAGAGGCTAAAAGGAGCGTAAGATATATTGACGTATTAACATGACTTCTCAGCGGGACATTGAATTGTCAAGTGCGTGAGGAACATAGGCTGAATGGTGAATGAATCATTCCAACGTAAAAAATTGAATGGCGGATCTGGAGATCTAGTTCTGACCAGGAGAAATGGTGATGAGAGAGAAGGGCCCAACAACCACGAGACACGAGAGCACTTTCCGAGCCAACAAGGTTGCCTCTGGCTCAAGGATCTTCCGGTAAAACAGCAAATATGTCTTCCCTTTTTCCAAGTTTGTAGTGCGTACAAAGATTTTTTATCAAGTGGCCTGGTAGCTTATCCCGCGCAAAACGAAGTAGAGTGCGAAGATGATCACGCTGCTCCTTTTGAAGTTGAGAGGCGTCGATGGTAGCTATCGGGCAGGAGACAGTACCGATTTCAGCTGACTGCTGATAGCAAATCGTGTAGGACAACTGGAGCTGACCATACTCGGAGATGCAAATGCCGTTGAAGTCCACAAAGAAAGAAATCCCGCGCTCAAGCTCGGCTTGGATGATTCCAACAGTAGGTCTCTTCACCTTAGGCACTTTAAACATGAACGCCGGACTTGCGTAGGGGAGGCCAACATCTTCAGAAGCATTAGAAGGCTCCTGTGACTGCCCGCTGTCTTCAGTCCAGAAGCAGACTTGCAAAATGCTTCTCAGGAAAATCATTCTAAATAAGACTTGTAGGAGAACAATAGAGTAGATGAACGGATTAAACTGTCTTTGCCACGCAGTGGTTTGCATCTGGAGGCAAGGCTGGCGTCTTTATACGTCATGGGCTATACTGGATTGAACTCGGAAATAAATAATTACCCTCGCCAAAACGTACAAGATAGAAGGTTCATCGAACTAATAGAGTTAGCCTATACCTGCTGCACTCCTTGACACTCCCATGTCAATCCATATTCCTCCTGAAAGATAAACTCTGTCCTTAGATAGCGTGTGATGTCGGCTTGCATAAGTGGGTGCAGGAGGGTTACAATAGGACACGGTGCTGGTGCAGGCTCGAGCCGAGACACCCGATTACTTCTAGACCCCAGATCATTGATAATGGACAGTGCCTACCAGGAGTTACTTATTTCTCAATCTCTTGCCCTAATCTCTCCAGGGGAAAAAAGCCGGCTCAATAAAGCACCGGTAAATAAGCAGCAGCACGACTGGTAGCGGAAGAACTCGATCTGAGGGTAGGAGGGAATACAGCATAATGCAAAAACAGAGGAATCGGGGCCAAGAAATCAAAGTACCTATAATAAGTTCTGCCCAGGTAATGGAAGATCGCGCTGGCTCTTGAAGTCCTATCGGTATTGTGGGTCATGGTGGGGGAAGAGAAGAAACAGGCTGGCCTTGGTGCATCCCCTTCCTTTTATGTCAGAGATCAGGCACCCGGGACTCCTCAGCTAGTTCTGCCGTTGCTACATCATAAGGACAACAGCGGCGCTGGTGAATCTCTCCTTGTCCTTATCCTTCTCCCCGTTGCCAAACTTTCGTCTCAACTGAAAACACCTAATCCATGTAGGTAAACTCTCCGTTTTATTGCCATTACTACTGCTGGGAGAAGCTCTACTAATTGCTGCCGCAGATAGAGAGGATGAGCTCGCGAAAGCGTGGCACAACCGCCGGCCTGATTAACATGAATAAGCGAACAAGAATTGGTCAGCCCGTAAGTTCACTAATTCTCCCTATTGCAAATCGCATACTAACACTCGTCAAGTTAGCCGCCGGCAAGGACACAACCTTGTCTTACACTGTCGCGCCCTCTGCTCCAAGTTCAACTGAACCGGCCCTGCACCTTCCTAGCCAACAACCCCCGACACCAGAATATACCGAAAACCAACCGTGTGATCTAATTCCAGCAATTGGTACGCAAGAAAGGAAATTTTCGGAATGCATTGAAGAAGCTATTTCGTGCCAGGCCAAATTCAGTGAACTATGGCGTGAGGGTGCTCAACGGCAAGAGGCCAGGTATCAGCAGCTTCTTTCTCGGATCCAGCAATTGGAGGACTCAAATAGGCAACAGAACTTTATGATTTACTCTCAGGGTGAGAAGATAGAAGGCCTTCAAGCGATGGGGAAAAAGCAGGAACAGATACTTGCTGCCCTGAAAAAGGATCTAGCGGATCTCAATGGAAAGCATGATGGGATGAGCGAATTCCTTCATGTTGTCATGGACAGACTCAAAACTGTTTCAATTTCTGACTTGTTCAAGGGTTTCTTGTCAAGATAATACTTTTGACCATATTTCTCGTTATAATATGCAAGCAATCAGTGGTACAATGTGCATGCTGTGACCTCCATCCTCCAGTAGCTCTTCAATCTTGCCTGGAAACATGGTTACAACCTGTGTTGGAAGGCAATTCCATAGACACCAAAGGCCCGTCTTTGCTAGATACTTGCAGGATTATGGGTACAAAGAAATAACAGGACGAAAATCGAATCACTAGTCCTCCGCCCACAGACAACTTGAGATCCTCCTCTTGCCTTCACGGCCGGGTGGGCTGCGAGCTTGGAGAGCCGTACCAGACACCAAGTCATCCGGCCAGATGCATGATCTTAATTCTTCACTCCATGAACGATACTGCTGTTGCATGGTGAGCTTAGCCGAGAAAAGAGAAGGGCAGTGCTAACATGATTAGGCTTCCTTTAATTCCCTGCTGCAGCGACTTGCGTGCAGACGCAATCTCTGGTATTACTTCCCAAGGGCACTTACCAAGGTGCTCGCGGAATAATCGCAGAGAAATTGCCTCAAAACTATCTAGCCATGCCTGATAGATCTCTTCTTGCTTCGGGTCCCGCGGAGCACATAATGGTATCTTTCGAAACACAGACCTCACCTGCTGGAATCCATTGTCCTCCAAACTCTGCTGGTATGCGTTGACAGTGTCTAAAACTCGGTTGTCTTGTTGGTAAGCTTCTTTCAGGTCTCGATAGAATTGGTGGAACGGGGTTGTCTCGTTGTAGTCCTCGAGCTGCACAACAAGGTCATGTATCTCTACCACGCCACCTGGTGCACAGCAACTGAACATATGACTTTAGCAATGCTCCTTCAGACTTTCTCATGGACTCACTGATGAGCACCCTTAAGAATCGACGTCAATACTGGAATATCACCAAATATCTTATCTACTCGCACCAGGTCTGCATTCTGGTAGAACCGAGCTTCATACCAATCTGGTTGAGCCACATCGTCCCGGATAAAGGAACAGTTGGGTGGTACCCTATAAAAATTCAGCTTTGGATGGTTGAAGTGATTCCATGTACTGACCATTCCGGTTGCCCGCATACTATGTCAATCCCATACACCTGTATCTGGTCAGCAGGTATAACCAAGACCAGCGATATCCTTACTCCTGCTCCGGGGAAAGCGTCGGCTAGTAGCTTTGTCAGTGAGACCTGATTAGGGAAGCAGGAAGAGCATACCAAGTTCAATAGCCCAGTACCCAGCACCGGTACCAATATCAAGAATGACTTTCGGGTCCCTCGCCGGCCCATGGATCAACTTCCCAAGATATTGTCTGATGGCTTGACATTGCCGGAATTGTCGGTCAATCTCAAGCTTCGAGAGTTAGAGTTACTGCCTGAGAACTTGGAAAGATACTTGCCTCGTCAACAGCGCATGGATATTGAGGTAGGACCGGATATTGCCTCCAGCATACCCAAATAACTTCATAAGGTTCTTCATCCAGCGGCTCGGTTCTGTATCCGTAAGCTGGTGCGAGGAATTCATGGCCCATGTCACGCACGAGAGGCTAGAACGAGTGGACTCGTATCCATCACCCGTACCAGACGAATACCTGCGGTTCCGGGCACTGCTATTAGACCAGGGTGATGATGGTTGCGTAGAGGGTGTTAGCGTGTCAAGAGGTCCCTATCAACAACATCAATAAACAGCCACAAAGCAAGAAATTTCCTTACAAAATCTTCATCGCTTGGATCAGTTGACGACAAGATCAGATCGCCGCTGCCAGGTACGCGCTCTGGACAGTCGCAGGTGGCTGCAGTACAATGGCACATGGTGGGATTGCACCAGCTGCAGGAGAGCGAATGACAGAAAGCCGAAGCAGGCAAATTGCAGGGTGCTGTGGGAACTTGGGCAAGGCTGTCGTATTATGCGCTGCTTGACTGGGATATATATTAGCTGAACTTGAAAAAGTTCATGCAGACTGACGACACAGGATTCCCAATGTGGGACGTTTTCCAGAGAGGTGCGTGTTTCTCTCCAAGATTACAGATGGCCGAGTCCTTGCGTTGTGAGCGAGCTTCTTTAGGTTCTTTGAGGTTCTTCCTGGTCAGTGCCAATAGAATACCGTAAGTGGCTGGGTCTACCTTTCCGTCCTTTCCAACTGCAGCTATTGCTGTATTTTCAGGATGGCCTAGACTGCACCAAACAGAACTCAACCCACTCCCTGACCCAAATTCTTTTCAACATCGAAGTCCGAGCTCGCACCATCAGTCAGGGGAGGGTGAAGGCGCAGAGATAAAAAGAAAAAAAGAAAAAAGAAAAGGATTTCCATTAGCCGCGGACAGCATGAGCTGACTTGTCGGATCAATCCTCTCTTATTGTGACCGTCTTGGGACGACGAGAAGCTAGGGGTTTGCTGCGTTCATTGAATGGCTTACCTTTAGTCAGACCCGCCATACTGACAGTGGGTCCGGCGTTCAAGCACTCTTCTCCACATCAATCGACCACATCAATCGACCACTCAGGGGCAAAGTTGCATTCTCTAGCCGCACTCAATATACATCAACAAGCGGCGCTCTATAGGCCGAGAACCAAAGCACTGTACAGCCGACTGCAGCCATCCACCAACTGTGACCATTCCGATGCCTTTTCTAAAACCTGGCGATACTCCTCCAAGCATCCGATTTTTATTAACTCGCGATTAGGAAGGTGGCCAAGCCGGGAAAAAACACCCATCAGGGCAAGCCATATACCCGGGTTCTCAAGTGTCTGCTCCAGCCAATTGACTTTCTGGCCATTTAAGATTGCGTTCTGTGCGGTGTTCGGCAAGCCCTCCTTCTGGACAAAATTCGTTACTGTCTCCCCTCGTGAACAGCAAAGCTTGGTGAGATATCGTACAACAAGGACGCGTAGAAACCAACCTTCTGGATCAGTATCATACCCCACAGAAAGAAACGTGACTGTATCTGTGCAGTATTTCCGCAGGATTAAACCAGTCGGGTCTTGTAGTTTCTCGATAAAACCTATGATTTGTGGGAAAGATGCCAAGATGCTTCGAAGAAACTCCTCCGCAGTGAAAGAGCGACTGGAAGGCTGTGATTGACGTGAGATAGGGTGAAAAATCTCAGGCTCAGGAGTGACCTGAATTTCAGGCAGTCCGCGCCGTGAAAGGAATCTCTCGGCACCATGGGCTAGCGCCACGAATTCTGGACAGTATCGGTCAATATGCAGGCCGATGATCTCGGTTGACATTCCCATCCATAGCAAGTGTCCGTCAATGCTCTCTTCCTCAATCCAAAGTCCCCCGTGAGTGAAAAGAACGTGTTCAGCAGGGATTCGTATGTCGACTGCCTGAATTCCGCCCCTTTGCAGCTTGTCCTCCGTGCTAAAGTGATGGGATCCAGGATAAGCTCTGAACCAACCATGCTCTGGCCCGATAGGCCTCCAGATGGAGATGGCGGAGCGGCAGGGGTGCGCCCTCCTGGGCCCAGTAACCGTGTTACCGATGGAAGAGGCCAAGACTGGCCCCTGCAAGAATACTCCTCTGGTGGTTCCAAGGTGGCTCAGAAGCGCCACCTTTAACTGCATAACGAAATCAGAATCCACAAATATTCTCGTTAAACCGAGATACACACATTTATACCATACCCCATAAACTTTTGCCACTGTCTCTTCAACTGATAATCGGCAGATCCCAGATTCTTTGTGGATTCTGGACTGGATGCAAGGCTAGAATACTCCTGGGCCGAAAGGGACTGCTCGAGGTCCTTGTTGACTGGACTACTTTTGACAAAGTAATAACCATTTTCGTTCATTGCGACCTCGTGGGGGTCAAAAAGAAAGTCCTTGAAAAAAGAGCTGCTGCTTGACTGCGGGGATAACCGAACTTCCATTTTGGCAGGGTTTGAGCTTAGGTAATATGGTCCAGCTAACTAAAACAAGGTACAGCTACAGTGACAAGTCCTCAAGGCCGGTGAATGCTGTGACTTATATATTTAAGAAACACAGTGTTCATTATCGAGCGCTCTCCTGATGGCATTGTAGACTAAACTAGGACTGACTCATGTCTACCAGCTAGAAAATACCTCCATAGCCTGACTCTCTCGGCATAGAACTGGAATCCAATGCAGTCGCATGTGCACCATAATAATAGTGGATCAAGTAAGGTTGCACGGGTCTGTCGCTGCTGATGACAATCTTGTTAGCTTGTTTAGATTACCCAGCAAGAGTCATACCAGGCTATAGGTTCTTTTTACATGTTGGGCAGAAGCTCTGCCCACAGGTGTAATTGTAGGGTACCTTCCCTATCCATCTGGCGCATACACGATCACCGCATGGGATATGGCGAGGCTTGCTCTCATCTACATAACCGCAACTGTATTGAGGAAAACCGTAGCACATCTTGAAGAGAGGGTCGATTAGCTCAGGTAGCGAACACTACTCAGGTTTTCTCACATTGTTTCGTGGTGTAAAAAGGAAGAAAGTAGATTATAGTACTTCAGAATTCAGGAATATAGGGGTATCAACAGACAAGACAGAAAATGGAAAGTTCAATAAGCTGAGAAGGAAGGGAAAGATATAGAACTATATACTAGTTGGCGGGTGAGGCAAGTGCCCAGATCTCGTGCATCCCCGCGTCACTAATTAAAGCACTGGTCATCTGATAGAACCCTCTTTACTCCTACCCATGAATGCGGAGTGCTATCAACAGCACCTGGGCAGGTTGCTTTGGCCGGGCGTTCATTTTGGTGGTGAAGGCGGCGTACCTGGTTTTTTACTTCACTGGTGTCATAGCTGCCTCTTCCGCAGTTCAGCAGGCCCGCATCCGAACGAATCATCTGGGAGGGTTAGCCATGACGATAAATAGACCTTGCGGATTTATTCAAAGTGTAGGGAACGGTGATAGAGAGAAAGTCCATGGTATTTTGCTGGCCGTACTCGTACTGGCAACCTGCGGGTTGAAGCAAGCAATAGAGCAAGTTATAGGCCAATCTACAGTACTTCAAGAACGCTTAAATGGCGCAAGCAGGATTTGAGAGTGAATTAAGAGTAGCTAAGATCTGCGGTAGGCTGTCTAGAATGCCAGACCAAGCTCGCTCATCTATCAGTCCGTGGTCCGATAGAATGAATTCAGAACTAGAACAGCCGTCAGAGCTTCACAGGTGAATAAGAAGCTAAGCAGAATGACCTCAGTCTGGTATCTGGAAGACTTGTCGTAGCTCGGCGTCCACCTTGGACTTGATACCAGGCTTCCCCCTAATTAGCCACAAAGGAAACTCTAAACCACAAGGTGCCTGACTTACATTCTGCTCAAGGTAGGCTTGTAGGTTACCTAGAAGGAAAAGCGGAATATCCACAACACTATCAGGTTAGCTTTGATGACATTATTGCTTGAGCCAAACATACCCTGGGTCATTCGGGAAGGATCGTGGATCACAATTGCACTCATTACACGCATACAAAGCTAAGGACCCTACTTCTTCCGTGGTGAAAGAAAGCAAAGCAGCGTCCATACATTCCATGCGGGTTACCTGGACGGATAAGGTCATATGCAACTCCTCGTCGTGGACACGAGACCAGAGTGCCATTATGCCGTAGAGGGTGACTCTCGCAGCAGGAATCTAGAGTCGTCAGAGAGTGCTATAGAAAGCGGAATCTTGGTATTGCTTGCGTACATTCTCACATTTAGAACACACGCCGCAGGTATGTTCCATCAGTGTTCAATATTTGAGAAAAGCTGATTCGATAAAAAGGTAGAAAGAAACAGTAAGGCAAGAAAAGAATGGAAAGAGGTTTAAGTATATACTTGTTAGCGTATGACGCAGGCTCCAGATCTCGTCCTCGCTTTGTCGCCCTCCTAAGCACTAGTCATCTGGCAGAAACCTCTTTGACTTCTTGGCCTTGTATGTGGTGATCGGGATTTGGCAGCATGAGCGTAGATCCACTACCAATACTGCTTCGTTCACCATGATTGTTCAACGTGCCGATGACGGAACTCTGCCGTCGGCGCTCGGGTGTAGGTACTTGCTTCTTTCTCACGAGTTCGAATAATTCACCAACTGCAGTGTGTATCTCCGTGCAATAGCATGATCTGGAGACGGCTGACTCTAGAGGACTCAGGTCAAACGACGGATCAACGGCGCGCTCAGATAGCTGATTCGGCGATTGGCATGCTGATGCAGACTCTCCTACATTGCCGAATGTGTATGCGGAGGAATCATCACCGCCTAGTAAGTGTAAAATTGGGTTGTCGCAATTAAGCTGAGTGACAGACGTTTGAGGTGGCTGGCATTTCGAGGAATCTCTAGAGCTTGACGGAGCATTTTGAGGGGGCTGAGTTTGACCTGGGGGCTTGGACTGCTCATCATTATACAAGTGCTCAGGATCACCCTGACAGCTGAAGTCAAAATCTTGAACACCATCCTTCCAACAAAGCAGGGCTGCAGCTTGCTTCTGCAGGACTGCGGCTTTCCCCTTCACGCGTGCAACAAATCGAGTAAAATCAGTCTGTAGGCTTTTCAAGTCCATAGCTGGAAAAAGGTAGTGTAGCTATGCATCCTGATCACTATATGTCTGGAGACCTTTATAAACTTAGGTTGTCGAGGGCTGGCCCTGGCTTGGCCGATCTCAGCACAAAGTATGATAATGTGAGCGAATCTCATTTGCTAGGGCTAGCTGTATGTCCTCGGTTTCAAGAAGTCGCAGCGTTGCGCGGAGATGGTTCCAGGCAGAATCCAGACACTCTTGTATTAGCTATTCCGAGCCATCTCTGACAATCAATTGTGATCAACAGAAGGTCAGTTGCGAACCTTGGGTACAGCTCCTCAAAGAAGTCTATGCATCAGGAAATATTCCATCCACAAGACTCCGGGAAAGCTTGCTGGACGGGAGCAACCAACTCCAGAGCGTACGGTCAGGTAAAATGACCCACTAATCTAGCGTCCCACAGAAAGTCCTAGGCCGCGGTGCATCTCCCCGCATGCTAGATCCATCTTATGAAAAAGATATTTCCAGTCAGGACTAAATTGGAATAGTTTCCATTGACCAGGACAATGGAAACTATTCCAACTTAGGGATAGCACAGACCTTGAAACTAGTCGGATTTTGGAATAGTTCAATATCTCCAAAAATAACAAGAGGGGGCTTCAGGCACTTGCCAATACAGACTTCTCCCAGACAAACATGGCACTTGTTTCACAGAGCACTAAGACTGCACTTCAAAGGCAATTTGAAGTGCTCGCTGAGTTGCTGTCTTCAATTGACAATGTATGAGACCTCAACTGTATGCATGGGTAAGGGCTAACCTCACGAAGAGACTCTCTTCGGTTATCAAGTATTTGGGCCACCTGTTCATGGGCGATGCCAGAGCCACCCTCGTGTACCTGAACAAAGCCCTTAAAGATATACCGCGTTTTGAGCCTGAAACGAATCCGAAAAATATCACAATTGCTCCGCGCCACGATACAGTTCGAGATTTCCTTGAGTCTTATGAGGGTCTCTCGAAAGGCGACATACCAAACTTGGTGTTTCTTATAGAGACAGTTGAGAAAGATAAGGGTAAAGTCGGGGAGATTGTGCAGTCTTATAAAGATTATCTGGAGAATCCAAATCGCTTCTGGGCATCGTTCTCCGAACCGGAACCAGGCGACAGCATCAGACAGACTATCAGAGCTATCGAGCATCATTCTACTTCGTCGCCATTGGCTCGTCGACTACTATACAGACGTTTGTCTCTAAATGTTACAACAAAAGCCCAACAGCTTGAGGAAAAGGGAGCCAAATTGAGACCTGGTCTATCATATCGTGATTTGGCATTCCGTTTAAGTCTGGGCGAGGACTGGCAGAAACATACACCAAAGCTGCGAGAAGGAGACAGATGGGTAGAACTGAATCCCGGCGTGCTACCTGGTATTAAGGGCACAAACTGGAAAAGGTGACTATCAAAAGACTGTTTGTTCTTTAGTTAACCGTTTTCAGATGGAGTCGTACGTCGAAGGCCGGCATGCGCGCTATCAATGACTACCTCAAAGTAAATACGGCGACTGCTACTTATTGGGAGATATCAGCTTCTTTAGAAGCAATCCAGAGTTGTTTCGGCTCTACCACACATGATTCTACGACACCTCTGCCTTCTCCAACGCAGACAGATTCAAGAGAATCAGCTCAGCTCATTCCGGCGCCCATACCCACACCCCATACACCTAAAGAATGTCAAGCAGCTTGTACAAAACGGAGACTTACATGCAATCGATCGGATGAGGTTCCGCAGAATAGCCAGCAGATGAACAAACGCAGACGTCGCATCGAACATGAACCCCAGAGGGTTGACGAGGGCACCGATGCGATCGAGACACCCTTGCAGCGTGTGCTAGAACCTGAGAAGCGCGGGAATATACCATCAGAAGAAGAAAGTCCTCCCGACACCTCGTGTCAGGCGAATGGTTCTGCGCAAGAACCTTACCAAGAACAGCGGATTGGTGATACTGTTTTTGTGCCGCAAACAGCGTTGCCTGATGAAACAAGACATGCAGCTCAGAACCCTACAATCGACACCTTCGGGTTCGGGCCGAGATACAGTCATGATCCCCTTCTGCAAGGAGCAGCGCAGGAATCGATGGGTAATGGAATACCAATCTCATTGTTTCATTCGCAAAATCCTTCTGACCGAGAACTTGCATGTTGGGGGGCATTCCCTAACTCTGAGCCTGGCATTTGCTGGACTTTCCCGAACATTGAACCTGGGTGGACGGATGGTACCTGGCTAAGTCCTTTTTTGAACTCGGATCCTAATTTCTATACGTTTTGATCCTCTTATAAATACATATTTGCATCCAACAATGGAACTTGCAATACCACCCCTTCAGATTTCCATGCTACTGTCGTCATATTCAGATTTGAGTGAGGCAGATAGAGCCTCACAGAGGGCCATGCTCTCTCCAGATGTAACGTATTCGATGGTTGTATTGGCCGAAATAAACAGGATATCTCTGGCCGTGAGAGTAATCGGTACGGATCTGGCTCGTTTTATCTCCGCGGCTGTCATTCGATGTGATCCTGGTATAACATTGAAAAATCCAGTACTAGGGCTAAGGCCCTGTCGGGTAGCTGCCCTGTATATGAGCACAGTCCCAGGAGGACCGGGAACATATCGCCCGAGTCGGTTGTTGTTGAACGACCGAACTCTCGTCTCGACAGTCTTTTTGGCATCAGAAGATGAACATCCGAGGTATTCCTGAAACCACGATTCTGGAGGACGCTGCAACTGTCAGGAGAATGCTCGAACAAGTGCTGGCACGCGCGCACATCAACATACCTTCACGCCGAACTGCATAAGCTGCTTTCCATTCGGTCCACATTTCCCAGAAGATGAAGAAATCTCAGTCTCAACTGCAATAAGCAGTTCATTAGGTGGCTCATCACCAGGGATGATGAGGTAACCGTCGTCATTCTGCATCTTTGCCTCACGTATGGTTTGACGAGCGATCCAGAGTTTTGTTGGTAGACTGAGGGGTTCTTGGTCTGGCCGCGGGGTAATTACCAAGCCACATGTGGCTAGTGCCAGTCCTACTGCCGAGGAAAGCGAAGTTAAAATCGTCAATAAAAAAGTAAAGAGAAAAGAATCAGCTTGATTTTATAGCTTTTGACTTCTATGGTATGGAAAGTCCTCCTAGACTAAAACAACATGGCCGAGAAGCCTAGCAGTTGGGTATCTGCACTCTGACTTACTGCCCGACTCTTTGACTAAGGTCACACGATCTCGATCCGGAGCGCCCTTCTCCCTCTTCTCTGATGGCGAGGTCAAAATCAGACCCGCTGACTACAATTATGCAGGATACTAGATTCCACTGAACTTTGAGGAGTAAAGATACAGTAGTTTGAACAATTATCCGCAACCCAGACCTTTTCTCCCCTTGAAAACCACCCTGCGAATGATTCCTTCACCTACTTGTCCCAGGTCAACATCCATTCTTATACTTTGCCCAGGCTGATACAACAGGTCATATTTTTTCTATCTCGGTTCGAGTGATTCCCCAAAGACCAATCATCATTCCACTCATTAGAGGTGGCTCGCTTCTCAGGTCTTCTGCGCCATTAGGAAGGACTCATCATGCCGTGAAAATATGTTTGCATAGATCCGCATAAAGCAAGTCCATGTCACTGTTCGTGGGCTTTGAATAGCGACTGTCAAATCCATTGGAGGCATTCTAATGCGGGTCATGTAACTCGCTGGAATCTGTCGGTTTAAATGCGGATAAGAGCAGCGCGGTATTGATGTGCGCAGCATTGAGCTCAAGCTAACCCACAAACATTGGTTGTAGGCGGACGTTAACCCTCTGCTATCCAAAGCGTACCGCCCACGTCAAGAATGTTGTTTAGTGGATAAATCCCAATCCAGTATTTGACCCTAGTCGTCTAATGAAAGCCTTTGCCTCAAAATACGCTCATGTTTACTTTCTGCATCATGTTGTCGTTTCAGATTTTTAGCGACAATCGCCTTTGCGTTAACATCCGCGCGCAAGGAGCCTTGGTTCTGTAGATTATCTGGTCCTAGCAATGCAGCCAGAAGTCGGTGTCTGAAGATTTCGAAAGGTCGGAACGGGATTCTCCGCAGCCGGATTGTCGGCCAACTCACAGACGTCGCAGTACTGGGCCTGTCAAGCACCCTGAGGATCCCAGAAGAGATATGTGCTTCATAGAGATAAATGGACTCGCTGTCTGAAGCATTGTCACAATCAGACGCGACTTGACAACGCAAAGATTAGTTCGCAATCCAGGCAAATAGAGATGTCAGGAGATAGACGTACATGATGACTGGTCACTTGCGAAGAATGAAGCAGTCGTTCCTGGAGCTAGCCGAAGGACAATAAAACACAAACAATATATGGATCACGCGTCCAATCTTGTGGGGTGATGAGAGAGGGCTTTTTGCGGCTTATAGAACATCCCGCAGCATTACTTCCCCCACCTAGATGTCGTCGAGGTTCAAGTATTTCTCGGCGGGATTTATTAATAGCAGAATAATCCAAGTATCCTACTAAGGGCTCTGAAGCATGATACTTGGGCTGCGTAGCTTGTTGACGGCGACAAAAGGTGACACATCGAGGGCCCTCGACAACTTTACCGGCGAAATAAAAAGCGGTATCGTCACTATTTATTTGGAATTGTAAGTCAACTTAAACAGGCATAATTCTGTTGGACGCATTACTTACTTATGTTCCTTGAATGGGCTAACCTCGGAGCCCAAGATATTGGTCAGAGTATAATATTTCACGCGAGGTGCACAGCTTTTTGCAAGCCGTTCAACTTCTAAGCATGGCCCGTCGATATGGGCTCTTCCAGCGCAGTGAAGGCCTGCAACAAAGTTATCCGGACCGGAGACTGTTGGCGACGTACTAGAATCTTGAAACTGGCATCCAACTGTATCCAAATGCCGAGAAGTCCAAAACAGAGGATGAATCAGAAGGCCTTTCTGGCGTAAGACAGTGTAGAATCAGGGGGGGCGGAACTGGGCTGCATATTCAGAAGACACTGTCCTTATTTTTTGGTTGACACGAACTCGCCAGACTTCAATCAGCGGAATATCACTTTTTCCGATACTTCTTCCAGCCTTAAGAGCAATGATCTCCACACTCCTGCTCCACAACATGGCTAACGTTCCCTATTTCAGCAGCATTACCTCCGAATCTAGCTTCAGGACTCGGTTCGATCTTGAATGTGCAGAACCATTCTCCCGATTGCATGATGTTGCGGCCAGCGATTGGGATCGCCAGCAACTTTTCGCGTGTCGTGTGGTCCGCTGAGCTGCCCAGCCCAATAACCTTCCAATTCTTACAGAATATTCCGACCACTCTGACATTCGCTCTTCGCCCGAGATCTCAAATTTGTTGAAGGACCAAAGTCAGATTACGTTACGCGCAGCGAGCATTATCTCGTGCGAGATTTCCGGTACGGAAAGACAATTCTAGGGACGGACATACCGGGCAACGTACCCGAATTTCCACCCGAAATTTCCGCCCGTTTCGGTGAGGTCAATCGACTCGACCGACTTGTTGCCAGGTAGCGGTGGCGAAGACAAGTTGGTCTAATCTATGGGTGACACCACAACTTACTCGAGAGACATGTCGCAATAAAAGTAAAGGCAACAACAAGTGATGATACAGCTGTTAATATGAAGGTGTGTAAGCCAAGAAGAGAAAGTCTGGGGCTGACTGATTAGAAAAGTAACAGAATGACAGAAAACAGCATGAAAGAGATGCTGAAGAAGAAAGGCGGTGGTGGTGAAGTTTGATTTGAAGTCTGTTGTCTAAATCGGTGAGACTACGGAGTACATTCGAACAATATACTGGAGACTCGGCTCTTCCCGCACTACGTTTTGCCCCAGAGTTGACAGGGTCATAGGTCTCATACACTCAGTGTAGCTAAGGATACCTTTTGTTCTAGAGCTGAGAGGGAAACTTAAGTCCTTATTTTACTTCCCTGACCTGGTTACGGAGAGTGGATGAATTGGCTAGGCGGCAAACTAAACATGACTTTGCATGGCGATTCCTTTTCTTTGGCCAATCATGCCTTCATGTGACGACGAGGTACATGCAGCATACAGGAACGACAATTGTTTCAGGTTGTTGGCGCAGGACAACTCGACAAGGACCATCGAATAGAGGGAAGGGACCTTGTCGCGAGATCCGGAAAAGAGCGGGAAAAGCTGTCAAGAACCTTGCAGTGCGAGAGGAACCGTGAAGTGGGAGCGATGTCCGTCGCCAAATTCAGCTTACGGTGTGATGTTGCAGATGAGGGGTCGAAATGCATGCGGCGTTTGTACATAAAGCCTTGAAGCTCGGAAGGGAACATGGAACCACCAACTTCTCGTCCGGACAGTCTAGCGCTTCCCAAGTTCAACGCTTTTGACTATACTTGCAACGATACTTCCCCCCTTGATTACTTGTCATTTGCACCCCACGTCCTGTCAGGTAAAATGCAGAAATGATGTTAGCAATCAGATTAATCCTGACCACCTTTTAGCTTCCAAGATGCCCGACGAACGTGAAGGCTCCAAAATCGAAGAAGCTACTGTAGGAGTGAGGGCGGACGTCAGGTCTCTTCAACAGATAAGCAGCTCGGGCAAAGCTGCGCAACAGAAGAGAGATGCAAATCACGCTTAGAAAGGGTTCAATGCACTGAGTGAAGCAGTTAAAAAACACCTCAAAGAGGGCAAAGGTAGACCGCAAGACAGATGAATGTTGCCAGGAGAAAAGTGTGGAGACAGGGAAAAGCTAGAAAGTCCCTCTACAGTGCAGTTATTAGTGAGACAAGTTTTGTTCAATCAAATCCTTCCTTGGTTGAGCACCCCGATCAATTGTCCGAAAGATGACTATTAACTGCCCGCTGCAAAGGCTTGTTGAAGCTTGTAGTCATATCTCTTCTTGGCAGCAAGCTTTCTCACCACAAAATCTTCCACATCTTTCCGCCAGTAAAAGGGCATTATTTCACCGATATCCTCTGAGCCATTTTTGGATAAAAATGGCTGGATGCGCTCGTAAAACAAGCGGAAGAGACCAGTAGGGCTGGAGAGTGCCAGGGAATACCAAAACGTGCCATGCTTCCATGCCCGTTCCATAACCTCCGACAGTCGTAGCGGTGTTTCCCCGGTATTCCTTGAGGGGAAACTGCAGGGATCTTCCGTCTCTTCAGCATTTATAATAGTCATGAATTCCTTCCGAAGTTTATTATATTCTGCGACATCGATCTCGTCCACTCCCTCATTTGTCAACCAGTAAGGAGGTTCGACCATTTCAATGGGCCGAGAACAAGCCCATTCAAGATCAACTAGGCAAGTGATGCGCCACTCATCGTCAACAAAGATATTACTTTGATGGAGATCCGTCAATGTAAACACGAAAGGTCCACGATGAAAGTCTTGACAGAAAAACACTGGCGCTATTGTTCGCATTGCTGCCAGTGCCGCCATTTAATACCCGCAATCTTGCACGTTGTTTACAGCGTTGGGCTGGTGTTCAAGGCGGCTGTCATGGACTCTCAGGATGTCCCCGACATAAGACTCAACGGTGGAATAAGTATAGTCGCGGTGCAATCCAGTCGGGATCTTCTCATTTTCCAGCTCTTGCAGCTCCATCGAAAGCGGACAGTTGCTTAATATTAGATAGCCTTCCTTATTTATGATGAACGACCCAATGCGGGGTAAAGGCGTTCTGCTGATACTCAGCAGGATCTGAGAGAGACTTCGGAAGAAATTCGTCCGCAACTGGATGTTATGCTGTTTTTCAGACCACGTGTTTGAGAGCATCGTCCCTTGGGTTTCCTCAATGCACTCTATCAGCAGGTATCCGGCCTCGCTCACACCGTCTAGATAGGATTGAAATGTGTTTGGATGGCGAACGTAGTACAACAGGACTGGCAAGCCCAGCCATTGTAGTAATCGACGGCAGATAATTTGATAACAACGGCTAAGAAATGGAAGGTGTTCAATTCAAGTGTACTGCAGTGTGAGGATTAGTCGTCAGCAATTTGTTATGAACATGCAGTCTTGTACAGTTTCACCAGTCAACATAGCAAAGCCATACAGTCGCGGAATCGGAACATCAGGACAGTTCTGTTGGAGCCATGCGTAAGCACCAGCTTCGCATTGGATTTTTTCATCCCCGTTTCCAGGCCGAAAACCCTCGCCGACGCGATACGGGAGAGGAAATTGGAGTATGACATGTTGTCCCGGCTGCTGTCGCCCCTTCCACTTATTAATAGTAACAGGAACACAAACATTGAAGCTGCCAGAGAACCAGTCCTCCATGTTTGCAACATGGCACATGTCGGTTGATTTGAAACCCAGATGATGGGAAATAACAGCTTTCATCCATTCTTGTCGGTCATTAAGATGGGAGAAGAAGCGGCACTGCTGATCAAAATATCCGAGCTGATGAAGAATGTTTACTTCCCGTTCCTTCGCAAGGGAGTAAGTGATTTCTTCTTTGAGGAGTCGACGCGTTTTTATCATGATAATGAGTTGGGCCAAAATACTGCTGAGTTGTGTGTGCGAGTTATGTCGCTTTGCGATTATACATTACTGAATGGATATAGTGATGCTGGGGGGCCCAGCCCCTGGCAAGTCTAGAAAAGGGGAGCCGCAAAGCAAGGCTACCAAGTCTTATCGTAGACATTTGGCTTTCTTTGGGGCGGACAAACATTTTGCCGAACTTATCATCCGTCCAACCAGGGGTGTAGTGATCAAGGCTCAACCATTAGAGTCAATAAATGTCTAATCCACCTCCAACCTAACAAGTTAACTAGGGAATCAGGAAAGCTCGAGAGCTATTCCATCACCTTGATTGAAGACATGAAATCCGTGGCAACCAACCGTGACAAGCAGCTTATAAGATACTCTGTATATCTCTATACTGCACCTGTGCCTTCGGCCGACAGACGGAAAGAAAAATTGACCCAGCAGATGTCGATCCAAAATAGTCTTAGTGTCGATATTTTCAGGTCGATACGGAGAGTCGCAGCGAATGATAACAATCAGAAGGATTTCAGGATCACTGTTACTCGTGGGTCGGGACGAGGCGAAGCCGATTCGCGAGGGATTGGTTGCCCCGTTGCTCTGGCACGACCTTGGCTCTGAACGTCAGGGTCCCGGACCCGATTTAGGTCCCTCCACTGGAGGAACTCATGGTCGGTACCATAGTCACAGTCGATCGAGGATAGCTAAGTGAAAGCAATCAATCTACTGCAGTACAGTATCTTCCAGAAATCTAAATTCTGCTTACTAACTATATATCTTGCCCCCCCCTCCAGATTAATTTGTTGATCGCAAATCTGAAGGATTGAGCAGTTGAAACTTTAGGACTAACTTCAATTCTCCAGTCGCGTTGCCGCGACCAAATCGGTTCGCGGATTGGAGTCATTGTCTTATGCTTGAAATACATAAGTCCTGTTGTTCCCTCTCCGTGGTGATCTCTTCTCAAGAGTAAAGGCTAAGCTCTTTATTCCCTACCGTGTTAACCCACCACATTCATTGGCTGAATACATTACTTCTGTCGGGCTGCGTGTTTATACAACATTTCTTAAGTCGAAATGTCGCTTCTGAAGCTTGCCGTTTTCCTGCTGGGAACGGCTGGATCTGTTGTCGGCCACGGCTATGTCACCAGTATCAAGGTCGACGGCACCACCTACAGCGGCTACCTTGTCGACACCTATTACTATGAGCCTAACCCTCCCGGGTTGATTGCGTGGTCAACAACCGCCACCAATACAGGCTATGTTGCCCCTGCAGCTTACGGTAGCCCTGACATTGTATGCCATCGCGGCGCTGAGCCCGGTAGATTCTCCGCTGAGATCTCCCCAGGAAGCTCAGTCACATTGTACTGGAGCACCTGGCCCACAGATCATCACGGGCCGGTGATCACGTATCTTGCCAACTGCAACGGCGACTGCGCCTCCGTTGACAAGACAGCCCTTGAATTCTTCAAGATTGACGCGGGCGGCTTGATTGATAATAGCGCCGTGCCAGGAACCTGGGCGAGTGATGAGCTGATCGCAGCAAACTTCAGCTGGACTGTCACCATCCCACCGGATATTGCAAGTGGTAACTATGTGCTGCGTCATGAGATCGTCGCGCTACACAGCGCGGCTAATAAGGACGGAGCGCAGAACTATCCGCAGTGCATCAACTTGAAGGTCGCAGGCAGTGGCACTGCAACTCCAGCCGGTACTCTTGGCACGGAGTTGTACAAGGACACGGACACAGGTATTTATGTTGATATCTGGAATGCGCTTAGCTCTTATATCATTCCCGGGCCTGCACTATACACCGCTGGTAATAGTGGCAGCGGAGGCAACAATGCTACTTCTCTCACTACCTCCATTACAACCGCGACACCCCTAACCGTGACTTCTACTGAAGCTACCGTAACAGTGTACACCACGACAAATTCCATCAGGGTCGTGACCAGCGACCAGTATGCAATCCCCACAGATATTACAGAACAGAGTTCCGTTTCTCCCACTCAGACAACCAGCAATCTTGAAGCCTCTCCCTTCATTGAAGCTGAGCCCTCCAGCACCGCCAGTGCAAGCAACGGCCCACCTGGCAAACACCATGGTAAAGGCCGACACTGCTCCGCTCATACTAGCAAGTCTGCCAAGAGGGTCGGTAGAAAGTTTGTTAGTGGTAGGAGGCATGCTCGTAATCTTTCTGTGTAGGGCATACTGGTAGAACGGGAGCCAACATGACGCATGTAGTCTATTAACGCCCTTGCTCACATAGTGGAGAATGAAACAACCGTAAAATCATCTCAGGGTTGGTAGAACAGGTAGTGAAATGCCTCGAAAAACAAGAAAACCTCGGCATCCAATATAACCCAGACCTAAAACCGCCTTGAAAGCAATGGATCCCCATTTGTAATGTGCATTCGTTGCTCAAATGAATAGATTAGTAGATAAGATAATGTAATTGGATTAAATACAGAGATTTAGTCTATGGCGCACGGATTCTCATAACAAGAATTCGCCCGTCAAGCTTTGAAGTGGTTGGAGAAGGAGCCTGTCAAATTGTTCCTAAAGGGATTTTGCGGAATATCGGGATCTTCCTCAGTTGCCTTCAAGACACCAGGAGCTAGCTGTTGATGTCTGGTAACCAGCTGCTTGGTTATCGTTGGGATCAGGTACTTTGTATCGCCACGATCTGCTTCTTCTTTCTTCTTCAAGAAAGGAGAGTGGCTCCAAGTTGTTGACTTTCTCTGAATGTTTGCGCGACTGTCCGAGCGATGGTGGATTTGCCTGTCGCCGCCATGCCGTTTAGCCAAAATATGCATTTGCTTCTGATTGCTGCGCAGAGCCTCTCCATTCGTTCCATGGCTTTCGGTCATTTTTTGGCTACCGCGAGGCTCGTTCCGGTCATTCTTCTGATCATTACAAAGTACCCTGCGATCTTCTGAGATCCTTGGGTAGCTTGTTTCGACGCTACAATGGATATAGACGTTGAGAGGAAGGCGCCCAGGGGGTCCATGCTTGCTGATAGGGCCAGCGCGACGCTTGGTAGCCCGTTGATCCGGCCGATGTCTAGATGATTCATGGTTAGCCGGGTTGCGGCCTTCAGTATTGGGTTCCTGAGGCCTGCTATGGGGGCGAGCCTTGATTTTAGGGTCCTTCATCTTACAATCGCGGTCTCTGGTCATATCTTCCATATGCGTATTTGGCGTCAAGTTGGTCTAGGAAGTCGCAACTGTCGTATGCGAGGTTGGCTCCGGGATATGAACGCGCAGACCTCCTTCCAGCTCGTACCAAGCCATGATGATCTGGTTATAAGGGAGATGAAGACGGCTGTGCGCCAATAAGACCTGTCTCTTCTCCCTTTGAGGAGCTGGTAGAAGTGTCCTGTCTATTCTTCCAGTAATACAAAATGAAATAAATTCACTTGGCTTGCCAGGCCCTCGTTTTCTAGAAAGGGGTTAGAGAATATAAGGGAAGGGACTGGATTCCCTTTGTCAATCAAATATCCCGGGCCTTAAGATAAAAGAGACCTTCCCAGAGGGAAGACCGAGGACAAGACATCCATAATTTACGGCGCAGCAAAGTGGACGATATGCCTGTGGTAGCCAAAGTACCCTTCTATTCCGATAGCAAAGCCATTGGTCATTCAATATAGATATTCCCGCACCCGCTTGAGACCATAACCAATGAGAATGGCCTTCCAGGGTGTGCCGCAGCTCGCCCGTGGTGGGGTCCCAGAGCTTGATGGTCTTGTCATCCGAACCCGATGCTAGTTGCTTGCCATCCGGCGAGAAGGTGACTGACCGTACAAAATCAGAATGGCCCTCCAGGTTCTGCTGCAGTTCGCCCGTGGTGGGGTCCCAGAGCTTGATGGTCTTGTCATCCGAACCCGATGCTAGTTGCTTGCCATCCGGCGAGAAGGTGACTGACCGTACAAAATCAGAATGGCCCTCCAGGGTGTGCCGCAACTCGCCCGTGGTGGGGTCCCACAGCTTGACGGTCTTGTCACCCGAACCCGATGCTAGTTGCTTGCCATCTGGCAAGAAGGTGACTGACTCTACCGAAGCAGAATGGCCCTCCAGAGTCTGCCGCAGCTCGCCGGTGGTGGGGTCCCACAGCTTGATGGTGTTATTACCCGAACCTGATGCTAGTTGCTTGCTATCTGGCGAGAAGGTGACTGAATTTATTGAATAAGAATGGCCCTCCAGGGTCTGCTGTTCTGCACTCCAGGACCGTACAACCTTAGGTAGCTGAGACCAACCAGACAGGTTACCGTTGAAAATTCTTTTAGTAAGTAAGCTCCCAGGACTAAATATCAAGCCTGATGTATAAAGTTAAAGAGGAGTGGTCTTAACCATATGTTAATTTTTAAGGATAAACTGCCTAGCATCATGAACTATATCTCTTTGTTTGTGGTATTTACCATCCTAGATTTCAAGTTAGCAAATTTACTAATAGCCCGCGAATGCTTACTTAAATGGCAGATTCTAATCTACTAACTGCTCCAATAGCCTTAGACATAAGGCCCAAGATACTTATCACTTTAATCCAATAAAGAAAGTGTACTTGTAGAAAAGAGCATGCCTTTTTAACTGCATTGGCTGTTTTAAGGCTTTGTATCAAGTACTGGATCTAGTAACAGCACGCGTATTTTAGTTCTGGTAGCAGGTACTTCTTGATAGAATTAGCTTTGATTTTACTTTGTTAAAAACACTTATTAGGTAACATGTAATTATTTTTTTTTAATCTTTTGCCCATAACTGCTAGGCATTAATTAGTAAGTCTCTGGTACATTGCCTCCTTATTTATCTAGAACTTCGCGCTTTTTTTAGTATCCCTGGTTGTGCTGTCCAGAAGAAAATCTTAAAATAATAAATGTTAAAGGCGGATTGGTATTTCGGGGTTATTAGGGATAATAAGAACTAAGTAGAGATAATTTAACAGGCTTTTTATTTTATTAAACATGATGCTTGATTAAGTGCCAAGAAGCTGCAACAGTTTGTTAAGCAAGAGTAGAATAGCAAGTATAATTATTGGGCCTACTATCTCCTTAAATCTCTGAATCAGCCGTGGAGTCTCCCTCTTGTTTTAACCCACAAGAAGTTGATTTAGCACTGGTAGATATGTTCTTGCCATTTTAGAAATATAGCTGGATTTATTATTAAGAATATTTTAAAGGCAGTCCTGCGGATCCCAGGTTATACTAATAAATCTATACAAGGTAGTAGCAGATATAAAGAGCAGTACTGTTCTTGCAAAAAGGTTGTTAATAGCCTCTTTACCAGGCTATTCTACAGGGAGGCCATAATTGTGCCGGATTTTTAAGAAGGAGTAGTCAAGAAAAATAAAGATATTACAGGCTATTTCAGACACCTTAATGCTGTGAAGGTTCATGTTTTAGAGGTTATTTTTAACTGCCTTAAAATTAATACAGATGGGCAACTCAGGCCTGCTTGTTAAGAAGAATTGTAGGCGGATAGACTTGGATTCTTGTACCCGAGGTAAGAGCCGCAGAAGGACCTTGATATTATAATTATTATTATTATTATCTGACTGGCACTTATCAAGTGTATTAATCACAACCACCAAAGTAACAATACAGTCTAGTTTTATATTAAAGAGAGGTTAAAGCAAGAGTTTATTAAACTGTTCTGCAGGGACTTTGTCTAATATATATAAATTAATCTTGACTGCTTTCTGTATCTCCGGCCCTAACTTGGGAATAGTAATTGCCAAATGTTGTGTAATAGTTAAAAAAAGCTATTTTAAGTTATTTTAACCCTTTTTACCCTGTTTAAAGAAGAAGCTAGCAGCAAGTAACTTCTTGTTATTTAGTTACTGTTTTATTATCCTGGAAATTGTTAATTTTCCAGTACCAGCTCCACCTTTTAGCCAGTATATGCATTTTTTGTAAGAAGATTTAGCCCAGTCCTTAACTTTATAAAGTATCTTAGTCCTTGTTTTGGGAAGACACTCTCTATATTTATTCTTAAAGGAATTATATGCTGCCCCTTCCACAATTTTCAGGTTATAAAGGTCAAACTTTTATTTAAATTGATTGCGGGATTGCCTAAGCAAAGGGTAGAAGTAAGTATTTAGTAAGACAAACAGAATATTAAAGCTGTGACCTATATATAATTAATCTGCAATGCTGCCATAAATAGTTATATATACCTGTTTAGCTGGCTAATTACTTTATCTACTTCCATGTGCTGTAGCAGCTATTTCTAGTACTGCCACTGTTGCCTTCTGCTTAAGCTCTGTGTAGCTTCCGGATTGATCTTGAGACTCAAATTTTTAAGAATTGACTTGCATTTTCCAGCGTTATCGGATATCTTCTGAAGAGCGGTAAGCTTCCCACCCCCAGGACCATGAAGTATGTTATTAAGCAACCCTAGAATGCTTCTAAGGCTGTTAATCTCTCCAGTCAGGTCATTAATGTCTTTTTGGGCTTTCTTGACTTGTTTAATGTATTCTCCGCAAATGTTCGCAACAGCGCCCGCCAGTTGGATAACTGTTAAAATGCTCGCCGCACACGAGAGAGGATCCATCCTAAAGGAATTGCAGGGAGTGAACAAACTAATAGTAAGATGATGCAACTCTATTCGCGTGGTAGAAGAAGACTGCCTGGGAAGTTGATGTTGTTGCTATTCAGCTCAGAAAATCGTTGAAGAGGGGCAAGCGCCAGAAGAGTGAGGCTGCGAGAATATGGCTTCCAATTGGTTCCTACGGTCCCATCCAGGAACCAATCATTTCTTCGACCCACAACGACATTCCAGATGAGATCCGAGAACATCTTTATGCGGAAAAGCAGCAGTGGCTTGAGAGACAGCGAAAGAATTCCAATCAACCTGCAGCCCAATCAGTGTGTCCACCGACTAATATCCACTTACCAACACCGTCCCCTCCGGCTCCACAGCTATCTACAATGAGCTCCCCAACTGGTTCTCCACCCCTATTGCCCTTACAAGGCCCGGCCTCGTCGCTGGTATTATGATTCCAGACCTCCTGCTTGATAAAGCTGTGATGGAGTATGCCGACTGGCAGCTATCACGGGTGGACACGGAGATATATAAAGACAACATAAGAAGGCATGTGATATCGCTTTGGCAAATGGCCTGGATCTCAAGCAAATACACAAGGATCAAGAATCTTAGAAGAGGTTGTGGCATCCTCATGTTATGCATGTATATATTTGCCATTAGCATTCACATTGAGCGCTGTTCAACCATTAATAGATTTCTTGATTCAGCATGACTGTTACGAAAGAGCACTGATAGTTAAGAGCACATGTTATTCAGCCAATCAACGCCATCCTCCGGATATCAACTCTCTGGTGATATGCATGATCTGGATAGCTCTGTTCTTATATAGTTAGAGAACTGCCCATAATCATCTTGTCGTTGAGAGTTTGTGGCCTACCAAAATGAAGAGTATTCTTGTCCAGCCAGTCGCTGCCTGATGTCCCCAAGATATCCGCACGGGGACAAACGCGACTTTTACTAATACCACTTGTCATTCTTAGAGCGCCCCTGTCTTTGGTCTTCTCTCTATGACAGACAATTGATTAGTTTCTGCGCGTCAAAGAAGCCGCGATTGGACAAACCAAGAACTCCCCGAACTCTGCAACAAGCGTATCTTCATATTCATTGTATCGCTGTTCCTCTGGCCCTGCAGTTGTAAAGGTCGTCGCAACATCGAAATCAACCCATACCATCCGCTTTTCGTCGCCAGGAACAACGAGTATGTTTTTGGGGTATATATCTCGGTGGTGAACGTGAGCAGCGTGTATCTGCTTCATCCCCTCTATTGCTTGGCAATAACATGTCTCAGAATAGTTCTCGCAATTCAAACTTTCGGCATTCGGAAGATATTCAAGTAGTATTGCTCTAGGGCGATATTTATCGTGCGCGAAATGTTGAAAAGCTGGGTAGAACGCGGTAGGGTTGATTCGATCAATGTGGCCGTAGAAGTATGGGACGAATCCCCTCTCGCAGACACCATGTTCCCGAAGATTCATATAGGCTTTTAGTTCGCAGCGAAACCGATTCATGTCTCGACCATTCTCGGCAAATCCCGGATCCCCGTTGTCATGAAACTGAGTCGTCAGTAACAAGCAAAGAGCAAGTAGCATCAGTTACTAACAAGTTTCATAGCACATTTCCGCCCTTCAAGTTCTATCTCAAACACTGAAGACGCATCAGAACGATTTATTTCTCTAACAATCTGTATGTTGGCAGGGACAACATCCAGCAAACCATGATCGCTGGGGCGCATTGTCGTTATAAGGATTCATCAAGGTGTGGTCGGCTTCGACGAGCTCTCAGATGCGAATGAATTCACGTGAGGGTCCAGAATAAGCGGAAAAACTATCTGGCCGAAATCTGGCCCCGCATCTTCTGGCCGAGATGTCAACCATGGATTCTTGTAGGAAATGACATCGAATGCTAGATAAAAGCACATACCTTAAGAATGGTGCTCCAAACTTTGCTGGATTACCTTTCAGCTGGCCTTCCGCCGGTTCCTGTAGGTGGCACTGCCCCCTCTCGCAACACGACGAATCCTCGCTACGGCGCAGAGGATATCAACCAGGTAGTTTCTTGGCCTGAATTCAACTACTCCACAATCATCCAGCGATATGGTGTTCCATTGCAATCGAGACAGATTCAGTCCGATCCACTCACATCCCCACCTGCCGCAATACGAGATGAGGCTCAGTTCCAGCTACGCTTTGCTGAACTAATTTTACCTCGTATAAGGCGGTCACTTCGGGCTGCCTTTGAGCAACTTGCATCCGAATTTGCAACGCGACGACTCTCGCCGGTCACGTTTGATGGAGGAAGTGCGGCGTCTATAATAGATCTGTTTCGTCCCGATACCGCTTTCATAGCAGTCGGAGGAAGCGCTGCTTCGAGTCCCAATCGAGCTCCAGGGGACTTGAAGGTATCCTGGAAATGGCAGTCTTCGTGGCGGTATTCTCAGACTTTGGTAGAACAGCGTGAGTACAAGCAGGTCTTGGCTCAGGTTAATTTCTACATGCGCCAGCATAACGCCCGGTACGGCTATATCCTGACAAATACGGAATTTGTTGCTGTCAAGCGTTTAGAAGGAAGTGGTCGTCTAGCGGTCTCCACGGCTGTTCCCTGGACGCGTGGAGGTGTAGGAGAATTATCAGTACTCCTAGCTTTATGGTACCTCGGAATGCTTGCAGCGGAAGACGCGAGTTGGTTTCTAAATGCGTAGCAAATCTCGACAGGTTGTTTGTTTAGCATGCAAAATCCTTGCACAGCCGCCCTGCCCACCCAGAGCTCTGCAATTTTGTTTTTCCAAACCCCAGCCAGTGACACTAGTTCATATATGGTTAATTAAGGAATAGAGCCTCTTGGCAAGCTGGACTTGGTTCCGTATTTTCCTGAAATTTCGCCCCAGTCTCACCAATCATTTCATGTGAACTTTGCAGAATACTGAGACATTGGCCGCTATATCTTCTCTTATCCCAGCTGACTAGCCATAAACTCGATGTCTTGTCCAAACATGACAAACCGGGGGGTCGCGCGGGGTTATCCGCAACGTCAGGCGGGCCAGGAACACCCGTTGTCAACTGGTCGTGCCATTTTGAGAGTCTTATATAACCGATTGTTGGCCGCCTCAATGCACTAAGACGATTTGATGCCAGCGTCTGCGCTGCCCCTCTTCTAGGCGGCTATTGCAGCCTCGTGGTTGGTGAATAGCAATTATGAGGCTGCGAACGCAACTGTCTCAGCCTCTCCACGACCAGCTCGGCTTACCCTCCATCGTCAGGCCTTTTCATCGAGAACTTGAGAATGCAAATGGGCTTTGAATGTCTATCTGAAACCCTTCCATAATCCGTGCTGCGAAATGCGACCGAGAAGCCGCGACGACTTTGCGATCGCGATCATCTGCGCCCTCCCTCTCGAGGTGGAAGCAGTCGAAGCCCTGTTTGATGAAACCTATGATAGGCTTGGAAGATGTTACAGCAAACAACGAGGCGACGCAAATGCATACATAAACGGACGGATTGGCAAGTACGATGTGGTGTTGTGCTATATGCCTGAAATGGGCAAGAGAAGTGCGGCAGGTGTTGCGTCCAGCCTGCTAGTCAGCTACCCAGGCGTCAGGCTTGCTCTAGTTGTTGGTATCTGCGGAGGCGCCCCACAACCACCAAAATATGAGGAGATATTCCTTGGCGATGTGATCATCAGCGACTCGGTGATTGAATATGACTTTGGCAGACAATATCCTGGTGGTTTTCAACGGAAGACTGGGGTCAAGGAAACGTTGGGTCGGCCAGATCGAGAGATTCGGGCTCTTTTAGATGGCCTTCGTGCGGAGAATGCTCGCAGGGAACTTCAGGACCGGGCGGAACAGTATCTTCACTCTCTTCAACAAACAGGGACTAAGTGGCGTCACCCAGGGGTCAATGACATTCTTTTCAAGGCCGAATATCTTCATAAGCATTACTGTCAAGCTTCTGCTGAGTGCTCCTGTTTGGAGATTGACTCGCCCGAGGAAATCTGTGAGGAAGCACTAGGGCAAGACTGTGATAGCCTTGAGTGTAACCAAGGTCAAGCAGTCCGACGTCGAGGGACTTTGGATGCTATCCAGACCTTGATATATATTGGAACGATTGCTTCTGCAGACACGGTCATGAAGTCTGGACAGCACCGTGACGATATCGTCCGAAAGGAGAAGGTCATTGGGTTTGAGATGGAGGGGGCAGGAGTATGGGACAATGTTCCGTGCATTATTGTTAAGGGGGTGTGTGACTATGCCGACAGCCACAAGAACAAGCTATGGCAGGCATACGCCGCAGCGACCGGAGCCTCGGCGGCAAAGGCTCTCTTGGAATATTGGATGCCTAATACTCGCGAAATCCATGGACCTACAACCCTGATGTCGCCATCCCAAGCGATGCATAGTCCTAATACTCGCGATATCCATGGACATACAGCCCTGATGTCGCCGTCACAAGTGATCTATAGTCCCACAAAATCCCCAATTGCTGGCGGAAATATTAGGAACATTATCTATAACACACATTACCATGGTGGCCACCTGATAGACAATCCACTCGGATTATCTGATGAAAACCACGCAGGTTAGTAAAGTGTCTAGGAGGACTTTTGGCATGTTAGATGACTTAATCATCCTTAATAGACACGAGCAAACATCACCACGTGATGATCCCCTTTGCGAGAAATCCACATTTCGTGGGTCGCCAGGGGGAAATTCAGAAGATAGAGGATTTGATCACTGTACCCCATGGACCGAGAAAGCTTGCCATCACTGGACTAGGTGGTGTGGGGAAGACTCAAATCGCTCTGGAGCTAGTATACCGCATGCGCGACAGAGAGCCTGAATGTTCGATCTACTGGATCCCTTGCACCAGCTACGAGGCTGTTGAACAGGCTTGCATGAGCATTGCACAGATGGTTGGGCTCCATGGTGTGGAGCCGGCAGAGGTAAAAGAGCGGGTCCAGTCTTACTTCAGCCAGACCAACAAGAAGTGGATTTTTATTTTCGATAATGCAGATGAAATGGAGATGTGGACCAAGGGCAGCCCTACCGCACCACCACTCAAGAATATCATCCCTCGAGGTGAAAATGGCCACGTACTCCTTACATCGCGTAACCGACAGCTTGCATTGAAGCTGGCAGCGTCAAACGTGGTCTCTGTTCCTGATGTGGATCAGAAGACGGGCAAGGAGATACTCAGGAAATTACTAATGCGGAAGGATTTACTACAAGATGATCATGTAACAAGCATGCTTCTTGAGAAGCTTGCTTTTCTCCCTCTGGCAATCAGCCAAGCCGCGGCTTATATTAACCAAACCGACATTTCCTTAGCGACATACATGGTACTTCTAGGTGAACAGGAGGCAAGCACAATAGAACTGCTCAGCGAGGATTTTGAGGATGAGGGACGCTACGCAGAGATTCAGAACCCGGTGGCCACGACCTGGCTAGTCTCCTTCATGCAAATCTATCAAGTGGATCAAATAGCAAGCAACTATCTGTCGTTCATGGCTTGCGTCAATCCGCGGTATATACCAGAGTCCATTCTTCCGGCCACAACTTCAGCAAAACGGAAAGTGGAAGCATTAGGTCTTCTTAAAGCTTATTTCTTTGTTAGTGCACAGGTTGATGACAGCATTCTTAGTCTTCATCGCCTCGTGCATCTTGCCACTCGAAACTGGCTTAGGAAAGGGAAGAGTTTTGAGAGTTGGGTGAAGCAAGCTGCTGATCAGTTAGACAAGGTTTTTCCCGATAGCAACCATGACAATCGACAAAAGTGGAGGGACTACCTACCTCATGCACTGTATCTGGCGAACAGTGCAGAATTTCAGGCTTACCAGGACAACTACCATGACTTCCTTACAAGAACAGGAAGCTGCCTCCAGAGTGATGGAAGACATGGCGAGGCAGAAATTGTATTTCGAAATGTTCTAGAAATACGAGAAAGAGCCTGTGGTCTTGAGCATCCTGATACACTTGTCAGTGTTGATAACCTTGGTTCAGTACATGCTGACCAGGGCAAGTATAAGGAGGCAGAGGCCATACACCGACGGGCACTCCAAGGTCGGGAGAAGGTGCTTGGTCCTGAGCATCCTGATTCTCTTCTCAGTGTCAATAACCTTGGTTTAGTACTTGATTACCAGGGCAAGTATGAGGAGGCGGAGGCCATGCACCGACGGGCACTCCAAGGTCGGAAGAAGGTGCTTGGTCCTGAGCATCCTGGTACTCTTGTCAGTGTCAATAACCTTGGCTCAGTACTTGCTGACCAGGGCAAGTATGAGGAGGCAGAGGCCATGCACCGACAGGCACTCCAAGGTCGTGAGAAGGTGCTTGGTCCTGAGCATCCTGATACTCTTACCAGTGTCAATAACTTTGGTTTAGTACTTGATTACCAGGGCAAGTATGAGGAGGCGGAGGCCATGCACCGACGGGCACTCCAAGGTCGTGAGAAGGTGCTTGGTCCTGAGCATCCCGATACCCTTGTCAGTGTCAGCAACCTTGGTTCAGTACTTGCAGACCAGGGCAAATATGAGGAGGCAGAGGCCATGCACCAACGGGATCTAGCAGGGTCAGAGAAGGTGCTTGGTCCTGAGCATCCTGATACTCTTACCAGCGTCAGTAAGCTTGGTTCAGTACTTGCACAACAGGGCAAGTATAAGGAGGCAGAGGGCATGCACCGACGGGATCTAGCAGGGTCAGAGAAGGTGCTTGGTCCTGAGCATCCTTATACTCTTGTTAGTGTCAGCAACCTTGGTTCAGTACTTGCTGGCCAGGGCAAGTATGAGGAGGCGGAGGCCATGCACCGACGGGCACTCCAAGGTCGTGAGAAGGTGCTTGGTCCTGAGCATCCTGATACTCTTGTCAGTGTCAGCAACCTTGGTTCAGTACTTGCTGACCAGGGCAAATATGAGGAGGCAGAGGCCATGCACCGACGGGGCCTAGCAGGGTCAGAAAAGGTGCTTGGTCCTGAGAATCCTGATACTCTTACCAACATGAGTAAGCTTGGTTCAGTACTCGCTGACCAGGGCAAGTATGAGGAGGCGGAGCTCATGCACCGACAGGCACTCCAAGGTCGTGAGAAGGTGCTTGGTCCTGCGCATCCTGATACTCTTACCAGCATGGCCAATTTAGCAAACGTGTACGTTAACCAGGGACGCTTAGTCAAAGCGGAAGAGCTGGAGGTGCAGGTGCTTAAGTCGCGCAAACGGATGCTAGGACCAGAGCATCCTGCGACCCTGGCCAGCATGCACAACCTTGCGTTTACGTGGAATGAACTAGGGAGCCTCCCTGACGCATTCAACCTTCTCAAGGAATGTGCAGACCTCCGCAACAAAGTATTAGGCGCAGATCACCCACACGCCGCCCTTTCATCCAGTATGCTTCTTAGCTGGGAGATGGCAGCGGACCAGCTCTCTGAAAGTTACACCCAACAAGCTTCCGCACACTTTTACTCCTCCCCTGGCTCACGATTATGCGGTTGACCATAGTGCAACGGATCTAAAACCTGCAGGCCCTAAACGGCGAGGCCTCATGCACTTTTTCCGAAGGCCATGATTTGTGATCAAACCCTCCTTTTCTGCCTGGATAAAACTGATGGCTTATATGTTTTAGAAATTAGTTCGTCTTCTTGATGTAAATTATTTATTTTATAGTCGCTGAATTTATATACTACAAGAAAATTGAGGTTCATGGCTCAGTGAGGTGGGATAACAAAAGACGGTGGTCAATAACTCAGTCAATCATGGCAATGTAAGACCCGAACGCAATTTTAGAAGATTACGAAAACTAGGTCTAACTTATCAAGAACTTTTATTTACCCACTAACCCCATGATGAATAGTGCCGTTGGCTGAGGGTTCGGGACCCGAAAGTGAAGAGTACCGGGTGGGCAGGCCGGTTATGCAAGGCACTGTAAGCATCTGCAGCTCTTTGCCAGTCTTAGCATCCCAGAGCTTGATGGTGCTGTCATTTGAGCGAAGGCCACTGGAACAAAATCAGAGTGGCCTGTATCTAGGCAGCAACATTCTTTGTGGCTATGTTAGGCGCCGAGGTTTGAAGTGATGGCTCAGGTAGCCAATCACTGGTTGAATAGTGTAAGTGAGCGGGTACTGATGTGTACGGCTACACGAGTTAAGTAGGTCTTTCGAGGAAAGTGAGGCAGGTGAGCCGAAGGTGAGAATCTCACCCTGTCTATTCTGCACTCACCCTAATCTCACCCTAATCTCACCCAGGTCGCGCGACCGTAAAGCGGCCTCACCCTAAGCTCACCCGGGCAGCACCCACCCGACTTCTATCCGCGTTGAAGCCACACGCCGGCTGGTTAGTAGTATGGTGGGTGACCACATGCGAATCCCAGCTGTTGTATGTTTTTGTTTTTTATTAGTACTTGCGTACCCCCCTTTTCAACGTAGATGAAAGTGCAACAAGCCCTGAGTGCGTTGCTGCCCTCCAGGGACAGACACTGTGCCTAGGGTGAGTGCAGGTGGGATGGGCGAGAATAGGATGAGAATTTTCCCACTTGAGCGAGTGGGGGTGAGGAGGGTGAGAACTAAATTACAAGCTATTTCTATGATCTCTTCAAACGTATGATAAGTCGCGAGGGCTTCTTCACTTCAACTTTGTTCTAATGCTCTTGTACTGTACATTATGTCATGGCTCTGCATGCCTGAGTTAGTATTGCTTGCATTGGCCTAACAGCGAAGCCCATATATCCAACTTACATTGACGAAGGCTTTAGACATCGGCTTGCCATGCTCATCGTAAGCACAGTGCTCCAGGTAAGCCGCATCATGATGTTGTTCTAAGCCTCATCTCAGACACCTGCCGCTGGATCTGCCGCTCCTTACGCCTACCATATAAAGCTAGGCTTCGCTTCGTGGAAATCTCCCACAAATAACCGCTCCATGTACATAATTCTCTTCTTCATGCTTAGGATTTTGCAATAAAGCGCCGCAGAGGTCTTGCTGATATACTGTTTGGCCTGCCGTCTTAGTATCGCAAGATTCGAACCGACGCCTGCCTATTTGATGGGCCCGATCATGTTGGATGCGTGGCAGAATTTTCAAATGCAGAGAACAGCGCAATTGGCATTGGAGAAGCAAACCATGCCAATTTTCAAGAAGATTATTATTGGATTTGGCGCTGCCCGCGTGTCTGTGCTATATGGGTAACTCGTAAGGCAGAAACATTGGGTGAAGGGGCAACACTGATGACGCCTTTATCTGCAGGGGACTCGCACAAGTATCATTACGACCTGCCCCAGACAGAGGTTATCTGGAAGGATCACGGCTGTCAGCCAAGTTTTCATGTGTATAACGAAAATACTTACAGAATGAGTTTGGGCCATGGTGCAGTGCCGACGTGCCAATCCCTGCCTGAGGACTTTGGACGTCGCGGTGCAGTGTATTTCGTAGTAAGCCTGAGACTTGCAAGCCTTTTTGAAGTGTCGATAATCTTAGTATTATCCTTGAGTATGATTGGTATGATTGCTGGTGCAGTCACTGCAACAACCAGTGGAGTGTTCTCCTACATTGTGATGTCTTGATGGATCTTGTAGTGACCAGTCCAGTTTCAACACGCGGCAGCATTTTATTGCCTTACAACTAGTAGTTTGTTGCTTGCAAATATAAACGGCAGAACCGTGCTGAAAAGCTGGTTTGCGCAGATATCATTACACTGAAAGTTGCCCAGGTGCTGGCTCTTCACGCCCTCCTTAGGAGTCTGCGGCATGCTTTTGGATCTCTCCTGCGTCGCCCCTTACTAGCATGTACACAAAAGGGAAATGCGGCAGGCCTACAACATTTTAAGTGGGCGCCGTAGCAATACTTTTCAAGCTAATCAGGCCCATGGGCTGTTAGTTTGGAGAGGGATTTATGGAAGGGGATGGACTGCGTCTGAAGGGTAAGTTTGGTGGGTGGGAGGTATGGCTCTTCCAAGCTGATCGTGACCTGTACAGTATGAGCTTGTGCAAAGTATCTAGGAACTATGCGGAACAAAGGGGATATGCTACAAGCGACGGTAATTGTTGCTAGCCTTCTGCTTCCCAATTTCATTCTGAACTGCATGTACTGGAGATGTTCTATATCTATACGGGCCCAGGTTGGTATCGAATCCTTCTCAATCAGGAAATTAGTGGCATCTACTCAATTATGTCCAACAGCTTCACGGGGTGTGTTGGTATCCTACTTAGGCTTATACCCGGTGTTTATACTTAAACTCTACCCGCGATAAGAGAAGACTCAGAGTACAGAGAAGAGCGTCAAAGAGAGGGGCCTGTGTATATTTGGTATACTTCTGGATAAAACAAGAGGGAAACATTCAAGGGATCTACAGAGGGCGATTTAGCTGACACCAACGCTGCAGCCAACCTCCCCCGAAGGGTGCCCTAACTGACGCCTGTCCCTGGGCCCGAGCGTACTCAATACGAGATCGACGAGGGCTGGAGAGATACCTAGGTAGATGCAGATCCTCCTAAGGTATTGATACATGTGCAATACCCCGCGTTAAAATTAGTGTACAGCTGCAGTCCATCTTCTGCTATGCTGCTCTTCCCCCCTCTCCTCTTGCCCGTCAACGTACCATTCCAGAGTGGAAGTACATGATAATGACCGTCTCAGCAGAAACCGCCCTCCGCCTTCTCCCTCTGGCCGAGGAGGAAGCTGGTTTCTCTTCCACCTCGCCAAATGCATCTACAACCTCTTCTTCCACCCGCTGAGCCATATTCCTGGTCCATGGCTTGCGGCCGCCACGTACCTCCCCCGAATTTTACCACGACGTGGTCAGGGTAGGCGGTAAACGACACAGATCCAGCATATGCATGAGATACACGGTAGAAACCCCCCAGGCCGAGTAGCCAGGCTTGCCTTGCTGACATGTATATTCACTCGTTGCGTATATGGCCCATTGCCCGTATCAATCCGCACGAGCTCCACTGCAGTGATCACCACTTCATCAGTGAAATCTATACCAGCGGGACTGGAAAACGTGATAAACCTGTTCACCAGGTTACCGGGAGTGAAGCGTATGCTGCATCCATCATATACCTCGATACGAAGCTGATGATTTATTTCTTTTTCACTCCCAGAGCCGCGCATGCGACCTTCTCCACTACAGACCACGACATCCATCGAATGCGCCGCAGCGCACTAGCGAAGTTCTTCTCCCGCGTCCAGGTATTGAGGCTGGAGCCTACTGTTCGTGGGCTTGCGGAGCGGCTCTGCGATAAGATGCTGCGCACAGAGAAAGGGCGGCCGTTTCACGCTGGTGCCGCGTATAGCCAGTTTACCGCGGATGTGATCTCGGGATACTGTCTGGGTGAGAACTTGGGACTGATCGGCCAAGAAGGATGGGAGGAGCAAATTGTAGATGAGGTAGCGACGGTGCTTAGACTGGGCTGTACGCTGCGGTTCGTTCCGTGGTGGAAGCATGTCTTGAGCGTGGTTCTGCTGTACCTGCAGAGAGTTTATTGAGGTCTTGAACATTGCGAGCTGACGACTAATATAGAGTCCGCAAACTGCTGGTAGGGGTCCGAAAGATTCCTCAGACGCACTAATAGTAAGCAAGCTCGGCCATTTTGACAAGAAATAGACACTGAGACTAACGGTGGCCCAGGTTGGCATGCCCAACCGCATCAGAAAAGCGCAAGGGGATATCAAGATCAAGGACCGGGATGGGGACGGGGCAGGAACCATCTTAGCAACGGTCTTTACATCCCTGCTTCAATCCGACCTGCCTTTGCAAGAAAAGTCCGTTGAGCGCATGACCAGTGAAGGTATTTCCCTCTTCGCAGCCGGCACCGCGGCAGTCAGCTGGGCTCTTACCGTCGCGACATACCACCCCCTCACGAAGCCCGCAATCGTCCAGAGGATCACTGCCGAAGTTGCAGACCTTGCCAACAGCAGCGGCGGTCCTGAGAAAGTGGATTGGTCGGCCCTCGAGCGCCTCCCATATCTCGGCGCTGTGATCCAAGTATCCCTGCGGCTATCGTACGGAGTCGCAAGTCGGACGGCTCACATTGCCACAGGCGAAGATCTCGTCTATCGCAGCGAGTGGCAACATAAGGAGGTACACTACATTATCCCAAGAGGCTCAGCGATCGGTATGTCTGCCGTAATTGCGCATCACGATGAGGCTGTTTTCCCCGACTCGCATCTTTTCCTTCCAGAACGGTGGCTGGATGAGAAGAACCAGCGACGAAAGGAGCTTGATCGGGCTCTTCTGGCCTTTTCCAAGGGAAGCAGGGGATGTCTTGGAATCAAGTACGTGTTCCCTCTCTGCCAGGGCTGAGATCGAGGTCCGGTTCAGCCTTGTTTTGCTAATGGCTGCAGTCTCGCTTACTGTGAGCTTTACCTCCTGCTCGCACTGCTGGTTGTGCGTGTCTTTCCGCACATGAGACTATATGAAACAACTGAGGCTGACGTGGCGTACGACCATGACTTTTTCAGTCCGTTTCCGGTATATGAGAGCAAGGGGGTGAGGGTGGTTGTTGACTGAATAGAAATCCAATTGAGCAGCACATACCTTATACCAAAATTTCGCCCAGGCTAGCCCTAGTTTGTACAAAAGGAACAGCCAGCCGCAGGATTAGATGAAACGAAGAATGATTTTGACTCTCTGCACCTGCACAACAAAGCATCCATTTCCAAGAAAAGAAAAGAAGGAAAAGAGAAGAAAAGAGCTAACTGCCAGCATATAGCCTTGACAAGTCTCTACGCATTTGGACTTGAATATACATACTTCAAGAACATGAAAGTGGTCGAGAGTTGTGCCGCCGTATGTAGATACTGCTTTGAGAAGGTCTGAAGAGTTGCAGGGGTGGCGGGCAAGAACCCAAAGGAGGCTGTGCCGTCGAGGTTGCTGGTCAGTGTTATTTAATTGTTAATGGAGTGGCTGGAGATTACGATAATGATAGGCCGTTCAAGGAGAAGGTTGGGTTGAGTTCCGGGGCGTAGGGGAGTGCAGCTGACAAGTAGGTATAGGGCTGCGTCCTGTATTAGTAAAGCTGAATTGCCCAATCAACTATATGCAGTATGAGAAATTAAGGCCTATACCTTCCATAAACGGCACTATACTCCATTCATTGGAGGAGATATTCTTGCCTCTGCAAGAGAGAACATGATACACAACCGTATCCCTCTCTTGCTTTTAGCAGCAGTAATTGTTTGCTCCAAGCATCCGACCTGCTTCTTGCTGAATATCATGAAAAGCTGGGTAGAGTCTTTTCAAGACTGCCTCCCATGTTGCCTCCACCAACTCAACAGTGGGTAAGGACCAACAACTGACAGGAAGCTAGAGTATTTCCTGGACCCTCCAGACTTCTTCTGGTTGCAGCTCGTCGCGGGTTCCTCCCAGGTCATGGCGCAGCTGTGGTAAATGCAGCGCGTTTCCAACAAACTACCCCATTCCTGCAAATTCTCCTGAAAAAGCCGTCAATCGCCGTGCCTATTCGTCTTCTGAAGAGCTCACGGCCCATAACTCTTGATCTGATTTTCAAATAGAGTCGTAATGTCTACCGCGTCGACCAGCTGGACGCACGCGTCGCATAGGAGACCGAACAAATTGATTCAGCCGCGAGCCGATACGTGGGATGGATGATGATCGTGTCAAATGCCGACTAGAAAATCTTTCATTTCTTTTGCCGGGCTGTCCAGATCTGGATCAACGTCTTCTGTCAACGGACACTTGGGGTAGAACGCAAGCAGTCGATCTGCAATGATTCCAGCGCCTGGCACCTCGCATGAAATGCTCCAGGCCCTCAGCCAAGCCCGAGTTTGAGCCCTAGACCTCCTCTATATTGCTCGGCTGCTGCCAATACTTCAATACAATGTCCAAGGCGGAGCTCAGCCACTGCGTAGACTCTTAGGTTCCGGTGCTCGTCCAGGTCGACATTCCAAAGACAATTGGCACGCGGGTCATAACAGACTCGTGCCAGGACGGGTGGCTGCCAATCAAACCTGTTTCTCCCTTCGTAGCTCACAACAAGGTCTCGAACTTGTCGTAGAGGGACGCCTCCAACTCGGAGATCAAGGAGGGCAGACGTAGATTCCAGATAATAGGTCCGACTTCCGGCAAAATGCTCTCGAAGGGCAAGCTCGTCGATTGGGGCCATATTGCGAAGGGATCCATCGTGAATCTTGTGTTGCGTATAGAACTGTAGAAAGTAGCGAGGATTGATACCCCAGTCAGTACTCCTGAATCAATATTGATGCTGGGTCACTCATCTACAGAAGTTGAAAGATACTTAATCGATTCCTGATGTTTCTGACTGACCGTGGGTGCTGAAGGGTTCGTAAATTAAGCCTGAGAATTGGAGTTGGAGAGGACAACCTCGACCTCAAATAATTTCAGGCTGTTGCTAAACGACCGCACAAAGTCTGGGGTCTAACCCCCGGACTCGACCTCCACCGAGCTTAAGGCAATCTTCGAAAAGTCAACGTCGGGCCTAACCTCCGCCCATACGACATCACGACTTTTTCTCCTAGAATCCGGATCCCAGTTCCAGATCACACCACGCAGATGTCAACGAGACCCCAGCTTCCCAGAATGGGAGACCAGGTTTCTCCCACTCTCTCTACCTGCTCTAACTCAGCCAACTGCACTAGCACCGAGCAGTTCACATCACATCATATCGCATCTACTGTTCAACTACAACTATGTCCACAATTCCCCTAGCCAAAACCCAAACTATCCGTTCAACTCTTATCCAAGCAATCTCAACAGCCGCCCAGATCTCGAAAGTCGACTCGACAATATGGGCTTTCCTCTGGACGGCGGATATCCCAAAGCTCGAAGCCATGTTGAACAACGCCAGATCAAATCCCCGGATGGTGTACCGACAGCTGATCGATTGTCATCCGACTAGGGACGCAATCAAGAAGTGTGAGTCACGTCATATTATAAGCATTCTCTATACTGATACTGGAGTAATATAGGGATGGTCAGGACTCAATTCCCCGACAATGAACAGCATGAAGACCATGGACCGAAAGAGAAAAAAACGAGACCGAGATCGATGTCGAAAGAACGATCCGCCAATCTGGACTCTGTCCTCTCCTGGAACGCGGCCCTCTGCAAGACCCGAGACGGAAACAGATGCGTCATCACGAAGGCAAACGTACACCTGCACGCCGATTCTAGTGACGCCGTCAGTGATGCCGACGTCAAAGTCACACATCTCGTCCCCATCTCGCTTGAAGGAGGCAAATGCATCAAAAACGCGCCGTTTTGGAATACGCTGCGCCTCTTCTTTTCCGACAGAAAGGTCGACAACTGGATCGCCGCGACAAGAGTCACAACAGACACAAGCAACATGATCTGCCTCTCTAAAGATGCTGCGCAGGCGCTGGGGAATGCTAGATACGCGCTGAAACCGAGACGTCTTAATGCAAGACGGACGGAAATTGAGACGGAGTTCTTCACATTGCCGAATGGCTACCATAGCGGCAAAAGAGATATTCTGACGAGGCCTCTACTTGATAGAGCTGGGAAGGAAGGTGAAGGTGTATGTGTGAGTGTCCGTCTTATAAGTCAGAACTCGAGAGTCTACGAGCTGCCGTCGTGGGAGATCCTTGAGCTAACATGGCATATGAATCGTGTCGCGGCGCTATCTGGGGTTGGAAATGGGAAGTACCCTGAGAAAGAGCGGAGGATCGTGTCGGTGATGAGGAGGATTCGCAGGCTGTCTGTGCCACCAACCATGCAGGTGGAGAGGAGGCGTGCTCGTCGCAGAATGCTCGATTTGTATAGATTTAAGTGATGTTTTGTCGGGACTCGAGGATGAAAGTTAGGAATCTATGTTGGACTGGATACGTGCACTAATAATCACTCGTTTATTCTGTCAACTTACCAACCAACTTGCTGCTTGATCTTGAAATGGCAGATGCACCGGGATGATTATAACTAGACGTCGAATGCTCCTCCTGGTGTGGTGGTAACTTGACGAACTGAACTAGGGCCTGACCTGTCTTGTATTCTAGACGGAGATCACCAACAGTAGGTATTTGCGTCCCTTGAGACCAGACCTTGCTGTGGTAGACCGCGGTCGCAACAAAGAAGAAATAGCAAAGACGGCCTAGAGGGGGAAGTCCCGTGCTACTCCTAGTCAGAAACGTGTACTCGTAGACGCAAAATACCAATGCAAGAACCGCCCCCTACGAAGCTAGAGAGTCAAACCTGACATTAATCCTGCTTTCGTTACTGAAGAAAATCCAAGTACTACGACGCGGCCTGCTATTTAAAACGCACTTCATGAAACTCTACATCAGGGATGTCCTATACCCACAGACAGACGGCAACAGAGCCAAGCATGAGGTTCCTCTTGACGGCCATAGAGCGCCTCAGGAAGGGTTGGTTTTCAGGGCATAGGGCCACGACGTGCTGACTGGGTACGAAATTGCAGTACTGCGGAATCTCGATGAAAGCAGCGAGTGACCTGATATCTTCGTTGGTGGAATCCATAGGTGGAATCTAGGCAACTGAGCGCAATGCGCGCGTTCTCTGCTGGTTGTGCATCTGGTCTCCATTCAGCTTCAGTATGTGCAAGCAGATGGAGTTTAGGCCGTGAAATAACAAGAACTGGGCGGAGTTCACCAGAGTGATGGACAAGGGAATAAGAAAGAGAAGGTCTTTTAGAAGTATATTGCGGGTTGCTACAACGGTATTGCTTTAGAGCAGCGCAGCACCGGCTATATGGTAATTATTATTAGAGAAAATCAAGGTCATGTTGCTGCTACTTTACTAATATATACCTAGAATTATCAGTCACTCAGCGATAATTTACCGCTGTATTGCTATCTACATAATAAAATCTCATGTTAGAATGCTGATTAAGGGGTAGTGGAGAAAAACGCGGTGACGACTTAGTGAAATGATATTAACTTGATGATCAATCATATATACTCCCAGTTGAACCCAATATACCTATCCTGGTTGGACAACTATCTAAACTGCAAAAGCAGTAATAAAGAACAACGCTAAAGCAGGAAGGGTCTCCTCCGAGTTCTCCAGGAACTCGGGGTAAGCCACACAGATCGCTCTAGTATCTCCGAGTCCGAACCCGAGTCCGAGCTATCTTACACATGTCTCACCACGTCTCCTGATTTTCGTTAGTTCTCTTTCAACACCGCGAAAAATGGGTTGACTTACCGCTATATACTGACCAGCCTCCTTCTTATTTTCCCAGAACAGTTCCGCTTCTTCCCTATTCAAATTCCCTTTGGCCATGGCAACATCGACTAGTGCCGCCTCAACGCCCTCGCCCATGCCTTTGCCGCTTCCGCAGACGAAGACTCGGCCGTCGAGCGAGTTGATCACGAACCAAACAAGGTCTGCTTGATTGCGGACTTCTTCCTGGACGTACTTGCTCTCGCCGCGCCGACTCTGTACAACTTTGCGCACTTTGTCCTCCTCGACACCCCACTCGCCGCGGTAAAGCTCGTCGAGCAAAGAATCGCGAACGCCCTGCAGCACCCAGACTTTGTTCGCGCAGTTCGCTGACTGCAAGCGACGCTGGACAAAGCCGCGGAATGGCGCGATTCCAACACCAGCACCAATGAGGAGCATGGGTCCGTCCGAGGCAAAGCGCTTGGCGAGTGGGTTGGCCATAAGGCCGCGGAACATGGGAACGTGCAAGCCAAGATCGCCTGGTTCACGACCTTGTGCTTGAGCTTCGATGGCCTGCCTTGCGAGACGTTCCATAAAACCTGAGCCCACGCCTGTTCGGCTACCGCCCTTCCAGTCCTTTGATTCCGCGACTGTAACGGCGATTTCAACTAAGCGGCGGTACTGATCGCCTTTGCGCTTGCGGGAAATAAGAGGGTCTTGCGAGAGAGAGTAGAATCGGGGCATCAGTTGGTTGAGGGTGGATAAGAGGTGGTCGAGCGGAGGATGTGACGAGGGGAAGGCGTGGAGTAGTTGAGAGACGGTAATGTGTGAACTGGTGCGGAGATCGCAGAAGGCGCCTTGGCCTTGAGCTGATGAGAGGAACAAAAGAATCTTCTTCTCGCTCGGATCGCTGGCGTACTCGGCGAGCAGCCGGAAGAGACCCTTGGTCGGGGCATAGCTCTGAATATCGGAGCACCATTTCAGGAGCTCCCGGCGGGTTGTGATCAACTCGCGTGCTTCCTCTTTACCCCAGATTGTTGGCCACCTGCCGTGGGTAGTCCGGACAGTGATCTTCTTGTCGCGAATGGACTTGGGAATACCGAGTTGGTTAAAGATATCCTCAACCTCCTCCTCCTTGTTCATCGGGCAAACCCCGATGGCACCACCTACGACGAAGTCGACCATTCCACTCTCGGCAGGATAATCGGTTACATCAATATCGAAGTGGTATGTCCGCTTTTCAGCGCCAGCGCTCGTGAGTTCTCGTGCGTGGTAAACAGGGGCCCGGTACACGTTGTACGGAGGATGAGGTTGCACAAAAGGAGGTGGATGATCCGCAGGCCCAAGGTTCATATCGACCGCTGAAGGAGGGATTGCTGAGAATGATACCTTCTTCTCTGGCAGAGGAGCGATGTTGGTGAGCTCACTGTCGAGCGTAAGGAGGTCGACGTTCAGCTTCAGACTCTGGTACGCCTTGTTATCTGGTGGTGAGACGGGATTGATCACAGAAACAGGCCCAGGAGCTCGGTTCAACGGTTGAAGACGGCAGCAACCGCCACCACAGCACATGGGCTGAAGTTTCTGTGTCCCTCCCGTTCCAACATTTTCTAAAATCCGCCGCATGTCATCGGGACCCTGCGAGATCAGAACGGTGGAAGCCCGCCGTTGACGTCCAGCATCATCCTTGGGCTGTTTCTCTGCAAACTCTTCGTCTGAATGTTCTGTGGGTGGTGTTGATGGCGACTCTGAATCTGTGTTCTCTGTATCTTGTGAAGAGACCGAAGAGCCGCCGAAGCTCTTATTCGTGACGGACAGGGAGCGCACTCGAGGTTCTTCCGGCACGGGGTTATCAGGGTGGGAGGTCGAGGACATGGGGACATTTCCGGGTTCTCGGTGGGTGTATGTCGCCCTCGCGGCCGTAGCCCGCGGCGACAGCGGCGTTTGGGGAAGAACAGCGTGCACTAGCTCATTAGCAATTGGCCATGTCAATGATAGATAGGATCACATACCCATTGCGAGTCTGAAGCGACGACTGATCAAGCGTGAAAACACGTCGAAGGTCCGTCAACAACAAATTCGAGGAGAAGGAAGAACGATGACAGCGAACGACGAGAATAAAATACAGTCGGCTGGAATGGGAAAAAGGAGTAGGTTACTACCAGGAGATAGCAGACATGTGCACACCGCAACAACCCGTCATATGTGGGACAAAACCCGTGGAAATTGAATATTCAATAAAGGGAAAAATGCAAAATCCAAGGAGGTGAAACGAGGATTGATGCGGGTGGGATGAGGCGGAAAGGACCTGTCGGCTGGGGCAAACCGGTACCGGGAGACTGGTTCCGCAACGCTAACGACGAGCGTGGCAATTAGGAGTGATCTAGTTTGTTTCCAAAGTCCAGTTTCCTAGCTTTGTCGGGGACGGTTCGCTTTTGTTTCAGCATATTCAAAAGTGGACTGCAATGCCGGGGTTGCTTTAAATTGAAGTTCGGAGTGTTGTGCAATCGAAGAAAACTGCGAGCAGGATCAGATAAGAATTGCCTTCCACGTCATTACGACCGCATACCTGTAATTATACCCGACGGCCGTACGCAGAATTCAACCACGAGATGCTCTTTTTTGAGATTAGATTAATAATTGCAGATAGGCGGTTTTCAGGGATTTTTACTCCGGGTACGTAGCAGAATAATTGCTTTTTCCCATCGGGCGCTATCGATTAGTCTTATTATTCACAAGCATGATGAGTAACGAAACGAACATCGTCAAGGACTCCGTGGAGAAGACGGCGGCTTTCTCCGTTCTGCGTCCTCCACCAGCCGCAAACATCGATGAACGCAATCCAGGTTCCGACCCTTACTACCGGGCGAGCGATTTCGACTTCCGATTATAGAACAATCCTCTAAAGCATGATCTTCCTGTCATACGAGACACTCAGGAGAACCCGGAATCCCCACCCCTGTTGCGCTCGCCGGTTACTGAAGTCACGAGTGGCCTGATCCAGCGGAATGTGGCAGCGGCAGCCGAGATACGTTACAGTGACAGTAACGGAACGGGGTACCGTAATAAAATCTAATCTGATCTGGCCACGGTTGTCGTCTCTGCCCTCGGTTATGACCCTCTACCGAGGCTTGGAGTATACAAACGTAGTCGTAGCTATATATGCATCGACTAGACTATTATCTACCTGCAGCTTTTTTCTCCTATTGACTTAGTCCTGAATTGGTGGGTGCCGCTAGGCTATACCGAGACCAAGACGCATCCGCCATCCGTTGGTGCGCTCTAGGGCCGCACGTGAGTTCCGGATCAGATAAAACCTGAGCCGACCAGGATGGGTCTCATTTACCCGATCACTAGGAGCTGCTCACCTGGCCCTTCGCTCTCCTTGCTCCATTGGATAATGATGGACGCCCCTTTCCGTCTAGATACGTACGTGTCGTTCGACGTAGGACTCTCCAATCAGATTCGAGACTCCCAAGACTGTCAATCAGGAGTCCAGAAGCCCAGAAGCGAACCCGAAAAAGGAGTCGGCCAAGTGGGGCTTCCGATGTCGGCCGATATCAGATCAATCAGATAGGTTGAGTAATGGAGTCGGGATTGTTTGTACGTAGACTACTGTGCCAACTCGAATTATAATTTCTGATAAGATACTATCGCGAGGACAAGTGGCAATTAAATCGCGCAAGAAGATTCAACAATCACGTTAACAGTATACTCATCGCCATAAATACGACATACGAACGATATGAATAATGGCGATCCTTTAATGTGTCTTCTCCATGTGGGGTTCCTCCATCCTCTCCAACTCGACCTTCTCCAAGTCAAGGTGGGCATGATAGTAAATCGTGACTTCATAACTGGCCAGCTGAATCCAGTGACCCCAGTCTTTAATATGGTCGTGCATAAGTAGAGAGAGCATCGTCTCGGACGTGTTCTTTGCTGGTCGGACTACAGAAAACAGGCCCCGCATCCTTATCAGATCGTGCTATACGCGGCTTTTCCATACAAGGGTTACCAACGATGAAACGACAACAAGGCAAGGCTACATATTAAGGTACTGTACTGTATCGGCGCACTCGGGGGCCCCGGGGCCCCCCGAGCAAGCTGAAATGAAACACAACCATGAAGAGGCCAATTTTAAGATGGAGATGATGGAGCCCTTTACCAGGTATGGGCAACGATTCCATTAATGGGGTTCACTCTCCCGATTGATACCTTGCGTTCCTTGCCGCTTCGACTTGATTATTGGCTATACCGTAACTCATAGCCATCTACACGTATTGCTCGGGGTTCAAGCATTTAATTTGCGCTTGCACAGAGATCGAGTATCTAGAACTCTCTCTTTGTCTCTGTCGTGACAGTAATAACATATCTCGCTGCGGTGTTATTACACCGAGCACCACTTTGAGGAGCCCTGATTTCTTACCGGTGAATGACGGAGGGCAATATGTGTTGGGCTGAAACCCCAGAGGTCAGGCACTCGACCCTGGTTTGTTTGCTTTTTTGAGAAGGCAGCCTGCGCAAAAGTACCGTATTGCACTGGAGAGCGAGCTCAATCGGGCTAGAGCCCATGGTGAGAGAGCACCTGTGGTAGTACAAGCTGAAGTATACTCTGTGCCCTATGCATATTCTGCTACCTTTCTATGGACAACGTATCCTCACTTTTGCTCTCTCAATTGTACATATATAGACCACCCAGGAACCGCACAATATACAAGAAACGCTCCTTGGTATTTTCCTTCAAAATCCTAGCGCAACTCCCTCCTCACCAGCGCAACGGGCGCAACAAAATGCTTTCTTCCCCGTACAATATAATACACTGATGCCAGCGTAATTAACCCTAAATACATAACAATGCTCCAATTCATCGTCTGCTTGTCCACCACCGCCATAAGTGGAAAGAACGCAAACACAAATACCGGTAAAAGAAATGCCATTGCTGCGATATTAATAGCCATGCCGAAGCGGCCCAGAGACCAGCGGCGGTGAGGGAGGGGCTCGTTCCGGAACCGCTTGAGCAGGATGCAGCCGATGGACAGGATGTAGGCGGACATTAGCGAAGTGATTGTGAGCGAGACGATCGCTGCTAGGGCGACGGTTGAGCCGATGTTGATCAGGGAGAGGAGGATTGTGACGATTAGGGAGACGAGGACGGAGTTTAGGGGGATGTTCCAGCCAGGTGTTACCTGTTGCGTGTCAGATGTGCCCTAGATGGCAGGAACAAACGGGTGGGCCAAACGTACGTAGGCGAAGAAATCCGAGAATGGAAGCCCTTTGTCACGCGCAAAAGACCACAGCTGGCGAGAGGCCGTGGCGACCTCGGTGATGGTGCTTGCCGTCAAGGTGATCACCAATATCGCCGTCATGGCGTTTGTGGCGGCATAGCTCAGCGTTGTGTTGTAGAAGATCTGAATGAACGGGAACCCGGTCGGGCTTTCGAGGATGTTGTTGACATCTCCAAGAGTGAAGCAGAGAGTGATGATCATGATAAACCCTAAGACCGCATTGACTCCAACTGCAGACATCATAGCTTTGGGGAGCGTCCGGGAGGCGTCCTTGATTTCCTCGGCTGTCTATGTTAGTGGGCAAACGTCGGTGGAGGCAGTTACTTACACATATGGACGGAGCAGTCGTAGCCTATCATTGCAGTGATTGTAGTCGAGAAGCCGACCAACGTCGCGGTGCCGTCACTATTCCATCCACCACCGTTGTTGAACTCTGTGAAGACGGCTTTGGCATTGTTTCGGGGTGCAAGCACCCATAGCGGAATGATGATGGCGAAGAGCCCGACGACGTGGATAATTAGGATCAATGCCTCCACCATCGGAAGGTTCCTGGCTAGGAAGGTGTTGAAGAAGATGGAGAATGTGGTAATGGCTATGACCAGTAAAGTACCGTGCCACCGCTCAAAGTTATAGCCTGGGTCATTGAGAACAATCAGGCCTTGAATGATTGTACCAGCCAGCATGGCAATAGTCACTATAGCACACTGCCACCCGATAGCGGTAAGCCATCCTATCCTCATTAGCAAGAGTTCGACTCAAAGGACAACAGACATACCGGTGATGTAGCTTAGGAATTTCTGGTACCGACGAGGAGCAAACTCAGATACCCAATGGTATTGCCCTCCCGAGGTTGGCGACCTAGCCTGATTAGATACGCCTTTGAAAGAAGAAGATTGAGTGCATACATGCTAGCTATTTCGGCTATACTGGCGAAGACGAGAGAGAATCCGGCAGTGACAATGAGGAACCCCCATATCAGCCCAGCCGTGCCTCCGTCTGTCAGCACGCTGCTTAGCAAACTATTGCCGGTCAGTCATTAGTGTCACTATGCTACAGGACCATGGTCTTACGTCAAAATCACCTCCCACGTGCTGATCAGTGTACACGCGAAGCCGAGGATCGAGATGAATCTGAAGTTCCTCTGCTCGACGTTATTGTCTGCTGGTTGCGAGCATTGGGGCATGTAGGACTTACGCGAAGAACTTGGACTCGCCCCAGAGCATTCATGTCTCGTTGATCCACCACCGTGCCCATGTACTTGGGAGCCACAGTCCCTTTCCGTGGGTGCTCAGCGTATCCGGCATAGTCGACAGTCAGGTCTGCCATGTTTACCCTTCTGGTAGGGCTGATCTCGTTGGAGCCCATGGCGAGTATATAATTGCGCTGACAGACTCAGTCCAGCCTCAACATATCATCGACTGCTAGACAGACAGTCAGTCAGTTAGTCAACAGGCGAGGCTCCGCGAGGGAGAAGGACGGTCTGAATCTGAACGACCGCTACAAGCCCTCAGTTGACGACGGCAGAGGGTGTTAGTCGTGGTTCCTGCAAAAGGCTCGTCGAGCAAAAAGCAAGGAGTGAGACCATGTGGAAATAATGCGATCTTCGGGAAAAACTCAACCCCAAGATCCTTGCAGGGTTGCTCGGCCAAGTCCTTGGGCGTCTGCCATCAGCCTGTCTGGACTCCGTAGGGTGACGATTGCCGACGGTGAGCCCTGGGATATTTAGTGTTTATTAGGATTTTTCGGGCATACCTTGCATAGCAAGAAGCTAGCCACTCAACAATGCGCAAATGCCATTGCGCACATCAGTAGTCCGCCAAAGCTTGCTGCGCAGATCGTTCATTACCGTGATCTTCCTGACAAAGTTTTTTTCTTTTTCCTTCCTCAGCAACAGCCGGTGCAAGACGACAGAGGTCGTGCAGAAAACACCAAAAATTGAAAATAGCATCGCTCCCCCATCTCTCCGCTCTCCACATCGTACGTTGCTGGAATCGAAATCGAGTTCACAATCTGATTATTACCTCTGGCAGCACATGCGGTGTAACCTCGACAATCAGTCAAAGACTCGCTCCCATAAATCAGACGCGCCGCTTCATTTCCGTGCAGGCGAGTGATAGTTGACCGATTTTCGAGTCTGCCTTCAATCACGAGACAGCGAGAATTCTCTGTGTTATCCTGTCGCCCAATGAAAGGGAGCTCGGTGGAAGGATTGCAGCCCCTTGATTGGAACTGGGAGACGCGGGGGGAGGGGAATGGAGCGCAGCTCGCTAACAGGAGCCGTTCGGCAGGCTGACGTGCCACTGCTGCGTGGTCTGCAGGAGGAAGCTGAAGTTGGACGTGAATTCATGGGCTACTGCCCCGTCCTTGCATCGACGACCGTGGACACGGTCGGTCAGAACCCAACTCGGGACCGAATAGCTGCGGTCCTGCGAGCGCACTTTGACACCGAGAGTCTGGGAAGGATGCAGTGGGTGTGTCGATCGTCACGACCATTCCTGCTGCGCATCCCGATAGCACCAGAATTGCTTTTTTTTCGTGCCCTTTGTTCTCCCTCGTTCAGGCTCAGGACCTCGAACCTTATCGGCTAGGTGGTAAGACCTGCGTGGGAATGAGACCGAGACTGCAGGCTGGGCTCTGATCAGCGGTGTTATCCTTTGGCAGCACGAGAGCTTTGGTCCACCAGGTCTTAAGCGTCATGTCATCCTCGCTGTGCTTCAGTGGTGTTTCTCCTGCACGTTGTTAGAACCAAGAAGAAGAAAGCATAGAACCCGTTCAGATAGGACAGTGCCGACAAGAGTGATTGATTGCTGGGACCTTGCTTCCACCCGCCGGGGGCCCGGCCATGTAAATCGACCATGCCCCAGCCTGCCATGCCTAGCAGAAGCAGGACGGAGTAATCGCTGAAGAAATAAAACCAGCTCGGGCCCCTCCACCTCCACCCTTCATCCTCCTCCCTCTACTGGACCGCCTAATGCTTATGCCGCCCTGTCCCGATCCCAGCCATGCCCGGCCCGTACGTCCCTCCAGGCTACTCGCCGCCATTCCAGGTGGTTGACGATCTCCACCACGGTGCCTGGGTTATCATCATCGTTGCCCTGGGGCTCGTTCTCTCGCTGGTCAGCTTCTTGATCCGGCTCTATGTGCGGCTCGCTCTGCATCCGCCTTTTGGGAAGGACGACTATGTCTTGCTGGGAGCAACGGTATACCGACCCTCCCGCCTCCACAAGCCTAGTTATAGCTGTGAGCTTAATAGAGTGAATAATCTGACAATCACCCACCTACCTTTCCAGGTCATTGCCGTTGTTCAAGCAACGCTCCTCTTTGAAGCTTGTGCTAAAGGTCTCGGCACGTCGATTGATCTGCTCGACGAGGGAGACGTACATATTATCCAGGTTGTGAGTGGCCCGTCCCTACCGAGGCCGACCAATCCACAACACCAAAAGGCTGTAGAGAAGAAAGCAGGTCCTAACAGTGGTGCACCAGCTCGTCATCACCAGCGACATCCTCTACCTCATTACCTTGTACACGACAAAATGCTGCGTCGTCGGGATATACCTCCGCCTCACGCCTCAAAAGCTCCATAACCGGGCCTCGTGGGCTACCTTACTCCTCTGCACCCTCTGGGTTGTGCTGGCGATCCTCATTCTCTCGGTGAACTGTGGCCTCAATACACCCTGGAAGGGAACGGGTGGGCAGTGTGAAAACCTCGTATGTCACATACGTCTCATTCCGTTGTTATCGTATAGAAAACAAACAGAAAAACAGAATATCAGATGGCTGATACAGATGGTGGTTTGTCCGGTCAGTTACCAAGATGGCAGTATATCGTCGCCCTCGACACAACCACCGAACTGATCCTCTTCGGCCTGGCTGTTTTCCTCCTTGCAGGTCTTTTCATGCCTGTCAAACGGAAATGCACGATCGCATTCGCGTTTATCTTTCGACTCCCGTACGTTCTACCCGTCCCGTCTAAAGCCAGACAAACCCTGCTCTTCGGTCTATTCTAACCCCTTCAAACCCATCTAGAATGATCGTTTTCGCCATCCTCCACATCTACTACCTGCACCAATCCCTCACCTCGGCAGATCCGACCCTTGACGCAGTCCCCTCCCTAATCTGGGGCCAGGTCGAACTCAACTACGCCCTCGTCGCATGCAGCGTCTTCTGCATGCGTCCGTTTATTGCGGCCGTCAGCACAAATTACGGACGCGGCGGGGATTCTACGCTTGAAAGTAGTCGGGATAATTCGTCCGGGTTGAATTCAAAGTCTGCGGGGAATTCGGGCGGGTCCAAGGGAGGAACGGAGACTATTGGGAGTGAGACGACGGCGCTTGGTAATTCGGGTCGAAGAGCTGGGACTGCGGCCGCAAAGGTAGGAAGGGGGAATGGGATGACTGGCGGGGGGTCGGCTGGTACCGATGAGATTGAGCTTGTGGACTGGGCGCAGGGTCGGAGATGGAGTGAGGGAAGTGGGAGGATGATTATTCGAAAGGACGTGCAGTATACTGTGGAGTTTGACGGGGTGGAAGCCTCGGGCAAGAGCTCGCATCATGAGTCGGAGTACTGGGATCGGTACCTGGGTGGACAGCGGCCCTGAATATCCTTGCTGTAAAATAGAACTATGTCTTAATGCAATCTATGTAGAACGTGAACCAACGAAAATTTCATAGATTTCAAACAAATGCCCTGCATGTACGCCATTCAATTAAATCAAAAATCGCTACAAGGCTCCCATGTACTATGATGGACGCTTGAATGGGTGTGCCTCCGTATTTCTGTGCTGTTGTTAGATCTCCTGTAACCGCGCAGGTAGCCAAATGAGGTCGCATGAAGGGGACCTACAGCACATAGTCATCAAGGCTGATGAGCTCCGGCTCGGAGAATATAAGATAGAAGTACTTCAGGGTTTCTGCCAGCCAGAAGCTTTCCATATAGTCCAACTGTTCTGGCTTTGCCTCCCGCACATCACTGATGGCTGCATGGGCATATTTAGTCCGAGTAGCCTTTTCGATGCTGTTGAACATCCGCCACGCGGCATCCTGATATTTCGTGTCGCCCGTGATGCGGTACATGATAAACACGGACTCAATTGCTTCCGGCCTATCAAACATGTCAGCATTTTTGGGCAATGTCAACCGCTTCAACACTTACCGCAACATGTACCTTGCATCGGCGATCTCGGCAACACCTGGGACGAGGCCGAATTTCTCGATAAGCATTTTCGCCGCTTCCTCGGTGTCCGCAATATTCGCATGATGCGGTGGCCGCGCGCGCACGTCTCGATACCACTTTTGCTCGTCCCAAGGACAGTTTTCCAAATCCTCGCAAGGGCTGAGGTACATGACTTCAGGCATGATCCCAGAGGGCATGATATCGTACGCCCAGACGCAGCCGTCGGTTAGCTTGCGAGCGATTGACAGCTCTTCAGGCCGATTGAACACCTTGGCCCCGATGCCGATCGTGCCCCCGAGATAACACTTGAGGTGTTCCGCCTGTGCCTCTACCTTTTTCCGACTGGCCTTTGTGCCGGCATAAAGGTTACCTGAGAATAGGATATCTTCTCCATCCTTGGTCATCGGGCGGAACAGCATCCTCTCCTTGATCGGCGGAATCGCGGATTCATACATTCGTTGATACTGCTCCGTCCGGCCCTCAAGAAGCATATGCTCTTTAGGGAGGTATTCATACGTGGAATCTGCCATACTACCAACTGTGTACCGAGGATCGGAGAATCGCATGCTTTCGGCGTCAACCATCATTGGCCATAAGCCAGGCACCAGGGTTTCTTTCTGAGCTGATTCTAAGTGGTCTGAGATCCGTTGAATCGCGTCGAAGTACTTCTGGTCTCCGGTCAACTGGGTCATCCGGGTGAATTCCAGGTTCAGAGAACCCAACTCCGCGAGAATAGTGTTCCCACTTGGATGGATTGTCTGCCCTAATGCGGATCTGACGACCGTCAATATAATGGGCTACTCATTTTGAGGCCGAAGCTGCCCTGTGCAAGCAGCAACGGGACACAGTGCATTCTCACCTTGTCCACTCCCACCGAGATTGGGGCATCCTATTCCTCGTATCAAATGACCCGTAGAGAAAATTGGCTATCTCAGTTGCTTTCTTTAGAAGAATAGGGTATCTGCCCTCTGTAAGGTCGTGTGCACCAAGAAGACCTCCGAGGTATCTGATATTAGTCTCAAACACGTTGATCTGGATTGAATCGGTAGTTGTAAAGTCAATATGTTCGAGTGCTTCCAGTGCCTCCTCGAATTCGTCTGTAAGATCCATGATTATCAACGTATCCAGGGAATCCACCAGTGTAGCCGCCCAGCCGGCAAAAGAGGTTCTGTATCCGCCGCTCAAAGGCGACAGTTCATCCCGCAGCCAGGCATTGCTTTTGTAGCCCTTCCACGCATGCTTGAAAGCCTCCTTCACCGCGCTCTGCTTCCTCTTCCGCCATATGCGAGCAAACCATGATTCGGCGGGGAAGTCGTATTGAATCTTGGGAATGGGAGACGGAGACGCAGTTGGCAGAGAGATGTAATCGGCAATCGGGTACTGCTCGGCGTGCTTGGTCCAATGGATACGCTCGTCCTCCTTGGCGATTTCGGTTACGTCGTGGACTGGATGTGAATGGTGTTCAATGTAGGTTATCTCCGCGCCTGGCGGTAGGGTAGTGAAAACGAGATAGATAAGAAATGTAAGAACGAAGGTCGGTAATGCATATCTTTTCTTTATTAGGAGCATGATGTAGGGAACAGTGGCAGGATGATTATAGACGTCAATTGCATTGAAAGGAAGGGATAGCTGCGGACAGCTTGAGCCAGATCAATTGTTGATCAATCAGCAACATGAACGAGTGTAATGCGGCATGCTAATGCCGGCCCAGTTTTAACCTTGCTTCGGTTGGAAATTTGTGAGAAGAAAGAATTCCCAAGTTGCAAGTGAAACTCCATCTGGGAAGTCTCCAGTCTATCAAGGGCCCAAGGGGGATGGAGAAACAGGCCGATCCCACGAAGGGATCCAGGGTCAGTGCAGTGTCATCTCTAAGAGATCGGCATTGATTCCACTTCTTAGTCGCTTCCCAGGAAGCTGGAGCTGTTGATGGACGAATGAAATTAAACGGCTCCTGCCACCAGAAGAGACCCCGAATTCCAGTTGGCATGCCGAACGGAGCTGTGCCTGGCAGGGTTGTTAGTGTGGCAGCCATCCTGAGACTGTGGCTTGATGGCCGAGTCTGGCCAGCAATAGGGGACGGGACTGCATCAGGTAGAGCAGAGAAACATTAACAAGCTCGAAGCATGAGTCGGTCGATCTACGAGCGTTGCGTAAGCTGTGGCTCCAGGGACCTGAGACGGCGGTCCAGAGCGATTCTTCTCCAGCGCTTCTAATTTGGGATCAGCCTCCCGCGTCACGGGTCTTGGCGATGCAGACAGGGGCCTTCTGACCTTGGAGCTTTGAGTTTGACCACTTTGCATGGAGTAAGAGTAGATCGTATGGAGTGGCTAGCACTCAGAGTATATCGCCTCCACCAGAACAAGAAAAGGCCAAAGTTACAGATCACGATGATCGCGGTGAATGGGAGGAGCATTGACCCCGGAGCGGCCCCACAACAAACAAGAGTGTTTGACTAGTTTGCATCTAGTCCGTCACTCTGTCTGAAGCCTGGGGCCAGCGGCCAGCCACACCAAATCCACTGCTAGAGTTGGGAAACAGAAAGGAGCGGCCACGACGTACCTGAATATCCCGCTTTATATGTCGTGACATATTTCTACTCTCTATACTACATACCCTCACTGATCTAAACAAATCTATATCGTAGTTTGGTTGAGTCTGTCTATCGAGGTCAGTTGTATGAAAAATTACCCGACACATTCCATGCCTCAGTAGTTGACATTTTCTGTAGATCTAGCCTGGTGTGCATGATGAACTCCCTCCTCTAAGGAAGAGTATAGAGCCTATACAACGGTAATCCCGGCTCTTAGGGACTGCGTTTTCTGCGCGGGAGCCCTATTATACCCGTGTTTATAATATTCTCGGCCCAGGCTGCGTTCAAAACCCATTGCAAAGCATCGAAGATGCCTCTTACAGGGTACCTACCTACGTCTAACACCCCTTAATATTTTAGCTAATGAGCCCCAGCGTCTTCTTCATCCCCTCTAACCCCAATGCCGCCACAGCTTTAGCAACGGTAACAGAGCGCCTAACCACTCTCTTCGCCGATGAGGCAACCCCCGTCTCACGGTGGGCTCTAGAACACAAGCTGATGCGCGATACACCGTCCTGTCTTCCCAACTCAGGCACACAACGTCCCGAAGTTCCGAAATACATGCAATTCCTCTCTTTAACATACTACCCCAACCACGGATTCATCTACACCTCTCAGCAGACAGATAAGGATGGACCAGGAGCTGCAGTAGCTCCTACCCCGTCCAGCTCACAGTCATCCCAGGCGACACCCGCAACAACGCCAATGGTGATGACAACAGTTCCGCTTCCATCAACTGGGGCGCTGTATCAGCATTTCTCATACGCCTGCCAGCCGTTTTGGTGCCATAGACATACGGTCACGGTGCCAAATGGGGTAGTCTACGAAATCGGAGATTTCAGAGTCCGCATCGGGGACGTACGGCAGACGCAGCCTACCGTGCGGATGCGAGGCACAGTCATTGAGATTGAATGGCGGGGTCCTTCGCTAGCTACCACGCTCTCGGGCCTGTACCGGTCGAGAAGGCAGAAGAGGAGGGTGGCGTCTAATACATATATGTTGGATAACGAGGATGGCGAGGACGACGATTCAGGAATCGATATGGCGTTCCCCGATGGAGTAGAGGAAGCCGATATCGATGCCGAGTATGCGGCCACTGCGGCTTTGATCAAGGAATTCTGGGCGAAATTGGAGATCGAGGGTGCGAGGGAGGCAATCCTTGTCCCGGATGTGGGAAAGGAGGTTAAGGAGCGCTTACGGAAGCTGAAACAGCAGGGCAAGCAGGGTGCCGGCTATATTGGAAATGAGGATAGCAGTGGGTTGCAGGTGGATGAAGATCCCGATCCGGATGCTGGGGTGGATGTGGCAAGGCAGTTCATGGAGATCTTTAGGTTTAACCGATGAGTTGTCCGGATTGGACGATTGCTCTACCTGCAAGTTCATGCGTACCAGGTCTCCTTATAAGAATTCACACAGCAGAATGCATTGGTATTGCCTCAAACTGGACTTTCAATAGATGGTGACAATTTATTGAAAAGCAGAGATCAGTCGCGCAAATTACTCAGCGATACAAAAAGGGAGATTCGTCCCTGAAGCGTAGCAATAAAGAAAAGAAAAGAAAAGACATAAAAGGCCAGAAGTCAGGATATAAACGAGGAGTAACGATGCTAGTGAACGATTGTGATATCCCCAACAGAGGCTTGTAAATTCAGCCTACCCAACTCTACGCGTATCTCACTAGCAGAATGGTCGACGAACAAACATGAAGGAAAAAGGGTACTCGGAAGTCAGAACAAAATGGAAGACGTTACAACCATCAGTTGCTTATCTGCAATCAGATAGGCTACATTCAATGATATGACAACTAAGACGAGACAGCTGGAAAGTGTCCACACCTTCTTCGCTAACGATAAACATCAAAGATAAGAAGCGTTTATTTTTGCATCATAAGTTGGACGAATTCGTTGTCTGCCGCTGATCAGCATCATATTTCTTCTACGGTCAAGGATAAGCGGGAAGCCAACTCACAGTCAATTCGGCCGTCACCATCCTGATCCGCCTCGCGGATCATCTCGTCAACTTCGTCATCGGTGAGCTTCTCGCCGATAGAGGTCATGACGTGACGCAGCTCAGCAGCGGAGATGAAACCATTGTTGTCACGGTCGAACACCTTGAACGCCTCCCGAATTTCCTCCTCGGAATCGGTGTCCTTCATTTTTCTGGCCATCATGGTAAGGAACTCTGTTTAGGAATTAGTACAGTTTCTAACTGGCTGTGCGAAGTAGGTTGGGAGATCACGGACCTGGGAAGTCAATGGTGCCGTTGTTGTCGGCATCAACTTCGTTGATCATGTCCTGAAGTTCAGACTCTGAAGGGTTCTGACCGAGCGAGCGCATGACAGTGCCAAGCTCCTTAGTGGTAATCTGGCCTATCGCCGTTTATCAGAATCGGTTTATATAGAACTACAACACCGACGCTGGGCGAATGCGATCAGTTCTGGGGGGACAAATGCACTAACCATCGCCATCCTTGTCCTGTTAAGCGCGGAATATATTAGTATACTTTCAATATAACTCGAAACTGACATAATATCAACCAATGGCACTTACAAACAGGGAAAAGGCCTCCTTGTACTCGGAAACTTGCTCTTCGGTCAGAGAGTCGGCCTGGAAGCGAAGTCGTCAGCTCGTCTGCGCAGGAAACCAGTAGATCTGCCCCGCAAAGCGGGGGATGCGTTTGAGCGCAGCAACAATGATGATGATCGAGTTAGGCGTACCATGGTGATACTAGTCAGCGAGGATATTGCAAAAGTCGAAAATGGATGGGAGATGAAGCGAGAATGGGGAGAAATAACACGAGCGAGAGAGACGTCGGTGGAGATGGGCGATGGTGGGGGAGAGAGAGTTAAGGGGACTCTACAAATAAACCAACAGCCACTGAGCTGGATGCCTGGCAAGGCGGTCGCTTAGTCCAAAACGTGACCCGCTCTCAGCCTTTCTCTATCCCGCGAAAGGCTGAAGAGCTGAATCCCCAATTCAGCTCTCACCAATGCTCATCGACCCGCAAATGTCTTGTTATTCTTGACTTTTACACTAGCATGATCATCTTATGCTGTGACGTGTTTTCTTGGCGAAGCCGAAACTTGGGGGGAAAGCACTCGAAATGGCTACTTCTGCAAGTTGTTGAGCCGCTCCGAACTTCATCCACTACTGGTGTCTATTAGGTGCATTCACAATCTAGTCGACGTCTAATTCGCGTTCAAGTACGTCAGGTTCTTACATAACATGACAGCCAGGCAGAATTTGAACCCTGCCTTTGGACACAACTGCATAGATGGTCTACCTTACGGCGTGGTCGGTTGGACCTCGCCTCCGAAGGGGCATGAACCCTTGGAATGTCCTGATATCGTCACTTTCTCTCATTATCAGTGTGCAATCCAGCCTAAGGGACCACTGGATTGAACCAGTAATTTTCTTTGTCTTTTGGCACTGGTAGAAGCCGTTACAATACTGGATAGCAATAGAGGTAAAGTGGATCGGCGGCATCGCGCAGAAATTGCATATGTTCTAGATTCCAGGTACAAAGTGACGGACTTTCAACCACTTACTCCTCGACACACATATTCTTGGCAGCGATTGTGATCGAGTCCGCGCATAAAAGTACACCTCGTCCCTTGGCTTCTGAGCCGCCTGAGTGTATCCAGAGGTAGGAGAGGGGACCCCGGGCCTAGCAAATGAACGGGCCTGGCCAGGCACATTCCGTCCAGAACAGGACTAGCGCGGAGCCCTCACGTGGGCAGCTTCAGGTTGATGTCCGTCGCTGGATCGCCGTTCCAGGTTACGTCGTGGTAGTTCTACGCCGATAAACCTCAAAGCCGACCAATTTCCCCTTCATTGGCCGCTTAAATAACGCCAACTCGGAGCATATTATTGGCCGTTGTCGTATAACTGCCTCATATCTGTTTCCGACCAATGATGCTCAGCAAAGCGTAAAAGACATTCAACACAAGGATCCGGGGAAAGCAACATCCGTCAGTCGTCCACGATGTGGCGGGACCGCACCAATCTGTACTTACCTATCTTGCCTTGCGTATCCCTTCCTCAACAGTACTATGCTAATATTTGTCCTCTCGCAGTTACATCTCCTACCGTCAGTCATTTACTCATCACCCCGCAAAGAAGCCGCGATACCTCGGAACTCCCAATGGCTTCTCCGACATAACGTCACAATCTGAAGAAAGTCGGCGACTTATATCCGAATCCACGGGGATCGATGACGATGGCGATGCAATCATTGAGATGGATGTGCTCCCGCCACGCTGGGTCGATGTGCAGGAGGATGTGACGGACCTACTAGCGGACATTGCACAGAAGTCGGCACAACTAGATAAGCTGCACCACAAGCACCTGTTACCGGGATTTGGTGACGAGGAAGTACGGAAACAGGACGAGCGTGTCATTGAACGGTATACGCAAGAAATCACTCGTGGCTTCCATGAGTGCCAGAAGCTTGTCAAGCGCATAGAAGTCATGGTACATGAAGCCAAACAACAGGGGGGTGTCAGTAGCGGAGATGAAACCATGGCCAAGAACATTCAGATATCACTTGCATCGAGGGTACAAGAGGCCAGTGCTCAGTTCAGGAAGAAACAAAGCAATTATTTGAAAAGTATGTTGACCGGATTATCGCTGCTCCAGGTCGGCCGATCAGCTAATTTGTGTGTCAATAGAGCTACGAGGTCTTGAAGATACGGCCTCACAATTCGATCGTTCTACTACGCCAATGCAGAATCCATATACAGATCCGTCATTAATGGAGTCCGATGCCGATAAGTCTTTCTCGCAAACCACCCTGATGCAGACGACACAGCGGATGACCGGCCAAAACGATGCCGCAATCCTACAACGAGAGCGGGAGATCAACGATATTGCCAAAGGAATCATCGAACTGTCCGACATTTTCCGCGAGCTACAGGCAATGGTCATCGACCAAGGTACAATGCTGGATCGCATAGACTACAATGTGGAGAGAATGAACACCGATGTCCAAGCAGCGCAGAAAGAACTTAATGTGGTATGCCTACACAACCCCACTGGCGAGCATACACACCATAAATTTATAAAACTAACATTATACTCAGGCGACTAACTACCAACGACGTACCACAAAGCGCAAAATAATTCTTCTATTGATCCTTCTGGTTGCGGGGATGGTAATCGTCCTCCTCGTTAAGCCGAAGAAACATGGGTCATCCCAACCTGCGCCACCCCCTTCCGCTCCGCCTCCTACCCAGCCAGAAAACCCTCCGCCTGGCCTCCGGCCGCGAGGGTTTGAAATCGCCTATAGGCGTCCAAGATCCCCGTCACTGACACGAGTTGCAAGGAGCGAATGGGTTGATCCTGATATATATCGATAATTATTTGTTTTCTAGAGATACCATGATATTAGCTTTGGGAATATCACTCCTAATTGACGAACCGAGCTGGGAAGCTTTTTGTGCTTAGCACTGCCACTCGCACATACTGGAATTCCCTATCTATGGCGTCCTAGCCACCTTCGCAAAGCGTGGCAAAGGGGCGGTGGAGAGTACAGGGTCATAAGCAGGCCGCATCGTTGCCCCGAAGCTCCAGCTATTCTAAGGTATCAACATATGCTACAAGCTAAGCTCGAATCAAGAATCATTATGAAATCAAGTATGAGGGACGACGCTGTGATAAGGCAAGCAGAATATGTGTTACAAGGCTCCGTAAAGCGTTCCTGACCTGAATAGAATATCGAAGAGAGATCTGTCCCCTGCCAATATGCGTTGTAAGAGACGAACACTAGAATAGCTCAACTCTGAGAGTAGCCCTCCTGATTCAGTAGCTCCGCTACATCTGCATCCAGATCTCCGCCTGCGAACTTGGCATAGTCTTCTTCACCGTGAGTCACTTTTCTCTTCTTGGCTTGAAATCCGTTCATACTTTCCTGCTGGAGTTCACCATAGAAAGGCTGACTCATCCCGCTGAGGCCGGGGATAGAAGCAACGGTTGGGTGGTCAGAGCCCAGAGAGAATCCCCCAAGAGTTTGAGCTCCGTTCTCTGCGCCCGAGGTTGTGTCTTGTGGTTGTTGGCTCGGAGATCCAATTGGGGTAATCGCTTCAACTGGAGGAGGCGTAAGTCCTTCAATCGCTGGACGAGGAACGGCCTCGCCGCTCGCCGCAGCACTCCCCGAATCCGCTGCTGGAGTATTCTCTGCAGAAAGCCCTCGCATGATCGCATCCTCTACTTCTCGTTTCTTCGCTTCAGTCTCTGCCCTCCTTTCCTGCAATTGCACGGCCAGAGCCTCTTCCTGCGATAAAGCGGTGCGATTGGTCTCAAGAAATTTTTCCAACCCATCAATAAGCGCTCGGCGTGACTTGATGACTTCTGACACAGAGCTTTCCGCATTCGCCAGCGTTTTTAGGAGTGAACTTAGACGAGCTGCATGCACCGGGGGTGTAGGCAGCGGGGCATTTGGGTCGTTCAACTTCTCGTACTCCACATTGGCAGTCGTACCAGATGTGCCAGACGCAACCGCCGCCTTGGATAGGGCTACCTGAAGCGGAACTAATGGTTGCAACTCCGACGGCGTCGAACCTGATGGCCCCGAAAATAACGAACCGCCGAGCAACGGTTTCTTGCCCGTAGAACGCGATTTATCAATTTCTGGTATTATGAGCATGAAGTCCAGCAGATGGACTGGGGCAATCTTACCATCCACTCGAGCCTCGACGGCATCCTGAATTGGAGGCTCGAAGATATTCCGTTGCCTCCAGACCTCAACCACACGTCTGAGTTTCTGCTGGATATCGTTGGATGCACCTTTGTATGCAATTGCCACCGCTTCGGCAATGATCTAGACCGTGTTAACATAGCTGACTCTTCCTGACCGTACAATAAACACTAACGGGTGAGAAGGCAATAAGAAAGTCCTCTTTGCGCCGTGCTCTCGACTGCTGCGCAACCTCTACGTTCTGCATTAGTTTCGTGTATCGGCAATATTTCAGGCTAAGCGTACCGTTTGCGAGGTATATCAGGTTAAGGCGCTTCGCGGCAGGGGAATCGCGGAGTTTCTGAAGCCATAATTGTGCAGTGCGTTCAGCATGGCGCCTGGATTCAAGTATATCTATTAGTGCGCTGGCAAGAGACACCAAATTAGCTTATCACACCTGTGAAACATGACCCATTGCGCGACGGTCACGATGCCCTCCTGAGTCTCATTGAGAGCAGACAGCTTCGCCTTCACTGAATCATCAGTATAAGCCATTATTGCTTCAGATTCCAGACGAAAGTGAATTAGCGACTGTTTGAAGAGAAAAAAGCAATCGAGAATCGAACACCTGGTTGGTTCTCGTTCGCGCTCAGTTATCCGTGGGCCAATTCGGAGACTGATACAAATTCTCCAGCACTCGACACGAACACTTAGAGTCGACGATTATACAATTTACTTGTGTGGCACTTAGAAGAGATATCAAAAGGCTCGACACATTCACTTTGAAGATTTTGGAAAGTTGATCGAAGTCAACATCAAAGCTATCGGACTGTTGCACCTGCGGGTCAGAGCTCATTGACCGCTTTCGTGGCAGAATCCCCGGCCTCAGCCATTGTCTCCCTATAACACTCTCAAGAAGCCACCTAAAGCCATCACTTTCTCATCATTTCTCGCTTACCGACCTCTACGCCGTATATCCTACAGTACAAGGAGGTGATAATCGGTGGCCGTCATAAAATCCTCGCTATGGCTGACCGCTTCCCGTCGTTGGAGGACTTCTCTGCGGGTTAGTTTACCCGCATCACTTGGATAGAGTCCCTAAGGCTAACAATGCATTATAGGACAGACCCAGGCTATCGAAACCAGCGGCACAGACGAGAACGACTTTCTAGCCCGCGAGCGAGCTCTCCTCGGCGATGATGCCGACCAATTTGCGACTGCCCAAGACGTCACTTCCACAGATGTGAACAATGACCAACTACTGGGAGGCCCGGAAGAGGCACAGGCCGGCGCTGGGCCTGAGATTTCGGGCTTTGAATCTTCATTCCCGGCCATTGACACACAGAACGAGGTATGCGGATGGTTTGACGTCAATACTCAGCGGGTTTATATACTGATATTCTACAGCAAGTTGCTCCTGGCGGCACCATTACCGGAACCGGTGCGCCCTTTCCGCCAACCGGTTATTCAAGCTACCAGGCTCCCGAGGAGGAGGCCGAACCCGTCAGGTAAGGCCCGTTGTACCTCCATCCCTTATGCAATTGTTATGTGTCAATTGCTAACCTTACGTTTATTTTCAGAGAGTGGCGCGAGAGGCGGGATGCAGACATTGCACGTCGGGCGGAGCTCTCGAACGAGAAGAAGGAAGCTACTATAAAAAAGGCTCAGGAAGATATCGACGACTTTTACGTATCTTACAACAACAAGGCGGATAAACTTCGGGCTCAGACTGCGGCCGAGGCTGAGCTGTTCCTCGCCAATCGCGAAGATACATCGTCCGGGGGAACAAGCTGGGAGCGTATCGCGAAACTCGTGGATGTGTCTGGAAAGGGCACCAGAGGCGGTGCAAGCGGATCAGGCAAAGAGCGTTTCCGTGAGCTGCTGCTGAGTCTCAAGAAGGACGAGAAAGCGCCTGGCGCTAGCGGGGTTTGATTTACTTTTCTGCTGATTCCCTCATGTTCTGGCCTTTATCTTCTCCTGATGTACGTAATTAGGTACTTGACTTTTAGCTTGCATTCCACCGTCTACACGTTCGGTATGTAGTTATTGCGACAGCACTTGGCCCACAAAGGAGCCTTGGAGTTGGTGGGATATAGGACGGTAGTCGTGATCAACTGGGTTCCCGGACATGGAAGCCTGTTTATACTCTTACGGCTCACCTTTGAGAATAGACAATATTACTTCCCACTTATGTGCCTATTGCTAGTAAAATAAAACACAGCGCGTGTTACATATGCTGCGTCATTCGATCAATCACTTGGTATCCACAATCAATCCAGCTCAGTTATAGCACCTCCTGGTTCACCAACCTCCTCCGGTTGCCTCCCCTTTTTGCCCTCAGCTTCGATTTCCTCGAGTTTCTTCCTACCCTCTTCGGTCGTGGCATCGACGATGCCTTCCTCCAGACTAAGCATGCCGCTCTCTCCGAGCTTCTCCACGACATCTTCAGCCTCTTCAACGCTCATCTTCCCGAGAACTTTGTTAACCTCATCTAATGATTCTGACTCCAGCGCAGTTTGCAGTTCTTTGGAGAAAGATTCGAAAATCTTTCGCGCTTCGATCTCGACGGGTTCGTTGCTCTCGCTCCGAGGGATGTTGATGGTAATCTTAGTGTTCGGGTCGACAGCGTGAAGTTGTATCTGCTCCACCCCAGCAGGATCGTTGGATGCAGAGCTATCCTTGGCTAGTTCAGCGGCACGCGTTTTAATCTTATTGTAGGTTTCGTTGACATCGTTTCGGAAAAGAGTACCTGCCTGGTGCTCTCTTGTCGTAATACTATACCAAGGATCGGTCAGTAGCCACCCTGCAAGCTTATTAGACTCAGATGCTTACCGCTTGAAGAAAAGCGAAATCCCATCGGGGCCGAGAGAGCGGCAGTATTGCAGCAAAAGTCCTTGGTGTACACACTGACGAGCATAGGCCTCTTTGCCCTCCATCTGGCTATTGAAAGCTTCAACCAGTAGCCCGTCTGTTTCCTTCTCCGCAACGATTTCTGGATGGTCTGATATAAATTGATGCAACGCTCTGTAGTCATTGCGGTCAATCTTAGCAAATTTTTTGGCCAGCGCACTTGCTTGTATGCTGTCAGGGTCGTCAACAGCCTCATTGTCATTGGACTCCTGATTCGAAGGTCCTGATGCCGCCTTCGGATTCAGAAGCTCGACTGAAGTAGTTCTTCCTGAGGCTGGCGTCGTGGCCTTAGCCTTAGCCTTGGATACGTGGGAGGTATCAAAGCCTGTATGGATAGATTCACTTGTGATTTTGCTGCCCTCCTCTTTCTCAAGCTCAGCGAGCTTTGTAAAAAGTTCCTTTTGCAATTCCTGCACCTTGTCCTTATGTCCTTGTACACCCTTGACATATGCTTCAAATAGGTTGTCGGGTTTTGACTCTTCAATCTCGGCTTTGACCTGATCCACCAGGGCGCTCATCATCTGAGAGTATTTTGGTTGCTCCTTTTCTTGGGTATGGACGCCCTCCGGAGGTGAAGGGGGCTGGTCATCTGCCGGATTACTCGCTAATTCCATAAGAGTTGAGAAGATAACATCCTCGGGGTTGGATGAAGAGCCCTTTTCCTCCTTGAAAGATGTAAGAAGTTTCTCAATGCGCGAAAGTAAGCCATCGTTAATGATGCGCTCATACTTCAGGGTCTTGATGTTGAGACGCCGTTGTTCCCGTTGCTGATGGATCTGGGCCTGTTTGGCTCGAATGAAAGATCGTTTGTCGACATTTGGGTGTACCTCGATATCCGAGTCGTCTGAAAGCTCGAGGGCGTCCCACTTGCTATAGTCGAGCACCATTTTGAGAACTATAGGAGGGGTGGAAAGTGGGGTAAAAACAAAGGAGATTAAAGATCAGTGTGTTATAGAATGTAGAGCTCGGAGCGCTAAAACCAAGAAAACGTCAGTGGCAGTGTCCCTTCAGCTTTATCAACGCCACGAGAACGTACCGAATATGCCAACAAGTAGGCTCGACATCGAAAAGGCTCGATTGTTCTCGATCGGATTCTATGGAGGCTCATGATGGGCGGTAAAGTGCGGCAGAACTCGGACCTCTCCGAACTCTCCGATCCCGTTCCGTCACTCGGCACTTGGCTTGAGGCGATTTCCCATTTGATCAAGCCCATAATCTTCTGAAACCTTGTTAATTGTTGCGAGACGGTGTTCGTTGTGTGTGGATTGTCATGAGCTTTCCACGAACTAACCTTGCTGCTCAATGAGATATGGCATCTACTTTGCCCGCCATCACATCATATTGACCTAGCTGTTCGCAGCGCTTCCTCAAGTCCGGGATGCGCGGTTTCAAGTTACAAGCTTCCTGGGCTACAGGAGCTCACCCAAGGCCATTAGCTGTGTCCAACCGAACCATTCTGACGGGCTTATGCTCTGATCCCAGTCCAGCAATGTCCAGCCGTGGTATTTACGGCTTTTCTATTCGGTCGTTCTCGGGGTTTGGGGGTTCCGTCTACAGTAACAGAATAACTCACATTGAGCGGAGTCGTACGCCCACGACTATATCATATTTGACAAATTCTCGGTGCTCAATTCCTTCATCAACGATCTTCCAACGATTCCGGCAGTTCTCCTCCACGCAACGGTTTCTAGAAGCCAAACCACCTGCTCAGCCGAGAAAGACTTTGCGCGCGGAGAACAATAACAAGCAAGACGAAGATATTGACGAAGGATTTGAGTTGTCAGAAAAGGCGGCGCAAGCAGCGCAGATTAATCTCCGCGCAAAGCTAAACAAGGACGGCGCAAGTGGGAAGAAGTCCGGCTTCTCGGAAGTATGGAGGCTTCTGCTCATCGCCAGACCTGAAGCAAAGAAACTTAGCTTGGCCTTTGTTTGCTTGATGATATCTTCGGCAATTACCATGTCGCTTCCCTTTTCTATCGGCAAAATTATCGACGCGTCTACGAAGACATCCGAAGATGGTCAGTTTTTGTTCGGACTCAGCCCTACCATGTTCTACGGTGCCTTGGCCAGCATTCTCGCGTTCGGTGCCGCTGCGAACTACGGTCGTATCATAATTCTACGAATTGTGGGAGAACGTATCGTCGCCAGGACTCGCTCCAAGCTTTTTCGCCAGACTTTCGTACAGGATGCCGAGTTCTTTGACGCGAATCGCGTTGGTGATTTGATCTCTCGGCTTAGCTCTGACACCATAATTGTTGGAAAGAGTATCACTCAGAACCTCTCAGATGGACTGCGGGCGGGCGTTAGTGGCGCTGTGGGCTTTGGTATGATGGCTTATGTTAGTCTCAAGCTATCCAGTATCCTGGCATTGCTGCTTCCTCCAATCGGCCTGGGAGCAATCTTCTACGGAAGGGCAATCAGGAATCTCAGTCGCAAGATCCAGAGGAACCTTGGGACTCTGACCAAGATTGCGGAAGAGCGGTTGGGAAACGTAAAAACCAGTCAATCATTTGCCGGCGAAATTCTTGAAGTCAACCGATATAATACTCAAGTGCGGAAAATCTTTGAACTCGGAAAGAAGGAATCACTGATAAGTGCAACATTCTTCAGTTCTGTACGTCCACTGCTATCCCTCCTATAGACTTTGCGAAAAATAGGCTGACCCTTTCTTAGACCGGGCTCATGGGAAACTTGACAATTTTGGCACTGCTGTATGTGGGAGGTGGCATGGTCAAGTCTGGCGCTATTAGCATTGGAGAATTAACCTCGTTCCTGATGTACACGGCTTATGCAGGCTCCAGCATGTTCGGATTGTCTAGCTTCTACTCTGAATTGATGAAGGGTGTCGGGGCAGCCAGTCGACTTTTTGAGCTACAAGACCGTCAGCCGACGATATCTCCTACCAAGGGCACGAAGGTCGTGAGTGCTCGTGGCCCTATCCGTTTCGAGAACGTTACGTTCAGTTATCCAACCAGACCCGCCGTTCCTATCTTTAAAAACCTTAATTTTGAGATCCCGCAAGGCACCAATGTTGCGATCGTTGGCCCCTCCGGCGGAGGAAAGTCCACAATTGCTTCGTTACTCTTGCGCTTCTATAGTCCTAGCGAGGGACGTGTTCTGATCAATGGCAAAGACATCAAGGAGATGAACGCGAAGTCACTGCGTAGGAAAATTGGTGTTGTTGCGCAGGAGCCTGTTCTCTTCTCTGGGACGATTGCTGAAAATATCTCCTACGGAAGCCCGCATTCGACCCGGTCTGAGATCGTGGCAGCGGCGAGGAAAGCAAACTGTCAATTCATTAGCGACTTTGTGAGTTTAAACTGATATCCCCGTCTCTACATTACCCATACTAACCGAACCCCAGCCGGATGGCCTAGACACTCAAGTGGGACCACGGGGGGCGCAGCTTTCTGGGGGGCAAAAGCAGCGAATTGCCATTGCCCGTGCCCTTATTAAAGACCCCGATATTCTGATTCTTGACGAAGCAACTTCTGCTCTCGACGCAGAATCAGAGACATTAGTCAATAGTGCCCTTGCTGCACTTCTCCGCGGAAACAACACCACTATCAGCATTGCCCACAGACTCTCAACTATAAAGCGGTCCGACTCGATTGTTGTCCTCGGTAATGACGGAACGGTCGCCGAACAAGGAACTTACGAAGAACTAAGCGCACGCCCTGACGGTGCATTCACAAAACTTATGGAATGGCAGTTAAGTGGTGGCGATTCCAAGCCACCAGTCAGCCCTACTCTAGATCCTGAGATGGAAGAAAAGCCCTGGGTAGAACAGCCCGAGGAATATGGTGATGCTGAAGCCAGCGACAAAGCTGAAGAACAACGGTAATCATCCTGGAGGTTGGATCAGCGCCTAATGACTGCTATTTTTCTTTTGTTTCCTCTTTTTTCACAGTATAGAATGTTTGCTTTCCTCCGCAGGCTCGAGCGCTTGCTGTGATGATATACTTGTACATGACGCGCATTTGGAGTGTATATAGGTTTCACGGGTTTGGGCCTAAACACTCACTGTAATCTGTATGATAGATAATAGATGAAAACTCTTCTCTATCCGAAACCCATTATTAAGTAATTAGCCATTATCACGCCCTTCTTCCAAGGGCTGTTAAATGTTAGAACGTGACTCCAACGTTGTCTTGGCAGCGGTCGGCTTCCGGCGCTGCGTTACTCTCAACGTCACTCAAACAACATCCCACCTGAAACTTGAGAGCACCGACATCCAGGCCCTAGTCGGCACTTCTGATTATGGGTCTAGCTCTGTTACATTCCTAAAAACATTCTGAGTTCACAGTGGCCGGGGTTAGGCTCTGAACGGTATAATATGGACCGCTTCCGAAGATGGATTGCTCCTACCGCAGAGTATGAGCCCATCCAAGAGCCTACGGTCTATGGCGATGACCCAGATACACAAACCAGACAAATCCAGTCTAGCCCGCCTTTTTCAAGATCTGTATACTGGGTGTTCTTTATCTTGGGGGTGTCAATGTTATGGGCATGGTACGTCTTTGAATAGGTACCTCTTGTGTAGGGGATCCCTGCTTACCATTGGCCTTGACATAGGAATATGTTTCTCGCTGCGGCACCGTTCTTTCACCAGCGATTCCAACAAGACGAATGGGCGATATCTCACTACCAATCATCCATACTATCTGTATCGACCGTCACTAACCTGGGTTCCGTCTTCGTGCTCGCAAAGCTACAGGAATCAGCGTCATATCCGAGACGAATTATCGTTTCGTTAATGATCAACATTTGTGTATTTACATTGCTTGCTTTCTCGACGCTTGTGCTCAAGGATGCCTCGGTGCCGGTGTACTTCGGCTTCGTCATGGTCATGGTGTTTGGGGCTAGCATGGCCACGGGAATCAACCAGAACGGAGTATTCGCGTATGTTTCCGGTTTCGGAAGAGAGGAATATACCCAGGCTATAATGAGCGGCCAAGGGGTGGCAGGTGTATTGCCTTGCCTAGCTCAGATGATGTCCGGCCTTGCAGTTGCAGAACATAGAGAGGAGCAGACATCAGAGGCGTCCTGGAAATCAGCTTTCGGATGCTTTATCACCGCAACAGGCGTCTCATGCCTGACACTGGTCTCATTCGTCTGGCTCACAAAGCAACAATCCCTGCACATACTAGACGACGAATCTAGATCAAGAAACGCCGATGACCAAACACCAACAAAAACAGTGAGCCTCTGGACCCTCTTCTCGAAGCTCCACCTCTCCGCCATCTCAATCTATCACTGCTTCGTGATAACAATGATTTTTCCCGTTTATACTTCCAAAATCGAGTCCGTCAACGACGGCCCATCCTCTCCGCGCATCTTTCACCCAGCCGCCTTCATCCCTCTAGCGTTCTTCTTCTGGAACGCAGGCGACTTATTCGGCAGAACGCTAGTAATCAAGCCCCGCTACTCACTGGCCCATCGTCCCTGGGCTCTCTTTATACTTGCTATCGCTCGATCTGGCTTCATTCCAATCTACCTACTCTGCAATGTCAGCGGCCGGGGCGCCATTGTCTCAAGCGATTTCTTCTACCTATTCATTGTTCAGGGTCTGTTTGGCATAACGAATGGGTATTTGTCGAGTTGCTGCATGATGGGAGCAGGCCACTTCGTCTCGGCAGAAGAACGTGAACCTGCTGGCGGGTTCATGAGTCTCATGCTTGTTGCCGGTCTGGCAACAGGGAGCTTGTTGAGTTTCTTTGCTTCTGGAACGTAATAAAAAATTATCCACGATTCGTTGTTCGTTGCATTTATGGGATATCAGGCGCTAGTTTTGTCAGTCATACGAAATAACGTTTTATTTATATGCAGCATAGAACTTTCTCATGACCATATTTTTGCTTTTTTTTCCCTTGTTTCCTTTTGTTTAGCGACCTTTTGGGATATATATATATACTCGAATTAAATACACCGCTAACACTTGGAAATGTATTCATGTAATCCTCCAAATGTACTCCAAAACCATGCAAACCGCTAACCGTCTATATAATGCCATGCAACCCACAATGACCACTGCCACACAGAGAAGAAGAAAAGCCACGTACCTCTAGTATATCTATACTATTCCGCAAAGAAGAAGTCCTCCTCGTCAAGCCACTTAGCATCAATAGCAAAGGCAACCAAGTCAGCAGAGCAGCACATATCCTCGTGTCCGTGCTCCAGATCCAATAATTCCAGAACGGCAACGAGTCTCTCCTCAAGGGTACGCTTCAGCTGTGCTATTTTAAAGTGGGCATCCGAGCCAAACTGCAATCCATGAATATCGTCCTGCTTCTTCTTGTCTGACTTGGCTCCCTTCTTGATCTTCTTGTTCGGTGAACATGGCGCGAGGGGCTGCCGTTGGTTCTGAGATGGGAGCTCGGGGGTTTCATGCTTTCGGTTTTTCAGCAGCATTTTGAGAAGGAATCGGAGCCAGATAAGATTTGTTCGTGGTGCATATTCCGCCCATATTCCCGGAATATCAGGTGTTTTCTCAGTGTCAATAGGGTTGCCTTTGTATACTTGAGCACGCATGCTATCCAATCAATTAGTACTATGCCGTAACACAATTGTTAGTGTCAAGGGTGACCAGGTCACTCACTGTCGATAAGTATCTCTCAGAAGGGCATCATCTTCGTCTTGGCCGATGGCATCAAAAATCTGCTTCTTGTCCAGATCTGAAGATGTTACTTCTAGCGTTTCTGACGTCTCATCAACTACCAGCTCCGCCCTTGAAAGCGAATAGTCGATAAGTGTTGTCTGTAGTGTGCTCAGTCCAAAACCACTTGAACACGCTCGGCGTATGATCTCCGAGTCAGACGGCGGGTGCATGAGACCGTCCGGTCGTGTACTTCGAATGCAAACATTGCCAAGGTGGAGATCGCGGTGCTGTTTCCAATTAGATATAATCCAAACATATACTTTACGATGGGACATTACCTCAAACAAAGCATATTCTTCAGCACGAGCCAAAGACATGGCAACTCCCCAAAATATATCATAGATTTGGAAGATCGATGACCAGGAAAACTTTTCAAGCTCACAACCAGCATCATCCATCTCAATAATTGCCCAAATTTGTGAATCAGGGTAGGCTCGTTTATTTGAAGGGTTAGGATTGAGGCAATCATCTTTTGTTTTCTTGTAGTGGTCCCAGGCTTTTTGGAAAGCCTCGGGAAACCGGCCTTGGACAACGTGAACTTCCCTGAAGCGTGCAAACCCGGGTATAGGGTCCAGGTATTTTAGCATTTTGACTTCTGCCACGATCTCCTCAATACTCGTGAACTTCTTCGAGCCAGGCCCGCTCTGGGCTCGTAAAGGAACAACCTTGAAAACGCCATCACCGCACGCCCTGAGACGTGCCAACCTGGAGCTGGACATCTCCTTCTGGCATATGTCTTCTCGTAGCCTGAGTTTGTAGACCTCTCCGTATGAGCCTTCCGCCAGTTTCACAACCTCCAGCATCCCTCCCGCGCGCGCTGCCCAGGAATCAAATCTCTGAATACCCTGCGCTGCTGCTGGAGACAATGTCTGGTCAAGGATAGAACCGACGTATGAAGTTGCTTTTTCATCTGAAACATATTCGGATGAGTGCCTTCGTAATGGTTTGATCTTTCTTGTACTTTTTTTGCAGCTTTCCAGCGTAGGAGGAACTTGCGCACCCTTAGGAATTACCCTCGGGGTGACTCTCACTTCCACCATCGTCTGATACTTCTTCTTCCGTACCGGGGTTGCTTTCAGGGCGGGTTGCTTAGCTAGGACAGTGTCTCCTAGAGACTCAGGGTTTGACATAGGCGTCTTATTGGCGGTACTCTTGCAAGGACTTGTTCCTGCCACTTCACGGACATTCTCCTGTTTAGACACTTCCTGGGCCTCTTTCGTAATCTTTGTTTCGTCAATCTTGAAATCCGACAACTTGGCCTGGAGTAGATTAACAGCATTCTGCACAGCATCGCTATCCGCTACATCCAGGGTCTTTGCGGGGCTTCGTTGTTCAAAGACAGCCCTTGGAGCATCAGTTCGTCGTTTGCCATACACCTTTCGCTTGCCGGGCGCACGTGTGCGTGATGCTCCGGTATTGCGCCGTGGAGTATCCCTGATACTTGGAGGGTGTACTGATTCCATGACTGTCTGGTCTCACAAAGCACCAACAGCCCCGAAGATTCAGTTCGCAGAGCTTTGGAGATCTGAGCTTCGCCAGTAGGAAGTGAGGAGTCAACAATGGTAGAGCGAATTTGGAGGCCGCAGCCGATTGTCGTGCGTCTAGATTGCTGATGTACGTCTAGCGCTGGCTGAGGATTGGGCCTGTTGACTTCTTTCGATAAAGGGACTAGCGTGTCGTTGCTAGGGTAGGCAGCTCAGATTATGTAATAGATCATTTGGAAGTCATGCACGTGCCGTCGTGAAGCTTTCAAGATATGAATGCCAGTAACTATACATTATAATCTAGAAAAATCTACATCTTCAGAATTCAAGTTGCAGCGAGCGTCTTGTAGCAGCAAGTTTAACCTTGCCGGCCTCAATGGCCAGAGCCGTGATCTCTTTGACTTCCAGCTGCCTTGAGCGCCTGAAGTATATCCTCGAAGGAAATCCTTGATATTTTGGCAATATATCTCAGTCCCAGCAAGTGTAACAGACGCCTTCTATGGCAAAAGTACGTGATAGCTTACTTGATCGCTATCATCCGTATAACCGAATCCAAGACACTCTCAGCGCATAGCGACCATCCGCGCAGCTTTTGCCTCCCCAGTCCCAGGCTCCTTGATTGCCAGGACCCTGAGGTATTTGACGCCATGGACCAAAACTATCTTGTCTGACCCAACAGCCTGATACTGAATCACGTCGTTCTGTAGCGATGTCTGAGGGGTAAGTCTGCGGCGAATAGCTTATAGCCATCTAGGTCAAGTCATCTCCCCGAAATGGAAGGTTGGACTGAGTTACGTGCCGGGTACGTATGACGAAGATCATTGCTAGGCGGAATGCATTTGCTGTTTTGCGGTAGTCAGGCGTGGTACTTGTAAAGCCATGGTACTGACTTTGAACCGCTACTTTCCTTCTTGGGAGGTGAACGGGTTAGGCGCTCAGTCGGATAGAATAGTAGAGCGAAGCCAAGGTTGAGTAGTCTCGATTACCATAAATGAAGGACCTCGACGCGGGACAGGGTCTAAGACGCGATTAGTCGACATATCCTATTCTCCATAGGCGTGAAACAAAGCCGCGATATAGAAGCATACTAGGTTTCTAGAAGTCTCAAAGAAGGGAAGCCCGGAGTATTCGGAGGAGTCCGGACGGGAGTGGGGAGAAGTCAGCTTGCGTGAGTCGATAATGTATCATAAGATCGTACGGAGCTTCTGGATGGTTGTGCGCCATTGGTTGTCTCCATAATTTTATGAAGGCTCTGCGCAGTGACGTCTTCCCGTCGCTCCGGCTTCATGACCGAGGATGAGACAAACAACCGCAATGAACGAGTTATCGCAGGCGCTGTCCTTGTATATTAACAGTGTCTTTGAATCGAAGGAGCCCAAAAATCAATACATTATTATTAATAGCATTTCTGTGATTATTTTGGACTGCGGCATTGTAAATGATGCTGTCGCGCCGATCACGCGAGTGATTCTCGGGATTCCTTTTCTTCCCGTGTTTTTCCCTTTTTCTGCTTATCGCCGCGCCCCCACAGCCAGGAAGAAAGCCTGGGCTCCCGTCTATTCTTACCTTCTTCAATCCCTTCTTCCCCGTTCATCGAAGTCTCACGAGGCCGATTGTCGCCCAACTCCGTTACAAAACCTGTCCTATCGCGGCTGTTGAGAAAAGTTCTTCTCGATGATTCGCGATGGCCTTCAACTTCAACTGGTCGCCGCTGACCGCGGACGCGAATTTTTACACTCGCGCCCAGGACCTCCTCACGGCGGCTCTTAATAAATCGCCCAAGCCTCCCATCATCGTTGACGATATCATCGTTACAGAACTCAATCTCGGTTCTATTCCACCAGAGTTGGAGATATTGGAGGTCGGGGATTTGGCGGAAGACCGGTTTCGCGGCATCTTCAAAATGTCTTATTCCGGGGACGCCTTCCTCACCCTCAAAACTCGAGTTCAAGCGAACCCTCTCAACACCTATCTCCTGACAAGACCGTCTTTCGCGACGCCAGTTCCGCTAGCCGCAGCGTGAGTAACAACTGGCGCTTTCATTGCCTCGTCTCTGCTGACTTTAGGGCTTTGACCAGGACGCCTCTCACCATTCCTCTACAAATAACCCTATCCGATTTTAAACTTTCAGGCTTCGTCGTCTTGGTATTCTCGAAACAAAAAGGCATCACGGTGGTGTTTCGGAATGATCCTCTGGAGTCGCTCAAGGTCTCTTCGACGTTCGACTCGATCCCGTTCGTCCGAGACTTTCTCCAGAAAGAAATAGAGGCGCAACTTCGAATATTGTTCATGGACGAGCTTCCCGCTATCATTCATCGCCTATCGCTCCGCTTATGGGTCCCCGAATATCGCGATGGAGAGCAACCGGAGACTCAGGATACCGCTGCGAGAACAGAAGGGCCCGGCCAAGATCCGTTGGCTAGCCCTCCGCAGGATCCAGTAGATGCTTTAGGCAATGCTCTGAACGAATCCGAAATTGCGTCGCTCTCACTTGAATCTTCAGTCGAAACACATTCCTTGTTCTCACAAAAGAACCTCTTGCGCCTTGGTGCCCTTACCGATTCTCAGCGGACGTTGTCGCTTTTTACACCTTCAATTCGAGAAGTCGTATATCGTGCATGGACATCTCCCACTGATGCCGGCGATGCTACTGCGGGCATGATCTCTCCAGCGAGCCCAGCGCTTTCTAGGACTCATTCCCAGGTCGGCAATATGTCCTCGTTCCCGGATACCGCTAGTATGGTATCATCGCAAACCCGGTCTACGACTTCAACGCATAACTTCAGCAGCTATGGTCTGAATACCGGGTCTAGCCGCTCCAAGGTGCACTCTAGGAAGCGAAAGAAGCGTATTGTCGACCTGCGACGTCCTAAGACAACCGACGACGCCGCAAGTGTTAGCGATGAGAGTGCCTTCACCGAATCCACCAGTGCACCCTCTGTTTATTCAGCGCCTCTACCTATCGTGAGGGAGCAGCCCGATGACCCGGTAACACCTCCCCTTTCGCCGGAAACTGGATTGCACCTCCCGCCCGTTCCGGAACGGCACCGTCTGAGTAACTCTCGACCCAGTCTTCGCCGTGGGGCCGATGCTTTTGTGCAGTCGGGGGAGTCTTCGTCTTCTGCACGTCCCAGATCTGATGTCGTCGACGTGGACGCCACTCCGCGAGCAACGATGCGCTCTCATGTTACCATGACACGCTGCTCTGAGAAAGCCGAACCTGAGGCTCCGCGGCAGTTGCCGTCTACAATACTTCCGTTCGCCGATGACAAAGCGAGCTCGAACCTCGTCGATCAAGCATTGGTTGAGAGACTGGCCGGAGAAATTGCGCGCCGCATGCGAGACGAGAAAATGTCAGGTTCTAGCACGTGCACTCCGTTCTGGGATCGACTGAACCATGATGAGGCTCCGCCTCCGGCCTACGGTCACTGATGCTACTGCATCCTGTATTATGTTTTAGCGCTCATTCGCGCTGGCAGTAACTGTTGCTGCCGTTCGCTCTCTCCGCTTTCCTTTTTCCTTTTCTCTAACCTCCGGCGGGTCTGGAGTATATAACGACTGATACGAACTTACTTGTTTTTAATTATTTCATATGGTCGAGCTTGGGGCCTCTGGTTTGTTTTGGAGCGTGTTGGATTTTTGAGGTCTGGGCTTGTGCCGTCGAAAATATCTGGCGTTATTCTTCATTTGCGGAGTTGTTTTCTTTGCAGGATACCATTTCTTTCACTAATCCTCCATTACTCTGCTTTTCCTTCTGCTTGATTATTTACTTGAATTTGTCGCTTGTCGGAGGTTTCTGATAGTTCTGGGTGGTATAGTTGGCGATGCGAGGGATAAGCAAACTCGAGGACACTGCTCTGCTTGGCCTGCATGGAGAATATTTCTTGATGCATCATCTCAATATAGAATGGGTTTATCAGCTCCTACTGGACTACTGGACTTTAGACTGCGTATATTTGCGGCCGTGATTTGGTATCTCGATTAGTCTTGGCCGTCGCGTTTAATGGTGGACTTGGAGGTCTGGGCTCCACCAAACTAGGCTTTTGCGGCGAACGTCAATTGATTATGCCACCCTAACCCAACAACTTAAACCTCCCCATCGCCCCGGGTTTCCTCTCGCTTCGCTCCCTTCCCCAGGCCACATTTGCAGTTCCGCATTCCTCGATCGCCTCCGTCCGGGCCTACTTCTCTCCCTCCGCCTTTTACCTCCCTTTTCAATGGCGGGAGTTTTCAAGAACGTCTTTGGCGGCGCCCAGCCTTCCAAATCGGCCGCGCTAGAGGATGGGGGTAAGACTTGCGCTGCTGTTGTCGGATCGGAATTTTGATCTCAGTTCTGCTTACTGACTGGGCTACCTTGCTAGATTTCGCCGACTTTGTCGAAGCGCCTGAACCGTCCGCCGCTCCTATTCTAAACACCCCATCGGCACCCTCTCTAGGCCAGAATGGGGTCGAACCGGTCGTGTATACGAAATGGTACCGGGTATGGGAGCGAACGTCCCCAAAGGACTTCATGCAAGAGGCAATGGTCATGCCGATTATCCTCTTGATCATCATCTTCCATTTCTGGGGTACCCGTAAGAACAGACGGCGAGCGACTGAATGGGCCGCGGCCCATGTCAGCGCTCTCCGAGACGAGTTCGCGGTTGTTGGATTCGATGGCGTTCAGAAATCCGAAGAGTCTATTACTGTGGATGTAACGGCCCCCAACTCGATTCTGAAGGAGAAGTCCCCGCAGGAGTTCTCTACCTACGCGACTGGCCGCCAGAACGTCGCATTCCTTGATGTTGTGATCAGGCTGCCTAAGCGCGCCAACCCGGTGACTTACTGGATGGATCAGGTGTTTGCTTTCTTCTTTGACAGCTGGCCGTCTCCCGAAGAGATCTTTGAGGCTACCGCTTACACCTTCGATGGCAAGGAGAAGGATTTGGTTCCAGTTCTGGGCAAGGATACTTCGTCTCTCAAGGTCAACAACTCAAGTTATGATGGATTTATCTTTGCGATTGTTCACAAGAACCACATGCGTAACTTTCGCAATGACAGATACGATGCATCCATGACCTTCACCCGGGACCATGCGAAGCTGCCCCAGTGGGTAACTGTTATGACTGAGAACGCTGAAATCACCGATACCCTCCTTACCCCAGAGCTCATCCAGGCTGTGGAGCAAGCAGGAAGCAACTTCAAGTATTTGATTGTTTCTGACCAACCCGTTGATAAGCCCACCAAGTATGCCCTCCCTATCCAAACATGACGCTTATGCTCCGTCTAACGATCATCCCAGAGTTGAGGAAACCGCTCCTCGAAAGCGTGTTCAGCTTGCCGGATTTCTTGCTCCTTCCGCCTCCAGTTATGCCTCTACTTTGCCATTGTTCAACCAATTTCTGCGCTTCCCCGACAGACTCGTTAGCCATGCTCACTTCCGCCCCGAGGTGATGCGCAAGATTCGGAACGTGCGTGAGGAGGAAATAAAGAAGCTGCGTCGCTTGGACGAGCAGGAGAAGGCAGAAGAGCGCAGATTGGCGGCTGAGAGGATCAAGAAGGAAGAGCGGGAACGGACTCTTCGTAGCATGAATGCCGAAGAGCAGCGAAAATACCTTGAGCGTGAGCAGCAGAAGGAGCAGAGACGTTCCATGAAGAGGTACACCAAGCGCGCATAGATGTAGCACCATTACCAACGGAGCAGTGAGATGGATAAGTTGGGGAAAAGTGCTCTGGATTTAGGTACTGTTTATACCTTCATGTATAATGTATTGATATGGTCTTTGACAGATGAAGGAAAGTTAGGCGGAGGAGCGAGTTCAGTCGTGGCCGTGAAGCCAACAAGCGTTTAACTATAAATCTAATATACATCTACCCAGCAGCTATAATTTATAATTTGATCGTCAGCATGATTGTACCATATTTCCTATAGTATGATTGATCGAGCCATAGGTATTGAACCTGGTGTTGTGTCACGTGACAGTGCCAGATTTTCCATCCCGAAGTCGACTTTCTTTTTCAGTTGCGCCTTTCGAATTGCTGATCGAACGAGAGCGTCACGACCGCACCTTCTTACACCTTCTCATCGCGTCAACCCCACTGTCAATTCCTTTGATCAACCGTTACCATGTCCATCACTTCCCAGGCCGCAGCTCGATGCTGCAGACAGCTTGTCCGCCCATCCGCTTCCCTTCGTCTTTCCGCTTCATATCGCCAAACAATAAGCCGGAGGTGGCAGTCCACGGAGGCTTCTGCTGCCCCTGCCAACCCCAAGATTACGCAGATTGTCGATCAGATCAGCCAATTGAACTTGTTAGAAACCGCCGACCTTGTTGCCAGTCTGAAGGTAAGCCTATTCAACATGCCCATTCAGCCCCTACATTCGTGATCCGCTTTCCCGGTTGTCTACGCTTGCGCAAAGAAACTTCAGGTTCCTAGAATATTATTTCAAAAAACTAATAATCTGCTGAAATTAGTCTCGCCTTAACATCCCTGACCTTCCAGTCGGCGGCTTCGCCATGGCCCCCGGTGCCGGCGCCCCCGGTGCCGCTGCTGCGCCCGCCGAAGAAGAAGAGGCCGCTCCTCCTGCTCAGGAAAAGACCCTCTTCAACTTGAAGCTTGAGTCTGTCGACGCCGCTCAGAAGGCCAAGGTCATCAAGGAGGTCAAGACGCTTCTCGGCCTCTCGCTTGTTGACAGCAAGAAGTTTGTCGAGTCTGTGCCGAAGGTGCTTAAGGAGAGCGTCCCCAAGGAGGAGGCGGAGAAGCTTATCGAGACACTCAAGGCTGTTGGTGCCAAAGCTGTTATGGAGTAAACGCTTTGTGGGTTGGCTCGATACGGTGTTTGTATGGGTGCTCTCGATGGTGTGACGAGTAAAGCCATGTCCTATTTGTGTGTGCTGCGTCTCCTACTCTCGGCTGGTTAGATGTGTTTTCTCCTTTCTGTCATATATCTCTGTCTCTTCTGAAGGTGTTTTGATAAATTTTGACCGGGGAGTGGGAGATAGGCAGCGAATGTATATTATAATCTACTTGTTTGGACTCTTTGTTCCAGAGAGAATTGGACTTCCTTTGCTACTGCTGGACACGTCCACGAGAGTTTCTCAGCGGTGCACTATTGCGATTCAAGGTTGTCATCTACCATTTATCGAACTGCCCTTCGCCAGTGGGCCGCCTACCCTGATGCTTGGGAGTACTATGGCTGGCCGCTTGAGGTCAATACTATGAATGTTTTCGCTGCTCTCATCGGCAGGCAAAGAAACCCCACAAAGCACATCTACAGGGGTGACAAACTTCATCCTTTAGGCTAGACTACGTAGAGCATCCCTGATGATATTCTGTTGCTTTAGAGTTGGGGTTGGTAAAGCGCCCGAGATCCTTTTTACCGGAACGATTACCTTGCTGGCCCCGTGCCAATGTATCAGGGTCTGGGATCCCCCAAGGCTGAAGGCACAATGGAAAACAGTGGCAAAATGAAAGTTTGCATTCAGATCGACGAATATAACTCTGTAAAAGAAGCATTGTCTTTACCCAGCTGCCCTGGGTCCGCTGGATATGAGAGGGCTGCAGCAACAATTGAGCATAGCATAATCGTATTGACATTACCTAAGCTTATGCACGCTCTAGCCTTATTTGTACTAGCGTATGGTGTCAAATCGTCAAAACCAGCTTCAGCAACGCGATATTTATTAATACAACCTTATAGAGAAGTGTGAAAGATAACAATAAGACCTCTGTCATATCTTTGGAATAATACCGTAAAGTGCTCTCTGTAGCATTGTAAACACTGTAAGCTGGATCAGCCCATCCGCGGTCCTCTCCGCCATCCAACTCTCTCCGCGCAGCCCCATCGCTTTTACACCCGCCCGTCTACACCAACAACAATGTCACGCACTCGCTCTCCAGCCCTACGCCAATGGAGCCATCTGGATCGTTCGGCTCTCTTCACAACGCCTGGCCGTCCCTCACTCCTACTCACAATTGACGACCATTCGTCCCGGAAAATCAACAACCGCAGTCTTTCTCTCCCCCATCCTCGACCCTTCCACACCACTTCCCCCCACAGCGCAGCACATCCAGCGCCCTCAACCAGAAGAAGAATCGACGCAAGGCTCTCCCGCGCAAAGCCCGCGTTTCCGGGCCGACAGCTCCTCAATGATCCCCCTACCGAGCAACCGACGCAGAGCGCTGCGGTCAATGCCCGTCTGGAATTTCTCAAAGTACGCGGACTCAGTCTGGCAAGTGAGATGCTGCACGATGGGGTCATCGATAAATCTGTCACACCGGGGAAGTTCAAGCGCATTGGTACAGCCTTAATCATGAATGCGAGTTCCATCTCTCCTTCCAGGGATGTCATCATCGGCATTGCCGAAGGTATGTGTTAATGGCACTGTTGCTGACTCTGCTCCGTCGTTCTCGCTGTCTACCTCGTATTCTGTACTTTTTTGCTGATTAGTGTTTTTTTTTCAACCCGTATTGTAGGCGAAGGTGTACATGTGGATATCGTTTATGATATCGGCCGCGAAGTCCTACGGGGCGACCAGAGGATGGAAAGGTGGCTGCAGGATTCCTGCCAGCTTGCCAACGTGCGGATGGCGAATTTCCGCGTCGCGGCCTGGCAACTCAAAATGTGCCATGGAAATCAGAGTATCTACGACGCGACGTTCCATACAGAGCCCCGACTTACGCCCTCGATTGCTCTGGTTGAGATGCTCGCTACGCGGCCCGAGAGGGACGAAGAGGGGCGCGACATGCGCGACCCGCGGGCTATGGTCCTTTGGGCGAAGTTTCAAGGCTTACGAGGCCATTACCGGGAGGCAATTAGGCTGGTCCAGGAAGTGATGCGGCTAATCGAGCCGACCCGAACGCTCCCCCACAGAAACGAGGTCCCCACGATAAATGGGATGGTTGAACCGCCGTGGGAGTTGTACATGTGGTTGAGACGTGAAGAGAAGAAGGCTGGACGTGGTCGCCGCGCCAATGGAAAGGGTGTTGCTGATACTAACACTGATAGCCTTGATACGGATGAAGTAGCAGCGATGCGTCTAGGGGCGATTGAGTACCAGGATCCTAGCATGCTGATGCGCTATGCGCAGTATTGCAAGGAGAGACATCAAATGGATCTTTACGAAGAGTACATGGGGAAAGCGGCTGCTTCGGGTCACAAAGATGCATGCCGAAAATTAGGCAATTACTACTACCTCGTCGCGACAGGGCATTACCCACGGCGGGGAACGCGGCCTGCCGAAAGCGCGAACAAGCCGGGAGTGCAAGAGTTGCCCAGAAAAGAAACGGATCAGGAAGGGGCAAATGATCCAGAGGGTTTCTTCGCTAAACTCTTCTCTTACTTCGGACCGCGTCCACTTAGCGAGTACCGCTCTTTGGCTATGGAGTGGTGGCGTGTTGGGTGGGCGCAGGGTTGTGCCAGCTCAGGGTTGAACCTCGCGCGACTTCTTCTTCAGGAGGGTGACAAGGATAATGCAGAAAGAATAATAAAAGAAGTCCAAGATGGCCCAGCACAGCCGAAGCACCTACCACAAGCCGCAAAAATCACGCTGGACAATTTCATGCTGGAGGATATGGTATCGAGGCAACTATGGTTTGACGTGTGACGCTCTCTGCCATATCAACTCTGTAATCTGTCTTAGCTAGGAATCTGCAGGTTATAGGCTTGGAGATATGACCGCTCTGCGAATACGTATTCGATTAAGTTTATCATATGTATCATAAGCTGGATATAGGTTGGCAAGATTTTCGAAATGATACGTCCCAATGCCACCCTTGAACGCCTTATTGTCTCGTTCCATCGTGAATGCATAATAAACGGTGCCGCTATACCTTATTTTCAGAAAGTTGGAGTCCCTCAAAGCATCTATTCAACCCGAGCCCTCGAAGATACCTTCGAACTCCCGATCCCAACCCTTCTTCCCTTGCCCATCCCCTGACCTCTCGTCTTCAACTCTACAAATCCCAACTCCTTTAGCCGCAACGTAAGAAGCGATGAATCTCGCATCCCAGGGAAGTCTTTAGCCGCATACACGCGGAACGGCTCAGACCAGACCTCTGCAAGAATAGGCATTGATTGGCCCGTGTCTTCTATGGATCCCCAATTCATGAGTCGAAATTGCAGACGGTACAGTCCTGCTGTGCGCACAGATAGGTCGGAGAATATGAAGAAGCATGCCGGTGGTTTTGGTGAGGGTCTGTTGCGGAATCTGTGCGTGACGGTTCGAGGACTGGCTCCGTATGTGCTGTCATCTGCACTGGAGGGGTGAGCCGGTGCGGTGTTGGGGTCTGGTTCCTCATCCACGAAGAAGGGGGAGACGAATGCTTTTCCTGAGAGGAGGGGGGTCGATTGGCCCGTGGCGTGGCTGTCTTCTAGGTTGATGCCGAGGTGGGCATGCAAATTCAGAGATTCATGGCGGCGTTTGTCATTGATTTTTGTGTTTGTATCTGACGAGTCTGTGCCTGAGCCTGAGCCTGGTAGGTAGGAGGGACTCTGGACGGGGTACAGAAGACATCCAACCGTAAACCGCGGATCCTGGAGAATAGACCTGTCCTTTTCAGAATCGGGGTTGAAGTCTGTGAGGAGCAATTGGATGATTGGGGGCGGGTCAACTGGCCGCCGGTCTCTATCGCCAGCACCGCAGGCACGTGCGGCTAAGGGTTGTTGTCTTATGAAGAGGCGGTAGCGGGAGGAGGAGCTTGCGCATCGTGGTGGAGGAGATGGTGATGGTGAATGGTGATGAAGCAGATTCTCAAATCCCGACGGCATGCTGGCTGCGCCGTGTCGCTGATGAATGGGTAGCGGCTGTTGGTAGCCTGAAAGAGGTGCTATTGCTGGATAAATGGGGCTTCTGTCGGAGTGGACGGGACTAGGAAACGTCGTAGTAGAACCACTATATCTGAAGACCACATGTTAGACCCGCGGCCCATAAGATTGAAGGTAATACGCTGCACGCTGTCAATGCCATACAGCAGAGAGCGAAGAAAGAAAGAAAAAACCATGGATTATTATGGTAGTCCCTTTCGGGCCTCTAGACCAGAGAGATATAAGAGAAGGGGCAATTACTGTGAGTCCAAGTCGTTCATTCGACCAACAGAGCCAACGGAACCGCGGCTACAACTTGGAGCATCATGGTACGAGCTTGAAGAGCCTGCATTTTCCACGTTCCTCGACGTACTCGGCCGCTGAATACTATACTGTGCCAGAGAGCTTGTAGTTGCTGGGAGAGGCCCGTACTTAGAATCGCTTCTGTTGTCCAAGACCCGAGTTTGTATTGGAAATCCCTGTACTGGGAGCGTGGAATTGTTTGCGCTTTGCAACATTGTCGGCTCGTTGTTCTGGGCTGTAGGCAGAAGGAAACGAGGTGGCTCCTGTGCTAGGTATCGAGGGTTTGAGACTGTTGTCTGCCTCTGACGGTCTTCATCGGACGGATGGGTCCTGGCGTTAGTATATCTACCCTCAGAAACATATGTCCATTGTTGAAACGGCGTCCCAGACATCTGGTAAGAACTTGCTTCACAAGTCTGAACAGCGTCTCCTGCAATCAGCGCAGATTTCTGCCCGGGTTGATGCAAGTGTGTGGTTTGAGGGCCCACGTGGGTAGTCATTAAGAAGTCAAGAAGCGGTCAATGACAACCAGTTAAGGTCACGGAAAGAATAAGTCGGTTCCCTCGGAGAATCGGTCAAGAAGCACAAGGGCAAGGGTTCAGGCGACACGAACGGCTGATGGATGGAAGCCAGCAAGGCGGCCTGCTCTCAAGAGATGGACGACTATGAAGGCATTATACTGTGTCCTGAGTGCCCGTGTGGTCGGAGTAGCATTATCTACCCAGAGTGACGGTTCTAACCAGGGGGTATTGATATGCATGCGGTCGTTGGGTGCTTATAATATGGCACCTCAATCACCAACCAATTGTCGTGTACGAGATATCAGGAATGGAGAAAGTGTGCGCCATCACAGGCCCCGCGATTATAGGTGGTCAAATAGCAAAAAGTGCTATACTGGAACGGCAAAGCTGAAAAGTCGAAGGTGTGTTTGAAGATTGACGATTACCGGCGCCGTCCAAGAGGAAACAGGATGCAGTGAGGGGCTATCACACCCTGCCACAATGAGTCTCGACAGCTGTGTCCGTAAGGGGAAAATAAAGGAAAGAAAAGAGGCGGATCTGGGGAAGCAAAGCGTGAAAGGATTAGCGAAGAGCGTGCGTGTCTGCTGAGTACATAGGTGTGTGGCATTGTCTGAGCCCACATACAGCGGCGACATGGCGTAACAACTATATCCTCGACCCAAGATCAGCCCCTCTTCACCCTGCCAGCCTGCTACTGACCAGGGATTTATGTGGCCCGAAATCCTCGTGCATGTCGCACGGTACTTTACTAAGGCTCAGCTTAGCTATTGTTGACCGGCAGGACTGGACTCCCACTTCCCGTGGGAGGTGACCGATACTAATTACGATGCAGGTCTGTCGTTGTGGGCATAGAGGCTTGGATTATGCAGTTGCAGGTGTAGTTCCAGCAGCAATTGTCAAAGCCACATCCGAGTCTCATGGAACGATACCCCTAGTCCCGCTGAAACGGCCAGAAGATGGCTAAGCTGCAAGCGTTCTTGTAGTTTCATCGGACGTTGTCACGTCAACCTGTGCTGCTTCTGCTGCATATACAAGCTGCAAGCACTCCTCGCTCACGCGGGACTCAGTATATGATTCGCCGCTGCTTTCGATTTCTCCCATATGCAGGCGCTCGAAAGTCGAGAGGCTGACCCAACCAGGCGAGGTCCAAAAGTAGGGGTTGGGGTCTGCCTAGTTCAAGGAAAAAAGCAATAAGTGAGAAGAATGCACTGTGAAATCATGTGGACCAGGATGGTGAGAACAACCGTCAACTCGCCAAGCGCAGACTTAGTATTGTGCACGGATCACCCAGGGATTGCGGTATCAGAGCTACAGACTACCGAGGATACTTTTATCTGTGCTCTGTAGATCTTGTGGGGGCTTTTTTTAAGGCTCCTAACGGGCGCCCCGAAAGAAAGTGGCGAGCTGACAATCCTGGAATGGCCAACTGTCATAATCTGGTTCGTATCATGCAGATAGCTTGCCATCCTGGAACCAGTAGGAATGGAACTGTGTGCTCATCCTGCCGACTTGGGAAGAATCATACTTAGAGATTATTTGTCTGGGTTAATCTCTAACCGCAAGAATGATAAATCCACAAACCTGGTCCATGGCTAAGCCCCACATCGGAAGACCATAGGGTAGTGCCTTGATGCGAGTGCTTATCTTTCCAAATAATGAACGTGGTTCTGAGTCGCTAAGTGAATGCAATTCTAGATCGTGTAATTGATGATGAAAAAGATGTCTTGAAAGCAGTCAGTGATTCCACGGAGAATTCGACCCGGTCAGTGTTGCACAATCCATCCTGTCCGGTCTCTAACATGGATGCATAAGCCTCTTTGTTGCTAAGCCTCATGATTGTTTATGGCAAGTCTGACTTGACGGAAGAGACGTCCGGGGCAACGCCTATGCAACGGACCCTAAAAAAAGGGCTGATGGCGTGGGGAGCTAATCTCGGATCTGCGCGGTTCAGCCAGCATCCTTGTGTAGTATTGATCCTCCATGATAAGCTACAGAACAGTAATGGCTGGACTGCAGACTTGCCGCGGTAGAGGTACAGTGATGCTTACCGTATCACGTCCACGGGGTTCCCGTAAGGATAGTAAGTGTGGCATTAGAACTATTGCGGAGAAGGCAATAGGGGCCGGCTATGCATTAGCACCAGCAGAAGCCTTCCTCGCATTCGTGGACGAGCCACTAGCATGTGAGTTGACCTCCACGGCTGATGTATCAACTCAGGCATCAAGAGCCATCCCAATGATGTCAGTCCGTACGAGAGCGAGCTTTGAGTGGCCAACGAAGGACAGAAAAGAGACGCCATCATGCTGGGAAACCCCCTCCAACTTCAGCTTTTTGCTGCTAAAAACTGTTCAATCACCACCCGTACATGAGACAAGGCCGGTGAGTTCCTGGCAGCGTTGCGGAAAAGTTCAAGCTATGTTCCCGGAACCCGCGTGTGGGCCCAGCGGATGAGGCACAATGCTGACCTTAGAGCACTTGACTCTGCTCTACTTGTCACTTATTATAGCCAATCACGTTTCAAATTATGGCAATAAAAAAAGGTACCTCGAATAATTCTGTCGAGAAATTCTTGTCCCTGAATGCTGAAGCGAGTGTTGAAACAGGCTAACCGCCGCAGCGTAGAGTATCCTCAGGCTTTGACCAATGGTCTAGTCCACCAGCAAGTTAGCTTGTCCGATATGGCGATAGAGCGAAAATTGAAATTCGAGTTTGTCCAGAGATTCATCGAAGGCAATTTGTCATTTGTTAGTCTTTGGCGATCTGGCACCTGTTAGCGCTGTCAGCGAGAAGAACCATACAGGCTAAAGTTCTACGTTGACGATGCAAACTAACTCACTAGTGCTAGCTCCATGGAGGGAAGAGGCAATGCCAATCCTTTTCTGTGGCTGCTGCGATGGTTCTAGAACCCTAGGGGGTTCGCGGGAGAAAGGTTCGATAGGTCTCAGACGGGGAGGTTGACAAGCGGAAGATATTAATAGAAGGCTGGTGGTTGACTGGTCAAGTGACTCGAGAGGCCTCAACCTACATCGCCAATTGCTGCTTCTTCTGCTGCTGCTCAACAATGGACCCCTCCTAGATTTGAAGCACCAATGATCTTATTCATAACGTGTACACCGGCTGTCGCCTGTATATTCTAGTAATATACAATTCTCTTGCCTCAATCTACAGAGAAGCCAACGCTTCCTCCAGGTTAATCAAGCTCACAGTAACCTTATTGTCTTCTCCCAGGAGCACACCGCCACCGTGCAACAACAGGAATCGGGGATCCTCCTTGAGAATGCGCAGACTCCTAGTGTAGCTGTGTGACTCAGGAGTAGGTACCTCCGTCCACTCGCCGTCACCTAGCGCCTGGTTCACAAAGATACTGTCTTGCGTACCGGAGCTGACCACAATGGTCCCATTCTTGCCACCCCATGGCGTCCAAGTGACGTACGGAGAGGAGGTAGGGATTGTACCGCTCGAGACAATCAGCTTATGGTGCTCGGCGTTGATGAAGCCCTCTGGATCGGCACTGATGCGGTAGTACAAGGGAAATGAGTAGGTCGATGTGTTGAAAAATGAGCCGTATTCGTAAACGTAGAAATATTTGCCGTTGGGAAGCTAACTAGAGTTAGTCAAGGAGCATACAGGAGGGAACAAGGTCATACCTTGGTCACGACGGGCATTCCAGGCCTGTCTGTGTAGGTAGGGTAGGCACTAGCATGGACGAATTAGTCGAACCCTCATTGCGATGGCAGGGAAGTCATACACGTCGTCCACTACCGGTCCCCAATTGATAAGGTCATCGGTGACCTGATGGACCATCTTTTGGCCATGGGTTTCATTGGCTCTCTGGTCGGAGTAAAAGCAGATCAATTTACCCTTGCTATTTTCGCAAACAGAATGGTTAGAGCCAGGCACAATTCTGTAAGAAGGGCATGTCGATGCTTACTGTGCCAGCAAGAACGGTTCCCAAACAGGAGTCAACCCGTTGTTAGGGATAGCTTCTCCACCAGCGGCAATGTGGCTCACGAACTTCCAGGTGTGCCCCTGGTCCTGCGATGCGTAGAGATCAATCTGGGTCGAGCTCAAATCTGTTGGAATACTGCTTCCCGCAAGAAGAAGCGTTCCAGCACGGAAGCGGCCCACGCGCTCTGGAAGGTAGTAAAGGAACGGTTGGTAGCGTAGACCCAAGCCGTTGGCAGTGTCATGGACGCGGGAGATCTCAGTCCAGGTTTCACCGTGATCAGAGGAACGATAGATGGGGAAATAGACCGCTGGTGGCTCAGGTGAATAGTTCTCCCAGGTCGCTAGGAGATCACCGTTGGGCAGCTGCTCATTGCGCGCATAGAGGGTGCGTGGGATGGTATAGTTGCTCGGCGGGTCAAAGATAACCACGTTGGAATAGGTTTCAAGCTTCGATCCGCGATGTGCGGAAGCTGTCGTGATCGCCGCGACGAAGGGAAGAAAACGGAGAAGCTGCATCGTGTTTGTGGCGCCAATTCTCCAATAACTGGATATGAATTCAGCTCGATTGCCAGATGTCCGAGCGGCCCATATCCTTATATAGTCCACAATCCTCTAGAAGCTCAGAGATAGCTCCATCCCGCCGGAGTTATGTCAAGGACGACGAGTGGAGCATGGCCGGGGAAGCTGTCCATTGATGACGACCGAGATCGTGAATTCTTAGGCATCATATGAGCTCCTATGGCATGCTCGTAACTTAATCGAGGCCTGGTCGAGTTCGTATCGCTATTTTACCCAATTGATCCGTTTTGGTCTCGTCGTCAGGCCCAGATTCGCATGGAATTCTATAGCGAGATCGGCATTTCCTTCAGTTGGTCTGGGGAAAGTGTGGAGAGCCGGCGCGAGCTAGCCCCTGGAGGCCTTGTCCCGGTGGCGTTTCCGTCAGTCACGGAGAATTCCCAGCAGAGGAGATGAGCCGACTTTGCTGATGCTCACACCTCATCTGGATATATGTTGCTTGCTAATGCTCCTGAAAAGTTGAATTGTTGCCACGGTAGTCGTCGTCCAAATGCCCTCCCGTCGAGTCGTGACATTAGCGTACTGACACTAGCGTACTGAGGTACTATCTCAAGAAACAATCAGTCAAGAATTCAGTCGGACGGGGAGTAACAATCGAGGTTAAAGTGAGGGTGGAAGAACGATTGTACTGACAAAACCTTGGCCAAAATAACCAGCCTTGGAAGAACCCATTCCTCAGTTCAATGAAGACATCAATGGAAACGATGTTTCCGGATATGCTTTTCCGATGAATTGTGCTAATTCTGAAATGGGGGATAACGATAGCAGAACAGAGCAGACTGAGAGATGAGGGATGGTGGGCCATTATCTCCAATCTTATCACATGCGCCTTAGAGAGGGGCAACATACATAAACACACTGCCCTTTGACTCTAATTTCTACTTTATGTTGCTTGAAGATGTGACAGTGGTCATGAAATGATTAAAAGCATATTTGCACAATGGCTGAAATTCCTAAAGTCCAGACAGTGGCTCTTGTGCGAGAAATCGGCGGTCCTGTCGAGTTTCCCAATGACTATCCTGTTCCTACTCCTGGTAACAACGAGGTGTTGGCTAAAGTCCTCTACACTGGGGTATGCTTGAGTGGTAAGTTTCGCGCCCCTACATCTGTATGGATCGCATTTCGAAGGAAGAGCGTCAGCTGACAGTCTATTTTGTAGACCTGCACACCAAGAACGCTGTCGCCCCAGGCCCTGACGGGCTTCCAATCACGAAGTTCAAGATGCCTCACATTGGAGGCCATGAAGGCGTAGGACGCATTGTGGCTCTTGGCCCAGGCTGCGGGCCAGACCTGAAATTAGGCACTCTTGTTGGGATTCGCTTTGCCAGTCGGGTTTGCAGGCGGTGCGAGTACTGCTTAGCTGGAACGGAGCAATACTGCCTGAAAGGCACGAACCATCTTCACCACGAAGACGGCAGTTTCCAGGAGTACATCGCACTTGATGCGGACTGCTTGACTATTCTCCCAGATGACGTCGATCCCAAGATCATTGCTCCGGTACTGTGTGCCGGAATCACTGCATACAAGGTAGGAACGAGCCAAGGCAGGATATTGATCCACATGCTAATGATCTTCCAGGCAGTTCTAGGAGCAAATATCAGAGCCGGACACTGGCTGGTTGTTGTTGGCGCAGGAGGAGGGCTCGGGCACATGGCAGGTAAGATTTCAATTGAGAGACTTCATAACCCTAACTCACGGCATCGGTGCAACAGTCCAATACGCCAGAGTCCTTGGAGCCCAAGTGATTGGCATCGACGCCCCCGACAAGCGCGATTTTGTTCTGGGTCTCGGTGCCACTGAATTTGTCGACTTTGTCAATACAGATCCTGTTCAGCGCGTTCGTGAAATCACCGGCCTAGGCGCACATTCTGCGGTCGTAACGGCCGGGAGCGGAAAGGCGTTTGCCCATGTGTGTGAGATGCTGCGAACCGGAGGCACACTCAGCTGTGTTGGAGTCCCGTCTGGAGATGCAAGATTTGAAACACCGATTTGCACGATCGTCATCAAGGCATTGAAGGTCGTTGGGAGTGTGGTGGGCTCATTGAGTGAATGCATGGAGGCTGTGGAGTTGACTCGGCGGGGACTGGTGAAACCAAAAATACAGGTTCGGCCGTTCAGAGACTTACCATTCGTCTATGAGGAGATGGAGAGGGGGAATATCTCTGGAAGAATTGTGCTGGAAGTCAATAGTAGCTAAACATTCCTCCGTACAGTGCACCCGTGCCTGAACCACAGCAACCCTGGATGGACTACGTCACTAAGATATCGGACTCCACATCGCCTGGCCTGGAGCTCCAACACTAAGCTCCAACTCAACACACAACATCAATCTCTTTTCTCTCCTCAATTCTTCATCCTCTACCTTCCTAAGCCAGAACTTCCCATACAGAGTATTCAATCTAAAATGGCCGACAAACCCCTTCCCGCCGCAAGCACAGACGTAAGACTGCGCTCAACCCATCCCAACTTCCCAGTCAAGCACCAAGCTGACAAATACAATATAGCCCCGCGAGCTCGCCGCTCAAGAATCCAGCCCCTCTACCCTCTTCAACAGCTTCACCTCAAACACAGCCTTCAAACTTGGTCTCGCCCTCCGCACGCGAATCCTCTCCCTCCCATCCTCGCAACGCAAACCAGCCCTGATCTCCATCTCTCTAGGCGGCAGCAACGGCCCAACCGGAGCTCCACACGTCGTGTTCCAATGCACTACGGAACCAGGCACAGTCCCAGACAACGAGGTGTGGGTTCGTCGAAAGCGCAATACCGTTGAACGATGGGGGGTCTCGAGTTGGTTAATGAGGCGGAAGATCATTGCTGGACTTGAAGGAGGGAACGGGGATGGAATTGGAGTGGAAGAGGCGTTTGTAAGAAAGTATGCGTTGGAGAGTTCGTCAGGAGGGAAAATTGCGGATGACTATGCGATACATGGGGGTGGGTTTCCGATTCGCGTGAAGGGAGTTGATGGGGTTGTGGGTGTGGTTGTTGTCAGTGGATTGAAGCAGGAGGACGATCATCAGGTCATTGTAGAGGTTGTGCAGGAGTTTATTGCGCAGGAGAATTGAGGTACGAATACAGGACGCAAACAGAATGAAGTATAATCATGTATTTAGGTATCATGTGTCCTATCTTAAACCAAGAATAGGCTGCTGGTCGTAAAAGGCCAAGCGGGGAATGAAAAAATGAACATCTTTGAAAGAAACAAACTCCAGAATCCCTCTAAGTTATTTTACAATTCATCATGGCCATAGTCGTCATCGTCCTCAGTGGGAGGAGCAGAGCCGTACAGCTTGCTGGTGATAGGGTACGCCACGTTTGATAGCTGTTCCTTCTGCTCCTCAAAGTCCTCGGTAGTGGCCGAGGCACCGTTCTCCTCGAGCCAGTCGTTCACTTCCTTGACAGCATCCAGAATGGTCTGCTTGTCATCTTCGTCAATCTGACCACCAAGGCCGTTCTCATCGTTGACCTGGTTTTTGAGGCTGAAGGCGTAGTTCTCCAGGCTGTTACGGGCCTCAATCTTGGCCTTGATAGCACGGTCTTCCTCGGCGAACTCCTCGGCCTCGGCAACCATGCGGTCAATCTCCTCCTGGGTAAGACGGCCCTTGTCATTGGTGATGGTAATAGATTCGGCCTTGCCAGTGCCCTTGTCGCTGGCGCCGACCTTTAGGATACCGTTGGCGTCCAAGTCAAAAGAAACCTCAATTTGGGGAACACCACGAGGAGCGGGAGGAATGCCGGTAAGTTCGAACTTGCCAAGAAGGTTGTTGGCCTTGGTAAGAGTACGCTCTCCTTCGTCTGTAGACAGTTAGTATAATCATACTTTCATCGAGGATGAAATGAGAACTTACAAACTTGGATGAGAACGGTAGGCTGGTTGTCAGCGGCAGTCGAGAAGATCTGAGACTTGCGGGTAGGAATGACAGTGTTGCGGGGGATGAGCTTGGTCATAACACCACCGGTGGTCTCGATACCGAGAGTGAGAGGGTTGACGTCCATGAGAACAATGCTTTCGGTACCCTCAACACCAGAGAGAACACCACCTTGAACGGCGGCACCAAAAGCGACAGCCTCATCGGGGTTGATACCCTTGCTAGCCTTCTTGCCGTCGAAGAATTCCTCCAGCATAGCCTGAACTTTGGGAATACGAGTGGAACCACCAACAAGGACAATGTCGTCAATGTCGGCTTTGGACACCTTGGCATCCTTGAGCACCTGCTCAACGGGCTTCAAGGTCTTCTTGAACAGGTCCATGTTCAGCTCTTCAAACTTGGCGCGGGTCAAAGTCTCGGAGAAGTCCTGGCCATTGTGGAACGCCTCAATTTCAATGCGGGTGGACATCTGGGAAGACAGAGTACGCTTGGCCTTCTCGACCTCGCGCTTAAGCTTACCCATGGCCTTCAGGTCCTTAGTGACATCGACGTTGTTCTTCTTGTTGTACTGCTTGACGAAGTGGTCCATGACGCGGTGGTCGAAGTCCTCTCCTCCAAGATGGACGTCTCCAGCCGTGGCCAAAACCTCGAAAACACCGTCATCGATCGAAAGAAGACTGACATCAAAAGTACCACCACCAAGATCATATACGATGACCTGGCGCTCCTGGCTGCCCTTGTCCAATCCATAGGCAATCGCGGCGGCGGTAGGCTCGTTAACAACACGGAGGACGTTAAGACCAGCAATAGTGCCAGCATCCTTGGTAGCCTGTCTCTGAGCGTCGTTGAAGTAGGCCGGGACGGTGACGACGGCGTGGGTAACCTTCTTTCCAAGGTAGCCCTCGGCGATCTCCTTCATCTTGCCAAGAACCATGGCAGAAATCTCCTCGGGACTGAGAGTCTTGGGAGTCTGGTTGACTTCAACCTTGACGTTGGGCTTTCCATCCTTGTTGACAACCTTGAAAGGATAGTTCTTGATATCACGCTGAACATCGGCCTCGTCATACTTGCGGCCAATAAGACGCCTACCCTAGTCAGCAACCATTCAACCAGATTTTTTTAGAGAAAAACTCACTTAATATCGAAAATTGTCCTCTTGGGATTGGCGGCGTATTGGTTCTTCGCAGCATCACCGACCAGGCGCTCCTCATCTGTGAAGGCGACGTAGGAGGGTGTGATACGGTTTCCTTGGTCGTTGACGAGAATTTCGACTTTTCCGTTCTGCATCACACCAACACAACTGCGCCAGTTAGCTTCAGCTCACGTCTCCATTCACCTCAATTGACATACGAGTAAGTTGTTCCCAAATCAATACCAATAACCGTTCCATAATTTTCCTGGACTGAATCATCTTCCTGGGCGTGGGCGGATCCTAAGAACGCGAGAGGCGCGATGAAGACAAGGAGAAGGTAGAAGATAGTGGTCCAAGTCGCGAACGGCTTGGCCACTCCGCGACCTGAAGAGGGACGCGCCATGGCGAATTATGTGTCGAGGTGCAAGATTCAAGACTCCTGCCGAAGTCGCGGAAAAGAGACTGAGGAACACACGCTGCTCTAAAAACAATGGGTGAATACAGCGGGAGAAAGGGAAAAAGGAAGTAATAAGGCAAGCCCAACCTCTGATAATGGAAGGGAGAAAAGTAAAGAGGGGTGAACCGGGGTGTGAGAGAGAGATGGAGAGAGAAGAGGAAGAAGAACTGGAGAAGTTATGGACACCTTCTTGTATGGAGAGAGAGCGGCGAAGAAAGGACAGCGGCCATCTGGCCTTTTCGCATACAAGTTACTTCTCGTGCGCTCATTGGCCATGGCCGCCACCCAGGGTCGCGGGTGACTCAGCTTGTCACTGACCGCTGGAGATTCTGCTGAAGTTTTGGGGCGGTCTGAAGGCGATCGAACGCCAAAGAAACTTTGACCAGGCCGGATGGAGAATAGTTCCTGCAGGGGCCAGCTGGATTGGGTTTAGCGCAGGGCTTTTGTCCGCGGCCTCATGGAACTTGGTCAGTAGAATGGTCACGGACATTCACCTTGTTCTGAATAGTTTACGTGTTATCATCTGCAATCATAGTCAGTACTTGAAAAGGCCAGAGGCATGTCTTGGCATAAGTCTGGCAGTCTTCAGTCCGTTATACTCATTGTACCAATCACTCCATTTATTCCAAAATAGATCTATTATATTCATGTAGGTCTATCACTCTAACAACCCAGCAGCCACTGTATCACCACCAGCTCGTAGAACAATCCTCGTGGGCGCTTCTAGGGGTACAGCCTGATCCAATTCAACAACAATCCTTGCCACCGCCCCAGGCTGAACAATCTTTGGTTTCTTCTTGAGTACGTTTCCAGACCCTTTGTCTAGGGTCGCAACTAGCTTGCTGATCCGGCCAGGGACGTGCAGGCGCCCTCGATGGATATCGACCATACTAGGAAGCAAGTGGTCAAAGGCAAGTACCTTGCATGTAAATGAAGTGATGTTAGAAATCGGGGTGGATACGTGGCATACAACGTCGCCAGAGCGGAGATGGATCGGGTCGATATTGGCTAAGTGCAGGACGACGTTTTGACCAGCAACTGCCCAGTCGTTTGGCTCTTCATCAACCTCTAAACCTCGGATAGTTGCGGTTTCTCCGCTCGGCATGGTGAGGATTTGATCTCCTATTTGTAGGCTGCCTGCGTCGATTCGGCCGGATATTGATAGAGGGTTTTGTATGCTGCCGCGGAATACATCGCCGATTGTCATTCGGAGGGGTTTGTCAAGGGCGTGGGAGTACGGTTTTGTTTCTTCAAGCTCTTCCACCAGAGTACGGCCATTATACCAAGACACATTTGGATCCTCGCTCCGTCTGGTAATATTGTCACCATTGACTCCAGAGCAAGGCACAAAGGAGATATTCTTAGCCTGGAACCCGGCGGTGATCAGGAATGCCGAAACTTGTTGCTCGATTTCTTCAAATCGTCCAAAATCCCACTGAACAGTATCCATTTTATTCACGGCGACAATGATCCTCTGGACCCCCATACTCCTGACGAGTAAAGCATGCTCCTTGGTCTGGCCCTTCAATCCGGACTCGTAGTTCCCTATGCTCGCATCGATAACAAGCACCGCGAAATCAGCCTGACTAGCGCCCGCAATCATGTTCGGAACAAAGTCTCTATGGCCAGGGGAATCTACAATCGTAAAAACCGTTTTCTCGGTTTCGAATTTTCTTGTGGCAATGTCGATAGTCACACCCCTCGCCCTCTCCTCAGAGCCCTGGTCCAAGACCCACGCCAGAGCGAAAGACCCTTTGCCTATCTTCTCTGCCTCCCTTCGATACTTGTCCAGCGTGCGCTGGTCAACGGCTTTCAAGTCCGCAAGTAGGCGTCCCATTAATGTACTTTTCCCGGCATCAACATGGCCTGGCTTGTCAGCATATTGAATACATCGGAGAGGTAATATCGGTACTAACCGATAACCACGAAGTTCATGGCGTTTTTCCGGTTAGATTTCTTGTACTCTGAGAGCACATCCAGATTCTTGCTCTTGACATTGACCTTCTCAGCAACGCTAAGATTACCCATGTCACCAGCCAATCCCACTGCTTTCTTGTCACCTTGTGACTTCGGAGCAGGTTGTTTGGACTTAAAGCCTGCAGAATATTAGGGAGGTTCATATGTTTCGCCGAATAGCCAAACCTTTAGCGGAGCTCTGGGCGTTCAAAACTACATCGTCCGGGCTGGGTCCTGAGAAGTCAAATGGTTCAGCGAGTTCTTGTCCGTAGATTCTAATCAAATCCAGAGTGTTCGTATACAAGTGGCTGGGCTCGGTCATCTTTGGTCGTGTGTCGTCTCCAACAATGGTGACGGCAAATGTTGACGGCGGAGCGCGGATATTCAGAGGTTGCTCCTTTTTCTCTTGCTGTCTGTTATCCTCGATTTGAATGTTCTTTACAGAGTCCTCCAGGCCAGTAGCAGCTGGAGTGCTTGGCTTTGGCTCGGGCGACTTCTTCTGAGGTTGCGATTGTTCGGAACGTCGCTTGAGATGTTGTAGCGAGGGTGAGCTCTCTTGCTTGCCCTGCTTACTCGCGAGTCTCTCTCGTAGCGACAATGGAGCTCCTTTGGCTTCGCTTGTGGATTGCGCATCATTTCCTGTCGTAGACGCAGGCGGCTTGTCGCTCTCTTTCTTCTTTCGCGCCGCTGCCAGGGCAGCTAGTTTAGACATCTTTCCTCCACCGCTCTCCGGAGCCCCGCCCAGAAGCCCAAGTCGAGGATAAAGTGGTTCGACGAGAATGTCCGCCTTTCGTTGCGCTGGAATATTGAGCCAAGGCGAGTCGCGGAAGAAGTCCGCCGCAGAAAAATGAAAATGTGGCGTTGCAGTAGTAGGGAGTATCGGATACGCTGGCACTAGGAGCCTGTTAGAACATATTCAAGCTTAAACGAAGTCAGTTTAGTCGCTTGAAAACAGAATGTGGCATTACATACCTACTCTCACCAGTCGAGGCCAGTATGCAGACTCGAGCCCAAACCACAAGTACACGAGAAAACAAACATGGTTCGCTTACCTGTGTTCACTTTCGCCTTTGCCGCTGCGGCCTTCTTGTCCGCCTCTTTCGTCTTTTTGCCTGATTCAATTTCCATTAGCCTAACCCTTAACGAGTCCGCTATACAACCCTACCCCTCAAATAGTTCACCGACTTGTCCACATCGTTGTAATAGTGCCACAGCGCTTCCTGGACCTCATCGCGGGTCGCGCTCACAGGGGGATCGCCTGCAGCCAGCTGACTTTGTACCTCGCGAGTACACTCTTCGAGGAATTCGCGCTCTTCAGGATCTTGAGAGTCGTATCCATCATCGTAGTCGTCATAATCGTCGTCGTCGTAACTCACGGCCTTGACACGGTGTCGAGACATCGTCGGTTTTCGGAGCGGGGTAGGAGGGGCACTTGTCGCTCTGGAGTTCGTTTGCCGAGTGGAAAGGCGAAGAGGGAGGATTAAATAGAAGCAGGGAATGAGGGAGGGGAATTGATCAAAGGAGATAACTCGAGCGTTGTCGAAGTCGCTCAGGGTCGGGTTCTTCAAGGACGTTCCTGGCGGGAGGTTGCGAGAGCTGAAACCACCACGTCATTCCCCACCTTACCACACTCACACTAGGATCGTGCCCTATATAAAGCCACACTGCAGAGTAGTGACCAAACCGCTCCGCCATATTCCTCCACTCCTCCCCATATCATAAAGCGCCACCATACAAAAAATGCCTTTTCGCATACTTCACATTCTTCACACACTCACTCACCAGCAGCCCTTATGACGACGCATCGCCTGCGCTATCTTCTTTGGCAGCTTCACAGCCTCAAGATTGGACATGTTATACAGGATATGCAAGAGACGGTAGACCAGTGCCCCTTAAATAGGCCGTGGCCAGTCAGTATCTTCATAATTCCAGATGATCACTGTAATATCGAGGATGCTATAGCCAAGATCAAGTTGAATTCTTCATCTGATAGATTCTGCAGAGAACTAGGAAATGCCCCTTTGCAATCCTGAGACGCAGATGTCGCCCCATTCACCGTCGATGTCGGCCATCTTTGTTGATGTCTCAGGGCTAGCTACAATAAATTACATGAGGTTATATCCCCGTGCCTGCAGATGGCCGGTGACTTCCGCGACTTGAAGAGCTTCATCGAAATCAGCCAGGGTCTTGAATGAATTGAAGTGGGCAGCAATTGGGACGAACCCGAGAGCGGCTTGCTAGAGAATGTTAGAGCACAATTGGATATGGACAAGGCGAGACTCACGCAAGTGTCTTGGTAGGGCGCCGGCAGCTGGCGAGAGTCAAGACATGGTGAGAGCTGGAGAGGCTCGGGGCTGATACAAAGTAAATAGGTAGAGATGGCGGGGAAGCATGGTATAATAAGTCTGTCAGGACATCATCTCTAGATAGAAATGCTGAGTCCATGCTGGAGATGGAAACCGCCCAGTCAACCCCTGCAGCCACATTCTAGACAGCACCAGTCTGTAATGTCAGTGGGAAAGATACCCGTATAAGCAATACTGTGGAGGGGAAGGCTAGATGGAGAGAAAAAGTAGAATCGATTCTTAATGATAAGTTCTATCGATCAATGCATCTGCCTCCAGTGGCAGCCAATCATTAATTAGATCGTATCAGTTACTTACGGTGCGTTCACTCCATACAGGCTAGGGTAGAGTTCACTTCAGTGGACTCCCGGTAAAGAACTCCCCCGATCCAGGTCCAGTGAATGTGCCGTTGCTCGGCGTCAACGCAATCGACCGTCGGAACGCCTGTCGCGGGGTCGTAGGTGCGCTCGCCGCAGCACCAACATCAGGTGTACTGGGTGTGTTGCGGCCGCTGTTGTTCTGCATTGTCACGGCCGTTCCGGGCCGAGAAAGCACTGTAGTGACGCCGTTGCGAGGTGGCGGTCGAAACCCTAATTTTGAGCCCTCGCGGAAGATTTCTTCCAGCATCTGTCCCACAATACCGGCGTCCTCGTACTCTTGGAACTTTTTCCACAGACGGAGAGCCATGCGTGCATCCTCGATTGAGTCATGGCCCTGGTTGTTGTCGGCTGGTTCTTCTTGTATGTATTCTTTAAACACAGCCCACGCAAGATACCGGAGACTGAGCCGTCGGTTCTTCGAGGGGTGGAAGAACAAGTATTGTGTATCCACCGTTTGTTTCTTAGGTACTTGGATATTGACTTTTCGGAAGTCCGATGCCAATCCATGGCCAACAAACACGCAGCCGAGGTTGAGAAGTAACCACAGCTTTTTGTATGCAACCTTGAGTGGCACAATATTGTGTGGGCTGGTCCGCGGGTCCAAATCACCTGGTTTGATACCAGAATATTGCGTTACGTAGTCAACGATGGGCTCTTTAACAGAGATATAATCATCAATGAAAGGAACGCCTTCTCGCTCCCCAGAGCCTCGAAGGACTGACACCCTGGCAAGCCCGCTCTTGCTCGGCCGCACGATTTCCTGCGAGCCGTCGGCTTTGACATTTATTTCCGCCTTTTCAAGGTCGACAAACTCGGTGTCGAGAGCAACCGGAGTTCCAGGTGTTGGCTTCTCCTCGTCGGAAAGCATAACGCGCGATTCGACGGGGCGCCCGTTACTATCAAAATTAGTGAGACAATACCAACGACCGCCTAGGGTTGCTTACTTCAGGGACCAGTCACGGAAAAGCAGAGTCGTGTCCAAGAAGTTCTTCCATGTATCATCCACCATATGTCGCGCATCTCTGACCTGAAATGCCAACACGCATGGTGACTTCCACGACTGGTTGAATCGCAGAGCTTCATCCTTATCCACCTCTGTGACCAAGAAGTCATTAAAAAGATGCCACTTACTCCGCGTCTCCCGCTCACGGGACGAAACAGAGACGTTGATGAACGATACCAGGTGTGCCTTCTGATGTTCCGGTATGTTTATTTCTGCAACCAACCCAACCAGGTCATAGATGATTAACCCAGGCATTTGTCCCTGTATACGCATCCTCAGATCTTCCCCTTCAAAGCAGAGAACCTGACCACCTTCAAGGACGATTCCAATTTCGTCTGGTAGCCACCCAGGAATTGTCCAGAGACGTCGGCAAGCAGGGCTATTTATTGCAGCATTAAGCATCAGCACATGTGGCATGCGATGCGCTGTTTTCCGCATGACAGATTGTTGGTATCGTCGACAAATGTGGCACCATCCCCGGTTCTGCGCCTCTCGTTCAATGCTCGCCCTTAGGATATTCGAGAATCGTAATGTGTGGTTCCTACGAGCTTGCTTCATGTCGATTGCGGGGTACACAAGCTCGTTGACGAGCGTATTTCCAGGCCTCACAATCTCATTCTGACAGAACATGCACCGAATCGATTCTGATGCAATGGTTGCCAGTCTCATATCCAAATCTTCTGAATTTGGAGCGATTCTACGGTAGTCCTGCGCGATCTGCCCAAGAAAGAACCTGTTCACAGCCTGAATTGCCGATGACAGCGACTTGTTTGTAAGGTTTTCTTCCAGCAGACCAAGATTTGAAGCTTCGCGGAAGCTACTGAAGGTTTTGAGCAGATTTGTAGCTTGACAATTTTGTCCGTTGGCCTTCTCAAGCATATCGAAAAGATAGCCCATCTCACAAAGCAGACAGCTTTCAGCTATACATGACGTCGCAGCGTGGTGAAGAGCAATGTTTCGTATCAGTGGAATAAACTTGAGGAGTTGAAGGAGGGAGTTAGTAAAGGAATTCGCGATATGCGTTTCCAACCCGGAGAAACAAGTCTGATTATAGAATCTGTCGACGTTAGCTGAAGCTAGTAGCTGAATAGGAATATTCATACCTGAAATCAAAGTCATCCACTCCAAATCTACTATACTTGATTTCAACGTTGCTGTACTTCAGAAGAGGATCGTCCTCTGACTCTCCGCTGATCCTGGCGCCAGCAAGGGACGTAGCGGTATCGCTAACAGGGTCATCTGCCTTCTTGCTCTGCTCTCTGGCCTTTTCGCTCAGGAATTTCGGCGCGATCAGTGTTGGTTCGGTAGACACTAATGCGCGAGTGTTTTCAACTTGGTATCTTCGGGTTTTCTTCGGGTTAGCTGCGTATTGGCCCATCTCCCCAGAGCGGAGATAGGGGACGATTGATGGATCTATAGGAGCCGGCGGACTGCCGACCTCGAACAAAAGATGGCTTGGCCATGCGGATAGCAGGCGCTCGTGGTAGTACGGCATGCCAATCACGTTCAAAGGTATCTCTGGCGACCAGTCAACCTGGGGCGGCCGCGGAGTGACGTCGGCAAATTCAACTTCCTTGCTCATTTCATTGAAGTGGATTTTCGCCGGAGAGCCCCAAAGCTGGATGAAGCATTCTGCATCATTGATGGCCAGTGCCTCTCCGGATGGCGAGATCTCAATACCCAGCATGAAGGAGACAGTGGCTTGGCGAAGCTTGAACGCATTCGGATTCATCAAGTCCACAACTTGAAGCTGTCCACTCTGAGACGCAACAAAACTTGTTGTCTGTAGCTTTGGGTGCATACGAACATATGCAGCCCCCGCGTGGAATGGGATAGGAGGTAACGGAGATAGCGTTTTTAGATCATACACGTTCGCCAGTGGATCGACAATGGGAGACCCCGTTTGTCTGATTGAGAAGCCACAAGTTACTAAAAGATCACCCCTGGCATCCATGTCATTGACCGCCGCCCCATGAGCCTTCCAGGACTTTACGACGCTAAAGTCCGTCAAGCTTAGCGCATTGACAGATCCTGTATCCGTCGCAGCACACAGGTAACGACTTCTCTTCATCAAGACATAGTTGTGTTCGGTCTGGAGCTTATCGACGATGGCTCCTTTGTCAATGTCGATGGTAAACATTGCCTTCTGGCATCCCGCAACTATAATCTTGTTCGTTTGAGCCGTGAAGCTCATACAGCGAAGGTCCGTGATCTCATCGTGGGTGATGTGCCATTGTGTCAGACCACGCCGTGTAATCATGTGCACACTCTTCGATGAAATAGATATAACTCCCCTCTCGTGGAATAATATTTGTCGTACCGGCCCTTCGGCGACGGGATGGGCACGAACGGAGGTGTATCTCTGAAGCTCGGGGCCATAGAACGAGGTAATCCGGCCCTAGAGACAATAATTCAATTAGCACAATGTTACTATTCCACTTCAGATACAACAGACAAATTCGTTTCCCGCCCACAAGAGTTCCGACACATCGTCAAAAGCAATGGTTGTCGCAACCGTTGGAAGCCCATGCGGATTCGGAGGGGGAAGCGGGATGCGTAACAGCTCGTTCCAGTCCGCCTCCATAGCACTGGATATCTGGGAGCAAAGCCCAAACTGATCCCAGCTTTAAAGAGTTAACATGCCCTCGGTGTGTGACTGTTTAAAGAGTGGCCTGACTCTGCCAACGCGGAAGTCCGGCAAAAGCAAGCATCGTTGAGTGGAGTGCGGGGGATGAGCTGGATGTAAGCCTCGGGGCTAGGCGCGCACGCGGAGGAGATAGATCTGGAGCGGTATTAATATAGAGCGAGCAATCCCCCCTAAATCTGAACTAGCACCGCAGGAGAGAGAAAAGCGCAAACTGTCACTGATTCTATTGTGGTATCAACGAGGCAGCTGCAGAGGATCAGACGCCAAGACGCGTCACGTGCTAGTTGGCATAAAATGATTTGGTACCTCATTTGTGCAATTTTATGGTATACAGGTTAGGAGACTTAGGGTAGCAGATACAGGAATATGGTCTCTTGATGCCTTTTATATCAGTCAAGATAATAGATAGACACATAATATGACTACAAATACGCCATGGCTCACGTCAAAAGCATCAAGGCTCCGTCGAGAGGACAACCCCGACGACATGAATCACAAATACGACAGGAAGCCAGGTAAGCGCCCCGGTACAGCAGATGGGAAGATATATGTCATGGCGCTACTGATAGAATGCAGCCGGGTTATGGTTAGGCATCCCGCCTTGCGGTGGCCTGTAAGCCTGGTAGTTAGCGGCACCGGGACTTGCCGACGGATAGGGTGCAGACCCCGATGCTGCGCCGGGAACCGGAGGGGGTTGCTGCGTTGGTGGCGGAGGTTGAGTAACTGGAGTCGCCGGGTAAGGAGGCTGAGAGTGATTCAGAAGATTGGGACTCGAAGCTGAGATCTCTGGCTGAGGCGTCTGTTGAGGAGGCGGCTGGTAGTGCGGTTGACCTCCTGAAGGCCCAGGAGGGTACTGTAGCCGTTCTACCGGGGAGTCATAGACAGATGTACCCAGCTCTTGTGGTTGATCATAAGTCGATTCAGGACGGTGGTGGACTGGCTGGTATGAGTCTGGTGCGGGCTGCTGCGGCTGCTGTTGATATGGTCCAGCGGTGGAGGTGTGTCCTGGGCCAGGTGATTGTGTGGCCGGCGGGTAGTAGGAAGCATTAGGCTGGTTGTCTGCGAGAGTTAGAGCTATAAGCCAAGCGAAGAATAAGCGGTACAAACCTGGCGATCGAGGACTGAAATATCTTTGAGGATCATGCTGTTGCACCGGCCCCGGGGGGTAGCCTGCAGGCGCTCCAGAGCCCGGATACCCGTACTGAGGCTGACCAGGACGACCAAATTGGTGCTGTGGAGGTTGAGCCATGGACGCCTCCAAGAGAGATTCATAATCCCTGCGCGCTTTTATAAACTTTTCGTTGAGTTGAGTGAACTCATCTGCGAGCGTAAGTTGGTGACTGAAAGAGAGGAGTCAGGGGAGTTGGGAGACGTACCCTTCTTCTGCGAATATTTTCCAATGAGCTCAATCAACTTGGGGCGGATTGATAAAGTTGAGTTGTACAAGTTTGTGATTTCCTCATTCTCCTGGACATTGAGTTCTGAGTTGCGCGTGCTTAGAAGAGTCAATAGCTTCTCAACATTCTTGATCTGGCCAAACACTTCTGCCTCCATCTGAGCTTCCCGCTGAAGTTCCTCGACAGTGGGATCAGGAAGCTTTTCCACGTAATTAAGTGGAAAAATCCCGGTCTGGCCTCTCAGAGAGCCCTTCCACCAATCCTTATACACAGACTCCAGGACGGCGATAACGTCTCCCTTCCGAAACTGTAACTCTCCGGGCTCAGACGGCTGAAAGTCGTACAAAGCTCTTACTCTAGAAACAGTAGCAGCAGAAGTACCTGAAGGAACGGGTCCAGCAGGCGCAGCTTGCGCTTGGTTTTCTGGAGCTGAGACCGAGCTAGTACCCTCCACTTGCGGCTGAGAGGCTGAAGCGGATTTCTCTCTTATAGAAAGAGCAAGCGCCATTTGCAATTCCTCCTCTTCTTTCTGGCGATCTAGATCGGTAATCTCCCGCTTCCCGGGCTTCGACGGGGGCTGTAGGTTCGGGTCTTGGGAGATGTAAGCTATAAGTATTTCTTCAGGAAACAGAATAGTACATACTTTGTGTCCTCAACTTCATGAAAGCCTGTTCCATGATCCCGAAATCTGGGTTGCTAGCGAACATCTCCGTCCAATCTTCCATACGTTCCAGAATCTTGGACTTCACCTGCTGATGAGTGTTCTTGTTCCGCCAGTCAGTAAAATGATCCGATAGACTAAGGTGGAGGCATACCCTGTCACCGGCGAGACGCAAGAGTGCGTCTGTAAAGCTTCGTGATGCCAGTTCGCGATGTATCTTGGGCCCGCAGTTCTGCGCTAATGCATTGGCCAGCTAGATAATGTCAGTATCGCGCGGTTGTTGGCGCAAGGATTGGAACACGCACTTCGAGAGTGTACAGCTGCACGTTGGCATTCCTATGTGCGAGTCTCTTTATCAAAGCGGCGACTGCATCCTTTGCACTGTATTTGATGTCCAGGTCAGTGGAGTTGTTCGACAGCATCACTGGGCAATGATCAAAGACCAGTATCCTACCCTGACTCCTCGGCCCCAACCTTATCGCATACATCCTGTGAGCGCGACATCGAAGGTTAGATGATCTATACTTGATTGGTCTGCAAAGGCATGTCTTGGAAATGCAGCGGGCATTACATACAAGAATGTATTCCCAGTTCTCGGAGGTCAAGTTCTCATCCGTTGCTTTGGCTATTGCGAAAAAGAGTGATTAGCAAAGGGAAGCTAGGAACACTCCGTAGATCGAGGAGGATACTGCTCAAAGCACCGTACCGACTGCATCGTCAAAAGCGTTCTGCTGTGCGCGGAACATCGCGAGTGTCCAACTTTCGAATCTCCGCCTTCAGTGCAAAACGAAATATAGCCTAGGTAATGTATCGAATGAACCTTTCGGTAAAAAGGAGACTAGCGAAGCTTGTCGGTGACTGTTGTGCTCCTGCGATCCTCGAAAGGATATTCTAAGAACGACACCCAGCTGCAAGCTGCGTGGATACGGAGCTCAGGCTGCGATCCAAGATCCGGAGTACACTCGATGCGGGGAATCAGGAGCTCAAGGAAAGTCGGCTGGAGAGTTTTGCAGCTATGAAAAGACAAGCCTGAAGATTAACTAATGTCCAAGGGTTCTGGTATTATTGGGTAAAGGATCTCTGAGAGAAGCAAAAGGTGCAACCACAACAAGATGTAGAATGATTGCTGGAACCTGATCCAAATGACGAAGGTCGAGGGGCGGCAACCACTAGCTTACCTAATTTGGCCCCGGGCACAGTTTAAGGCACCACTAATACTATTATTATTCTTTTCTTGAAGTCCTGGCCCACTTGGTTACTTCCAGGTGTTATTATTGTACTCTAGCTAGAAGCCTCTAGCGGCATTATATGGTGAGAGGACATAGGAAGCATGTAAGTTCGTCAAGAAACCCCCATATACTTTTGTTCGATCGTCATAAGAACAAGTATATCGATATATCATCTAGAATCTCGCGCATAACGTCGGGAACCAAGTACAACTGTTTGAACAGGAAGACAAGCTATAGATGATAGGCTTCCAGCATTCGCATCGAATTCCCGACTCAAGCGTCTCGTGTTCGCAGCATCAACCAGTTTCGGTGGCTGCTACAACCAAAGCCAAAACAAACTGCTGTAACGAGAGGCGCAAGAAGGGAGTGCATCACCCCGACGCGAGTCATCATGTTACAGGCAACTGATCACGAAGGTCAATAATACGGGTATGCAAAAACGCCGTCAAGCAAAGGAGAGTGAGATACTAAACATAGCATCAAGTAATCAAAGGTTTGCAATCCCATGTCGAGCATCAAGTCATCGCCGTCTATCATTTTGGTTTGGAAATAACCGAAGGACCTGCAAAGGAAGAGAAGGTTCGGAAAAGTATGGGGAAGTCATAAAGCGGCGCCAGGTACATCATCGGGCAAAAGTGAAACATCAGTGATAATGGGTATCTGAAGGAATATAGTAGACATCGACATATAAGGACGCCAACAGGCTGAGATCTAAGCACCACCCTTCTGGGCTTTCTCCTGAGCTCTGCTGATCCGTGCAGCCTTAACTAGAGGCGAAAGGTGATTGAGAGGCGCGCAAAGGTTCATAAAGGGATGCTGTAAAGAATTAGCTACAGTCTGCTGTTTTGAGACGTACAGTCATACCTTCAATAGGTCATGAGCTGATGCTCGTTTCTCAGGGTCCACCCTGAGGGCGAAGTGGAGGAAATCTTTGAATACGGGCGACAGGTTGTGCTCATCCTTGATCTTGGGTGTGCCATTCGTGGCAATCAAGTATAGAGCCCTGAGAGGCGATTCTGTGAGGTAAGGAGGTTCTCCCTCAATCATCTCAATAGCCATGATTCCGAGACTCCAGATATCGACTTTACGTCCATATTCCTTTCTCGTAACAACCTCAGGGGCCATCCAATACGGTGTGCCGACCATGGTGTTTCGCTTGTTCTGAGAGTCATTGATTTGGGCACAGAAACCGAAATCGGCTGCAAATCGTTAGTTTCAATCGGAGTGTGACTTCGCGATGCCCTGCTTACTGAGCTTTATGTTGCCATCCAAGGAAAGAAGAATATTGTCTGACTTGATGTCTCGATGGATCACACCTTTCGAGTGAAGGTGCTGCAGGCCGTTAAGCGTCTAAGAGACGGAAATCAGCACTAGGACTCAAATATCGCGCATGAAAACGTACCTCTCGGCAAACAGCAGCAATTTGGGCTTCACTCATGATATTGAAGGTCACAACATCTGTGAGACTACCTCCCTCCATGTATTCCATAACCACCCACAAATCTAGCCCATGGAGATAACTGTCCAGGAAGTTGACAATGTTTTTGTGCTTGCTGTCCTTCATCACCAGAATTTCGTTGATAATGAGATCCTTCTTTGGCTGCAGATCCAAATTCATTTGCTTGATCGCGACGCAATTATTGGTATGCTGTTCATAAGCGGTGAAGACTCCACCAGATGCACCCTGACCGATTTTATTCAAGTTGTAGTAGAGCTTTGTAGGATCACCAGGGGTGCAAATAGCGACCAATCGTGCTCTGACATCCATGGCATTGCTTTGGCGGGGTCTTTGGCGAGGCCGAGCTGCTGGTGCAGCACGCGCAGTCTGCGGAGCTTGTGTCAGGGCAACATCTTCGGGCGAAGGAGCATGATGCGGGGGTGTGGGTTGCGCGATCTGCCTCTGGTCCGGCCGTGGAGACTGCTGCTGGCGTTGGCTACGGCTCCGTTCAAGCTGCTTGTTGGCAAGCGCCTGCTGGGCAACGGCCATTGCCTGCTCCTGCTGCTGTTGGTAATGACTCGGTGACACCGACGGCCATGGTCCTTGTGCCCCATTGGTTCTAGAATTTGACCGGCTGCGTTGCGATTCAGAGGGCAAGGGCTCCGTTTCTGGAATGGGGGGCGTGCTGAACTGAGGGCTTTGGGTCTCCGGGGCTGGTCTGGTGGAATACGGGCTCGACGTAGGAGGTTGCGGCGCAGGCCGACTCGGAACTAAGTTAGTAGCAGCAGTTGGTGGTTTAGGAGGTGCGCGGTTAGGGACAAGCCCTCCTAGGGGCGGCGACATGGCATGTGCGGCGACAGGTGCGGCGCGGGGGATCGGAGGCGGTGCTCGTGGGTTTTCAAAGCTCCCCTCGTGGTTCTGAGGGAATCGAGGGCTGGTAGGAGGAGACGTTCGTTGCGTGCCATACGTAGTCGAGCCCGCTGGCTGGGATATTGGGCTTGCGGCGGTCGGCTGTTGAGGGTAGGCATGGTCAAACTTATGCCAAACCTCATCATCTCCTCGGGCGTTCTTCTCGTAGAATCTCATGATATCAACCATCGTCTGTGGATGTTCCTCCTGTTCCTTCTGCGTGATACCACTTTCCTGAAGCAGCCGCTGCCATTCCTTGGGCAGACCAGTAAACTGGCCAGTCTGGTTATCGTAACCAACATGAGTGACATGGACTGGGTTCTCTGGTGCAGAAATCTTAATTCCGCGAGGGGAACCTAGCATGCTATTAACGAAGCTCGAAAAACTGCTTTTCTTGCTTCGGCTGGGCCCGGGGGGTCTGACAGGGGTGGCCTCATCGGAAAAACGCTTTGTATTTGTCGGGCGGTCATTGCCAGCGGCATTCGGAAAGGCCTCCATACGGGGAGGTAGAGTAGTAAAACTCGCTGATTGTCTCAAGGCTCGTGGGTTTGGTGCAGTCTGCGATCGGAAATTCGGGGGCTTTTCAGTGTACTTTTCGGGGTCTGATGGTTGATAACTCCTATTGTCGGGCTCAGCGATATGTTCTTCCAGGGCGCTTAACATACCCCGCGAATCGAACGGGGCGCCAATTAATTCATCTGAGCTCTGATCGTTCAGGGAAAGCCGTCCGGGGTATGGAGGTCGGGACCGGGATGAATGACTGCTGTGGAAATGGCCAGAATCGCTGCTTCCGAGGACCGGAGAAGCGCCCGCGCTATTCTGATCGAGTGACGAGGATGACGAGCCGTATGCGTTGGACCTCGTTCGCAAATGCTCTCGACTCCCAGCGGCAGAGGAGCGCGGGTAAACGGGGGCAGAGGGGTGCCGTTTTAGTGACGTGGTGCTCTGCTGGCTGTTAAGGGCGCGGGATCCGTAACCGGGAGGGTCCTTATGGAGTTTGCTCGATGGTCGGCGAAATTTGAAGGATGAAAAAGAATCGTTATTCATGGCGCGCGGATTTAGGGGGGTTGGAGGGGAGTGACAGGTCGGCCAGTTGGAGACAAGCTGACAGGGCTCAACAGCTTGATTGGAGGGAAGGGGGAAGCCACCGGGTGAGGCGGTGCGCTCTTGCGGTCCCTTCGAGCCGTCGGACGAGGAGTGGTGGAATGGGTGCGATCTGGGGTGATACTGGACGGGTAAGATGCACAGCTCCGACAGGTGGATGGTCGCCCCAAGGAGGAGGGGGGCGGGCAGCAGGGAGGTCTCGGGGACGCAGGCAGAGCCAATTTGGGGACGCAAGGGAGGGCAATCACTGCAGATATGGATGGAGGTTGGAAAAGGAGCTGCCGCGGGCGACCGTCACGAACAAAAGCCGGCGGTTAGCACGTGGAGAGCCACTCACCAACACTAATATAACGAGGGGACCGGGTCGAGGTCGCACTCGTATGGCAGGCAAGCACAAGAATCAATGGAAAGCAATGCAGGCGACTGCAGACAACCGACAGCTCAGCACACAGATCTGCAGAACGGGACTTGAGGAGATGGAAGAAGTGGCGGGGGAGCGAAAAGGGAGGGCTCGCAATTATTATTATCGACCTTCGACGTTCGACTACCCTAGTCTACAGGAGGCTGGACCGAACGGCAGACAAGCGAGCAAAAACGGAGTAATTGAGGATTGGGATGGGGCGAGCCACTTGTCAGAAACACTGACGCTACTGCGCGTTGTTCTAGCGATCATCGATCCATGGATGTGCTTGTGCTGTTTTGTTTTCATCGCCCTGAACGGATTATAGGAACTCTCATTGCTTTCTGCACCTATCTCGCTGCTAGCTGAAGGGCAGGACAGCCGGGCTTCAGAGACTTCGAGTCTTTGGCCAAAGCATCGTACTTTGTGAGGCTCTACGTCATTGGTGCCGTCCGTTTCATCACATCGAGCCAGGAGACGAATTCTGGACACATCGAGAATCCCAAGATGATCCTTTGCATTCTCTGCTGAGATCGAGGTTTCGAGACTCTCGGGACTTTCGTCCCGAGAGCCTCTCAAACCTCATAAAGAGAGCTACTCTATGTAATACCAACCCTTAATTTTGATACAAGATCGATATTTTGATATAGGTAAAACACTGGCATGAAGTTTCGTCTCCAACGGGCTCAGTTTCCGTGAATGACGGAGTATACTAGACCCAATTTAGGAAGGCGGGGCTTCCAGAAGCCCAGCCCAACGTCCACAAGCGCCGTTCTTCCGCTTGTCCTTTTTAACTCAGACCAAAAATGTCTAGGAGCTGCTTTCGAGCTATCCATGGATAGGAGTCGTCCGAACTGGGCCGTCGGGATCTTGCTAAGCTTATTTGCGACTCCGGAGTACATGGCTCACTATGGCATTGATCGGTCCAACAGCGATGCCACAAACGAAAGCAACGACGTGTCCCAAGGAACGACACTACGTATATTAATAACAAGCGTTAATAGCAAGCGACCTGTGTGATTCTGCAGGAACACCTCTTATCCTACCGTTTAATGGATTCCAGAGTTGCTATCAACCAACGCAATGGATGCAATTCTGGGTCTCCCTCGCAGGAGCCTGCTTGCAGAGTCCCTATTCTCAGGACCAAACCTAATGGTGCCCCGGTGACACTGCTTGGATGCTCCATCTGGTGGTATACTCAAAGTAGCAATTGAGAAGTCAGATCTGACTTGTCCACATTCATTTTAGTCAGCTAGTCAGTGTCTAGCGTTCGCTTCCACTATAGCTCACTACCCCAGGGAAGCATTGAATCAGCGGGCGAGATCAGCATACAGCAGTCCGAATTCTATCGAAGTCTTTGACGGCACATATACTAGCAGTTAGCAGCACACCACTAAACGCAGAGTGCCGACGCCCAATGCCTAGTCCAGGATGAGTCTGAAAACGAGCCCGCCAGTAACATTTGAAATTGGCGAAAGGATGCATATATTGTTCTGGCACGCTGGTCAACTGAGTTGTCTAGTCCACATCAAATTGAGGATTATACCAGGCGAACTATGGTCTCAGACCTGTTACCATATACTCAAGCAATTACCATGTCCACCAACTTCTTGGCATTGTTCAGTACTGGGCATTCTCTAGAACTCCCTCGCTAGGGGCCAGGTTGCCAATCCAGGCAGTCTGGGGAAAACTGTCTCAATGCGAACCATCCCCGCAAGGGAGTTGATGTCTAGTTAGGTAAAATATCCAAGGTTAATCTTTGATAAGACTCTCTGGTACATCAAAGCGACTCTTTCGCTATTTTTCACGAAGTGCTGTTGCCACCTGGTAGGAGCAGAGGCATGTCGCCCTGCCCGCTTACAATTTTCTGACGGGGATTTATGCGAGTTATCAAGACAAGACGGAAGAAAGCTGTTGCTCGAATTTAGTAATTTTAAACTGCCATATGGATGGCTATTAGTAGGATATACTTCTGGCGACGACGCGCTTCAGTCTCAAGTCTAGATAATTGCAGGCAACTTGGAAAGGGAATGGTAACCACCATTCCCCTCTATAATGGCTTTGGGTGGGCTCTACAGGATTATGGTTGTCGAAAGCGGATTCTCTCCAAGTCTATTGGAATAGCCTTCAGATATCATGTTAACCGATCCATTCGACCCATTCGCAGACGGTCATCTAAAGCGAACAGGACTCCAAGGGCGTTTGGTAGGCTTTTTGGCGTTGAGTCGAGAAGTCCTCCCAAGTCAGACCTTTGATTGGTATTATTGAACGGCGTCATGTCGCTGCTTCCCTTGTATACAGTTCGCTCAATGATTCACCAGCAGAACAATAGTACAAAGTTGATGTTGCAGCAGCTACCTCCCCGAGCTCTTGGGGTAGCCGCAGAACGTCGAGACAATGACCGATGGGGAACTTCACAAATAAACATTCCGGTCTGGATCACCGTGAACGCGACCGAACCCATCTATAACAGATCTCATATTAGAGACAAATCTCGAACTTCACGCAGAGCTGGGTGAGGAAGACCGTCCACTTGTCAATATCAAGAGCCCTCCAGCTTGAGGCTCCATCACACCGTGCGTCTCGGCTCCGGTCTCCTCCAATGGGTGAATCCCCAGTCCCAGCTCCCACTCCAAGCCGCCAACCATTCAGGCTTTCTGTCCTTCTCCTCTCCATCCCATTCCCATCCACTGCATCATCATCGCCCCCCCAGTTGTCAATTCCTTCTTGACACCCTCTTCTCACCTTTTCTCACCTCTTCTCACCTCTTCTCCCCTTTACTCTCTTCTCTCCGTCTTCTTCCCTGTCTCGACTTCTCTTTTCCTTTCATTCATCCCCTGCGTGCTTCCTCAAAGCATTGCCTTTTTTTTCCTTTAGCCGGTGCAATTAGCAATTCATATTTCTGTTTCCTGTGGTTTTTAACAGGAGATATTCCGCATTGACTTCTCAACGATCCCGGATTATATTTTAATCCAGCGGGACGCTTTACTCTCTATTTACTAGGCCGTTATTCCGACTAGGCTACGTTTACTTTTCCCGGTACTTTCTCTCCGACTTCTGATGGGAACATCCCTCTGATATTCTGACTTCTGAGCGTACAGTGTACCGCAACGTCGGCTTTTCGCGCGTCTCACATAACTCCGCTGAACTGCTCCGAGAAATCGAGTCTCGTCCCATCACCATGTCCGCCGAAGCCGTCAATGGGGCCCCCAAATCCCGGGCCGCTATGCTGGAAGAACAACATGCTCTCGATCAGGCGCACAAGGCCACTGTGGAGGATGTCGTGGACGAAGAAGACTTATTGCATCCTCCTCCTTCAGTCCAGGCTGTTAGCGAACAGGCTTCCAGCGCTCCCTCACAAGCATCGACACCGCCGGTAGCCAAGGCGTCAGTTAGCTCGAAGAATGCTTCCGGAAAGCCTCCTGCTCTGGATGTGCAATCGGAGGAATTGTTCCCTGCACTAGGAAGCGGTCCCAAACCCAAGGCGCCTGCTGCGTCCGCCTGGGCCGCAAAAGGCCCCTCCGCCGCCGCGGCTCTCGCTAATGGCGCCCCCAGCGGTGCGTCGTCAGGTATGTCGGCCTATAGCATCTATTATGGCACTGGCGATAGAATTTGTTACTGATTGTTACTAGCAGATGTTCCTCGGATTATGACATTGCCGGGAAAGCACATAGAGCAGCTTCGACTTGCGCCCTCTCAGATGCTTCAGAGGGGCCAATTGAAGAAACCACTGCGGGATATTCTGCGCGATATCTCCAAGCGATCGAAAGCCAACGTCGATATGCGCGGAGGGCCCGGAGGGTCCATCATCTTTGAGGGTAGGGGATCGGTGGATGCAGTGCGCCAAGCGCTTAAGCAGGTGGCGCAGCAAGTCGGTTCTAAGGTATGTCTTTTCTTGGCTATTCTCATGGTTGTACCTAATCAAACCTGGTCTAGCAATCCGTCCGTGTCCCAATTCCCACCTCAGCTCGTCCTCACATTATCGGTAAACAAGGAGCTGTCGTTCAGGAACTCCAGCAGCGCACTGGTGCGCGAGTGCAGGTTCCTCGCGCGGAAGAGCCAACTGGCGATGAGGACGAGGACAATGATACCATCGATGTATTGATTGAAGGTGATGCTGTTGCCGCTGAAATGGCTCGCCGAGAAATCGAGGCTATTGTGAAGGAGCGAGCGTCTAACATGAACCTACGCCTTCGGACAATTCCACCGGAATTTTTCCCCTTTATTGCCGGTCCTCACAATGCGAACTTGAGAGAGATTGAGGAACGCACCAAGGCTCAGATCCATGTTCCTCGGTACGATACGTGGCAAAGCCAACCTCCACCGCAAGAAGCTGAGCCCGGCCACGTTCAGTTCACGCCGGTGCCGGACAGGCATATCCTTATTTCCGGAGAACGCTCCGCGACACAGGATGCTCGTGCTGAAATTGAAAAGCTTGCTGCTGATCTTCAGCGTCAATTGACGATTCGACAGCTCGCCATCAATCGGGGTCAACATCAATTCATTCTCGGTGACAATGCCAACGCATTGCATGAATTCCTCGCCGAAACTGGTTGCGCTGTCGTGCTGCCGCCTCCTTCCGATGAAACTGAATTCCTGACCGTCACGGGCCCACTTCAGCGTATCGAAGATGGTGTCAACCGGGCAATGGACCTTGCCACGAGTATGCAGATGGCGAGCATTGATTTGTCTCGCCAGCACCCTAACGCCCCTCTCGGACCCCATGCCCATGCTCGTGCACTTACGCGCTACCTCGCCCAGCGACAAATTATCAAGGAGCTTGAGGGCATGTACGATTCGCGGATTGCTCTGTCGCCTGCTTCAGATGGTCCTGTTACCTGGGAAGTGTATTCGAGGGACGGCAAGAACACGATCCGCGCACGCTCTGATATCCTGAACCTCGTTCAAGCCCATCCGCCTGCCAGACTTCGCCACCTTTCTGTTGACCCGTACTTCCACCCCTACTTACGCTCCCGTAGCATCCCGCAGTTGAGGTCTGACTACGGTGTCCATGTTCTTATCCCCGACGATATTGATAGTCCTGAAGTCGTTCTTGTTTACGAAGGTCCTTCTGCGACCTCCTCTCAGTTGGAAATTCCGCGCCAGCGACCATCTGCTGCAGATCTTGCCACTTTCGAGAAAGCCCTACAGGGAGCGCAAGAGTATCTCTTGAACTCTTTAGGTAGCCAGGATGACATTATCACAGAGAATGTGTCTATTCCGAGCAAATATCAGGAAAAGGTTCGTAAGTTCATCTCCCGTGAGCAGGAAGCGAAGGGCGAAGATCATATCCCTGTTCGTGCACTTGTCGGTGGTGGCCCGAGCCGCAACGGCGGAGCCACTCCGCAGAGCGACGTCGCATTGCGCGGTCCATCCCGTCTAGTGAAGGAACTTGCCGCCAAGATCGGAGAATTTGTCGTCGAGCAAGAGAAGGATGACCTTGAAAGAGGCTACACAACCTCGTTTGACTTCCCCAAGAAGTTTGCAAACTTCCTCATCGGAAAGAGGGGTGAAAATATCAACAAGCTTCGTGACGAGTTTGATGTTGATATCAAGGTCGAAGATGGCAAGGTGGAGGTCAAAGGACCCAAGGCAAAGGCTGATGCAGCCAAGGCTCGGATTATCAACCTCGGCAAGAAGCTGGAGGATGAGACGACTCACGTCCTGAAGGTCCCAGCTCAGTACCACCGTGAGCTTATCGGACAGAAGGGTAGCCAAGTCAATCGACTCCAGGACCGTTACTCCGTTCGCGTTCAGTTCCCCAGGGCAGTTGTCGTTAATGACGACCAGTCTGTTGCGGACACTGCCAGCGAGGCTGGTAGCGTTCGACCTCAACGATCCCAGCAGGCTTCTGATGAAGTGATTGTCAAGGGGCCCAGCAAGGGGGCAGACGCCGCGCGCGATGAGATTCTCAGTCTGCTGCAATGGGTGGTTGACCATTCTCATACGGCAACCGTTTCTGTCGCCCAGAGCCAGATTCCTTCGCTGATCGGCCAGCGTGGGCGCGAAATGGACAAGCTCCGGGCTGATACAGGGGCTCAGATTGACGTGCCGGGCGTTAACGATGCACCGGATACCTCTGGACGCGTGGAAATCAAGATCAAGGGAACCAAGAAGCAGGTTGAGGAAGCAAAGAAGATCCTGCAACAGCGTTCAAGCGAGTTTGATGCTACAGTCACAAAGACCATCAACGTCGACAAGAAGCACCACAAGTCCCTGATCGGCGGTGGTGGTAAGTTTAAATTTGTTCCAATGTGTGCCGGATTTCACTGACTCTACTAGGTGCCAATATTCGCAAGCTTGTTGCGGAAGCCGGTGGTCCTACGGACTCGAGCGCGTCTCGGCTCGTCAGATTCCCACGTGCTGAAAGCGACGATACAACCATCAGACTGGAAGGAAATGGTGAGATTGTGGACAAGATTATTGCTGCTATTGAACAATTTGTGCAAGAACGCGAAGACCAAGTTGCCGTCAACCTTGATGTGCCTCCCGTACAGCACCGTCTTCTTATTGGCCGAGGGGGAGACACCCGACGGGGTATCGAGTCGCAGTTCGGCGTCACGCTCGATATCCCTAGACAAGGTTCTGGGCGCTCCGATGTCAAGCTCAAGGGACCTAGCAATGCCGTTGAGCAAGCCAAAGAGCATATTCTGGCCATGCTCAAGGATCAGCAGCGTGTGAGTGTTGATGTCCCAAGTCATCTACACCATGCCATCGCCGACAATGGATCCTTCTTCCGCCGCCTTCGTAACGACTACCAGGTGACAGTAGACCATGCGGGCCAGCAAATCCCGCCGAAGCCAAACGTGGAAGACTCGCGCAGCGCTGTTAACGGAGCCTCCTCACTCCCGTTGATCACCGATGAACCCAGCGATTCCCTTGACGCTCACTCATGGAAGGTGATAGACAACAATGCTACTAGCGACCCCAGCCAGCCCGCTACCATCCCATGGGTTCTGGCTGGATCTACGGACAATGTCAACAAGGCAAAGGCTGCCTTGGAAAAAGCCATCGCCGCTGCCTCTCAACAGTCCGCGACTGGCTACCTCATCCTTCCTGACCCGAAGACATACCGCTTCGTCGTCGGCCAGGGCGGCAGCCAGATCAACTCTATCCGCAAACAAACAGGCTGTCGAATTAATGTGCCCAAGGACCAGGCCAAGGGCGAGGCGATCGAGATCAAGGGTAGCAAAGAGAACCTCGACAAGGCGAGGGATCTGATCCTAGAGGCCGTCCGTGCCGGGCTGAACGGCAACTCAAGGTGACCATTCCTGTCACCACTCGGATTCTGAACATATATGAAGATATATTATTTCTTCCCCTCTTCTCCTCTTTTCTTTCTTCCACTTGTATTGCTTCATCAAAAGAATGTGTTCATTTCTACTGCTACATCATCGGTCATGAGCATCCTGGCGATTTTACGTCATCTTGAATATTCGTTATATATTGTTGTATTGGACAGCGAAATAATGGACAAACCTCTACTCAATCCAGCTGTCATGTTCCGTAGCTTGAACATCCACGGCACTACTGACGCGTAACTGGGAAAGCCAATATAGATGTGATAACGATCTAGATACAGTAGCAACGGCACATGATTGCATGTGCCCATACTTCGTTAAGATTACTTTGGGGCGAACCAGTTATTATGGATGACATTTCACGAGAATTGGGTAAGCAATCAACTGTCACAAGTATCCTTCGAGTGAGCATGCGACGAATTTCGCAAGGCTACCTGCTAGTTAGTCAGACATTAACATTTGACAGCTGAGACATTCTCCGCAACCATAACCCCACCCCCGCAAGTGAAAGCCGACGTCCGTTCCGTCTGGACGGGTTCACAACTGGAGGCCTAATCCCGACACCCGGCGGGACGAATGGTAGGTATGGTCAGACAGAGAACCTCGAGCCGCGGGTCAAGCCAGTGGCTGTTTTACACCCTAGGAAATGTTGGCCTTGACATACTCCAGTCTTCGCAGGAGACATGAGCGTGCGATATGGGCTTATGCAGAAAATATCTTAGAGGTCGCCTGGGCTTTATCAGCACAATTGCAGTAGGTAAATCCTGGAAATTGGTAGAAAGTTAAGGTTGTGGGTGAAAAAGATATTGATGAACGAGTCACATGTCATACGACCCTCGGCTTCTCCTTCGATCTCAACTAAGCTGAACCCGGATCTTTATGAGTTGAGGAGTAAACATATATTTGGAGACAAAGCGATCTAAGGGTAACATAAATCTCGCGATTCCGTGATGGATAGATGAAGTTGATATCACCTAACGCGCCAGATAGTAGAGCCAACAAGTTAAGAAAAATGTATCAGGCAAATCTGTTGATGTCACATTAAATATAAGAGAAGAAAAACCGAGTGGTTTCAAAGAGTCTTCGTAGTAGCATTTCTTCGCATTGTCTTTTTTATTCCCTCTCCTCTGTTCATAATCTCTCTTCTCCCGCCGCGCCTTCTCTCTTTCTCTCGCTCTACTGCTCAGCACCAGCAGAGGCCTGAAGGTACTGGTAGGCAGCGTAGGCAGCGGCACCACCGATCAGAAGGATCGCGTAGAGACCGAAGCCAAAGCCGGTGCTAGAGCTAGAGGAGGGAGAGTCGCTAGAGGATGAACCGTGGACTTTGGGAGTGGGGTCGCCGGGCTAACAAAAAGAGAAATACTGTTAGAAAAATCGTTTCCAAGTAATTCGACAGGGAGAACGCACCAGACGCTTCAGGTTACCAACAAGGAGACCCTGGAGGATCTCGCGAGCCTCGTCGCTGTGCCCGACATCCTCAAAAGCCTCTGTGGCATCCTGACCACCAACGTCGAGGAGAACTTCCTCACCACCACTGTTATTATACCAGATCAGTCCATGGCATGTCCGAAGCGGTGACAAGCAAACCGCTAGAAGATACGTGAGACGTACGGGTGCTCATCGACGAAAGAACTGCAGTCGTAGACCTTGTCGTGAATGACCATGTACAGGTCCTTCTTAGTGTTGTGCTCGGCGACCTCCTTGAAGGTGAGTTCTTTGTCGGACATGATGGCGGTAGGGGCGGTGGATTTAGAGTGAAGTTTCGAGTAATCTAGAGGAAGAAAGAAGCGATTGAATTAGTTATCATTTCCGCTGGCTATAAGCAAGAGATATGTGGTCACGGTGGCCGACCCAGCGACCGATCAGCCAGCGGGCTGACAGTTTGTCCGCTGGTGATTGAATTGTTTTTCTAGGACGCTGTTGGTGGTAAAAGGTGGTAAAGGGGCGATTGGGCGAGACAGAGCAGACTTACTGAGAACTGGAGATAAATCCGACGTAGGACAGCGAAGAAGGACAGCAAGACGCGACAGACAGCGAGAGATAGATACAAAGACCGAGACAGAGAAAGAGAGACAAGAGAGAAAGTGGAGAGAAGAGAAAGAGGTCGAGGTCGAGGGGAGGCCTGAGTAAGTCGAAGATCCGCAGGGCTCTCAGGTTCGGGTTCCTGGACGCTGAATGTGATTCGACCGCCCCCTCCACCTTTCGACTGACTGGGGATGCCGTGAATTGTTTCCGGTGACTCTGCTGGGAGTCTGGATCGGTATACTCTCTTACTGTTACTCTAGCGACCTACTTCCCTAGTCTTGCCCTTATTCTGCTGACTTCTGTTCTGTACACTCTGTCCCTTGGACAATCCTCCTAGTTTGTCGGAGTGGCCTGATAGCAGCTGACGAATCGGAATTTTCCTATTTTCGCCTTAGTCACACCAATTGCACAAAGTACAATCCCTTTATGTACACTTTGCAGTACTATGTAGCATGAATTGTACATCATCGGGAACCACCCAGTACCAGTATCAATACCAGTATCGGTACCAGTATCGTTACCAATATCAGTGCCAGTGTCAGGATATTCTTCCCCCATCAGGCAGGCGCCGCGTTTCTTTTCCATGACGGGCGGAATCGAGCTGGACGGAATATCCCCGCACTCAATACTCGGTGTAATTCGGTGCTTCTCCAAATCTCAAGACTCGACCCTCTTTCTTTGGATAATGAACGGTGGTTACTGTATTCGAAGAATTCCTGCCGTTGCAAACAGACTCAAGAGGCAGGAATTCCGCTCTGATTCCGACGCCGTCTGTGGCTGCGCCAGTCGATAACCGTAACCTCGGGGTCCGCTGGCGTCGGGTAGTGGCTTCGGGATTAACAGACCGAGTCTGACGGGCGATTCTGGACTATATGGGGCTGCATATGGGGTTTTGAAATGGTTGACAAATCACTATCAAATCACTATCTGGGATATCATGCTGCAAGCTATAAACACTCATGGAATACCGAAGCTTAGCCCCAAGCAGGAACATATATGCGGATTGCTGAGCCCATTCATGTAACGCCCAACGCCATCCTTGCTCAAAAGACAAAAAAAATAAAAGAGCAAATAACAAGATAGAATGTTGAAAAAGTGAGCTGTACATTAGCCGGAACTTGCAACCTCGCGGCTCTCCCACATGCGCCGAATCATCATTTCGGCTTCGCTGGGTAGGAAGTGGTCTCGATCCTCAGTATGGTCATCGGCTCCGTGGGCACCAGTACCGTGGGCAGCGTCATCGGACGTTGACAGTAGTCGTTGCGATGGGTGCGGCGGATCCTCTGCGTCTTGCATATACGCTTGAGCAACCGAGCTCTGCGAATCTGCCTGCTTCCTCCCTATTAGCTGTCTTGAGTCTGCGCTCGTGGCGCTACTGCTGTCACGGAGGTCTTGCTGTTTGGCATTCCGCTGTAGCAGAACCAAAGCGGGCGCTGACTTGACAGGCTTACCAAGACCACTTTCGGGCTCTTGGTTTATACTGTCAGTCTTGTCCGTCTTCGCGTCCTTGAGAACTGCGTTTAAACGAGTGAAGCTGGCGCTGGTGGGAGACTGGAATCTCCGAACAACCGTAAGTTCCATGGCAGTCTTTTCATATGCTTTGCGGATATGCTTGGCCTCGCTCTGATGCAATGCCCCTCCGTTTCTAGACGATCCGTTGACAAGGGCCCGCGCGGGATCATATGGTCCCAATCCGGCCCGGGCTGTTCCACTGATGTACGCTGGGCCCATGGTGGATGGCGACGCAGTGGTCGACGCGCCGTGGGAATCAGGCGGAGAATCATTCAAGGCTGCCGTACGCTGCAGCCAAAGTTTCTGCTGAGTGCGGGAGGGCGGTTCCGTTCCAGGCTGCCGCGAAGAAGGTGAGCTGCGCGTCTTCTTCGTACCTTTCGGGGAGGGCGGGGTTTGCGGATGATAATGAGGAAGAAATGAAGATGGAGTGTTGGGATCTGAGTCGGTACGGGACGTTGCGATCTTATTGTTGATAAACCTTGATACGCCCCCTTCTATAGATGAAGACCCAGGCGCCTGTGATGGGGTACTGGCTTGTGCAATATTTGCCGTGGACACCGGTCTTCGCAGGCCATCCTGACCAGATGCCAGATTCGTTAGAGATGTATTTCGTGATATCGTATCCACCGGCGCCGGTGTCGCGGTAGCAGATATTGAAGACATAGCGGGCGGTGCCTTAGCGGAATGTGACGGGCTTAGAAGCCGTGATGCAATATCGCCCTGATCAGGCGGGCGTGCAGAGTCCTCCGGAGCTTCCTCCGTGTCTGAAGATTGCTCCTTTGTGCGCTGAGCGTGCTCGTCGTCCTCACCGGATGACTGATCGTCGTGAAAGCTCCTGCTCGCAGGCTCCGGAAGACTGGTCGCTCGGGGAAACTGGGGATACGGCCGCTTCACAAATGTAAGCGGATCGACCAGCACTACCGGATTCTCATCGCCGTCTTTGGACTGCGCCACAGAACTTCGTCTGGTACTCTCAGGCGATTGAGTTGTATCCTCCCACTCGCCCTCGTCCGTTGAGTCCGCCAGTTCAAATCCGACCGTCTTCTTCTTTCCCGAGCTGGTATGAGGGCGGTCGGTGACTAGGGCCTTTTTCGGTAAGACGCTCGAGTTGCTCCGTCGCAAAGCCGGGCTAGAATAGTTTTTTTTTATAGAGCTAGTAGTACGAGGGGATGCATCGTCCAATGCACCCCAGTGGACGTGCTGGCGCGGTGGGCTCGCAACGGGTGTCACCGGAGCCGACTTCTTGCGCTGATGCTGATGCAGCCGGTATTCTGAACCGGCGTGGTGGGATGTTAGGTGCCGCTGTAATTTAGCCAAGTTCTTTCCAAACGACGGATTCCGACCGTGACTGCGATGGCCGCCACCGACGAGATGTGCTCGATGGGGTCGATGCCCTGATGTCTTCTGTTGGGGCTGAGAGGTATGGGAAGTATGCGAGTGAGAAAGCTCTCCCTGGGTTGACGAGGACGAAGAGCGCGTGACAACGGCGTGAGAAGAGACAGCACGGCGGCCCAGGCCCGGGCGCTTAACGGGAGACGCGTTGTTTGAAGTCGTCGGCATGGCGGTAGCAGCGAAGAAAGGTCCGAATTGGGCGACCAGCAGTTACCGGCAGAGAACAGTATCAGTGATTGGAGGCTGCCTCCTGCAATTATCCTTCACCTCAAAAATAGTCGGTAACACAGCTCGGCCAATTCGAGAATGAAACAGCACAAAAAAACAAACGAAAAGAAATGCTATTATTGATAAGCGATAGCTGTTCCCCAGCTACCGGACAAGCGCGGGGCCAGTCGATTGGTAGATTATGACGAGCAGGACAGGGGTTGAGAAGCGACCTCGGCGGCCTGGAGGGGAAGTTGGGTCGAAGAGAAGAGCTATTGAACGAGGTATATCAGGTATTGTATGAGTTGGAACGAGCGGAAGAGGGGAAGAGATTGAGGTGATGGTGGCTTTGAAGAGGGAGAGAACGTCAGTTCCAAGGAAGACTGACGAGAATTCAATTACGCGTTATTCCACCGTTCCCATCCAGCTTTTTATCGCCGCAATCGAGTCACTAGTGTAGAGTCTAGACTCGCCACTACCCCATATCAAGTCAACCCGTTTTAAAATTTAGAGAATTTATTGCTACTATCGAAAACAATGTACATCCAATTTTGCAACCAGGAAAGGCCGATCCAACTGGTATCATAATGTAGCATAAAAAACACAAATTGAAAGATCGTCAGAAAGGTGAGGCTACAACTCGATCAGGCTCTCCTCCACAACCGGTCGAGACGCCGCTGGTTGCTGATACTGCACAGGAGGGGGCGCGCTGATAGGAGAGACGTCCCCTCCGTAAGGAGCTTGGTAATTTGTGTTTCCCTGGGGATATCCTTGGTAAACCGCTCCTTGTGCAGACTGCTGTTGCTGTTGCTGTTGCTGCTGCTGCTGTGGAAGATAGTACGATTGAGCCGGCGGCTCTGTTGCTTTAGGCTGTCCCGACTGCGGTGGTCGCGAATCTGTTGGCTGCACATAACCTGGAGATTGCCCATGTTCGGCGGGCGGTTGTTGCTCTACAGGGTTGGACGGCAACCCTGCGGGCTGATAGTACGAGTCGCGACTCGTCACTGGGGACGGCTGGTAAGGCGACTCAGACTCCCTTTGCCTAGATTGCTGAAACGACTTTTCCGGCTCTTGGTATGTCGCGGAAGTATAGAATTGTGACGCAGCTCCTGGACTAGGGTAAGTCGTATTATTGTTATTATATGCGTTGAGGTTTGACTGAGGCGATGCGATTGGCTGGTTATTCGGATTCCAGTATGGACCGGAAGAAGGCTGTTGAGATGGTGGATGCATTGAAGGACTCGCCACGCCGTTCTCACGTTCAAGAGACGGCTGGGAGTAAGGCGTGTGAGCAGGTGCTGGTTGTTCGACGCCCGAATTCCCGTAATAGAAATTTTCTGCGCCTGGTCTCGCTTCGGCTGTTGTAGAAGGCATTGATGGGTAAATGGTCGGGTATTGAGCGCCCCCTGGGACGGGACCGTAGCCCAAGTTATGTTGCGAGTATGCACTCGATAGCCTTTCTTCCAGCATGCGATCGTAATATCGAACCACTGTGGACAGTTTGGCATGGAGATCCAGCAACGTGTCTAATTCAGTTAGTTATGTCGTGTTTTAGTAAAAATCTAGAACATACCATGCTTGCTCATCGTTTCACCATAGCTGCGTGCCAACTTTGGCCGAAGCGCTCCAATACTTTCGTATAATTCCTGGATTTGAGGTTCCCGGAGAATCGTACCCGGAGGTTGATGTTGCAGTCGATCAACGAGAGTTGAGAACAGGTGAATATTCTCAACCTCAACAGGACTGAGCTCATACGGGTTCTTAGGTAGTGATACAGCGGCGGAGGTTTCACGCGACGACGACTCGGCTGAAGTGTTGTTTTTCAGCGCTGCAGCATACTTCTGCTTGTGTTCTTCCATATCACGGAGCGAAGCTTCTATCGCGGCTTTCAGATCCGCATCCTCCTCCTCGTCAGTACTAGGCTGTGGCTGTGTATTAGTGGGTGCTTGAGCAGGTTTAGGCTGCGGCACATATCCGCCTGAAGACTTATTTTGAGCCTCTTCCAGGCTCATCTGCAAGGCTCGGCGCAAATCTTCATCGAAGCCCGATTCCGCCCTGGCCGCGCGGGGTTCCAGCACATTGGATTTTGTGATCGAGTTGTTCTTGAAAGCCGATCGATCCGCCAAAGCACCTTGATTGAACGACTTTGAAGTTAGCTTCGCGTAGCACCCGTCGTCGACACGAACGGGCTGTAAAATCCCAAGATGGGGTAACGGCAGGGTCTTGCTGGAACATTGCGCATCAAAGACGTTTCCGCAATTCCTGCAGTGGTGTTTGCGATTCATGAAACTGAAGGGCGTCCGGCAGCGCATGCAAACGTCGGAGTCGATCCATTCCGGAGGCTATAAAAATCACGTTAGGATCAGCTTGAGAAAGAACGGTACTGTTCCGACCTACCGCACTGCTTTCCAACATACTCCCACTAATCGCACTCTTTGGCGGGAAATGGAAGCCTTCCATCTGCAGCTTCCGGTATGTTTCCCCAAGATAGCTCAAGTCCATGCGTCCCTGAGCAGCCATAGCCCAGTCCTGTATCAGCGCTAACATCAAGTCCCTCACACTCGAGTTCAGCGGGACGCCTTCCGCTTTAAGGAGTGAGACAAGGTTATCCATGAATTCCCTTGATGCAATCTCGGCCAGGAAATGGGTTCCGCCATTTTTGACACAGGTATCCGTTAGCTAGAGGATCGATATTGTCAGAACAGTCAAGTAAAGGACAGATCGAGGAAACAAACCTTCAGAGTCGCTATCTGAATGTTAGGGTTCTTGTTCTCTAATCGTCGCTTCAGAGATCGCATAGCATCTTTCGGCTGTACACCTTTTGATCGAATAAGATCAGATATTTCGAGATTCAGAGCGATATCTTCAAGAGATGATGCGGTAGCCCGCTCGATCTGCTCATCGAGCGGTGAGGTAGAGGAGAACCAGCCCGCCATGATGATGGATGCGGGGAGGGATAGGAAGCACGGAGGGGGATGAGTGGACAGCGTCAGTTGAAGAAAAAAAAATTATTTATTAAAATAAGACACGCAGGTACGGCACAGTAGAAGTTGGCGAGGGGGGAATCAAGCGAGATGACAGCAGTAAACAGCAAGAGAGCTCCAAGGTTGACATTGAGCTCCCAGGTTTCCATGTATTGCTTGCGATGCGCCCCATTGGCCTGGATGCCTAACCGCTGTTGACTCAGCGCCAAAGCATGTGCCATGTGGCGTCATAGGCAAAGGCGGTCTCCTGTAAAACAGCCCAGTAGTGAAGGCAGAATATAAAGCGGTGAATAATCACCAAGTGGCATGTATACGTTGCATAAAATTCATACATAATTTACCCCAGAATGATCCCGCAAACCTACCTGTCAGACAGCGACAGGATGCGCTGATTGTCGACTTGCCCTCTCTATAGCCGACATCCGTCCCCAAGTGCCGTCTCTCTTTCGGTTGAACGTATACGCTCTTTTACTCGGAGACCTTGTATCCCCTCAATTCATTCGTTGTCGGATTCCTTTTACGGCTGCCTGCTGTGTTGCCGCCACTCTCGAGCCGCCATCGGCCTTTCCTCCGCCTTGCTTGACCGTCCCTCAACTTCGATGAATTCCTAGCGCTGGATTTGTACAATGGCCCCAGATGCTGCGGCGCTTCCTTCACCGCCGACTTTCGCTCCGGAGGATGCTCCCAGCCGGCACAGCCTAGGTGGCACGGCTCCGGGCGGGGGGCATCAGGATGGGTTCTCGCCGCGCTTTCCAAATATAAAAGTCCTTCAAGATGAGGCAGCAGCTTTAGATGTGAATGAATCCACAACGGTATGTGGCTTGTGGTTTGTACTATACTGAGATACCGCCCTGACCATTAGTTTGAATATAGATCACCGATCTGTTGGCCACGGCTCAAGATGCAATCACGAAGTTTCGAGGATTCGCAGATAGTGATCAACTCGATAGGGCATACGTACAATATGTTCGCGCTTCGGAAATCACCATAAATCTTATCCCTAACCACCCTGATTATCGGTCCGCCTCCACGCAGATCGCTGGTTGGCATAAGCAGTTTTCGGACTTGATGATGGTAAGCCCTTCTCAGCGGACCATTTTTGATTGCGCTTGTCTCTAGGATAGCTCGCTAACTATCTCTTGCTAGGCCGTACGAACCAAACAGGGGACCGCGGACACAATCAAGCAACAAATAGTGGAGAATAACCTCAAGAGTATGGCTAAGCCGACGGGCCAAACCTCACCCATCGCTCGACGACCAGTATCGCAAATACTTCCTGCTGGAACATATTTACCTTCAGGTCAACGCGGCCGTCAGAGTAGTACAGGAGACTCGTCAACCCGAATGCCTAGTCCTTCGCAGTTCCAGTCCTTCGGCTTGCAAGACCAACCGAATAGATATTCGGCACCTCCAGATGCACTTGCTCAGCGCCTTGCCAAGCTGAAAACAACATCACCTACAACTAATGGTGTCAGTCCGGGTTCAGCCAGCTGGGGCGACAATGAGCATGGACATGTTGAAAATCAATCTCCCCGGCCATCCTCCTATATCTCTCATGGGCCAACACATGGGTCAACACTAAGTTCTCCTTCTAGACGACCACTAGGCCCTCGGGACATGGGAACGGGTCAGGGCGGCCCATCTATACCCCCCAAGATTCCCCTCAACACATCACTTCCACGGGCGCCAGATCCGGCGTATAGCCCAATATACACCGTACCTTCTCAGCCTCCATCTAACCCGCCCAGGACGTCGACAGAGAACTTTCGTCCGAACAATGCACGATATTCTCATCTTGCCAATTTGCCTCGTGGTAGCCAGAGTCCTAATGGCTCCGATGATAACCCTTATAGGTCTCGAACACCGAACGGCGTCCATGCGACGAAGGGCGCCAGTAGCAGTACACTTGATCTACCGCATAGATCTACTATCAGTGCCCAGGAGTTGCTGGACTACCTCCGACGCTATAGCATATTGCTGATCGATGTCCGCTCCCGAGAGGATTTTGACAGCGGTCATGTATATGCGAAATCGATCATATGCATAGAGCCCGTGGCACTAAAGGAGAACGTTTCCGCAGAAGAACTTGAGGAGCGGTTGGTGGTGTCTCCTGAGCATGAACAGTCATTGTTCGAGAGGCGCAATGAGTTTGACATGGTGGTCTACTACGATCAGAATACCAGTTCAAACAGCTACCTTGCCGGCCCACCAGTTGGGACTACAGCACCTCACCTGAGGGCGTTATATGACACACTGTACGAGTTTAATGCCTACAAACCTCTGAAGGATGGCCGGCCACCTATGCTTCTGGTTGGAGGACTTGACGCATGGATTGATCTTTTAGGGCAACAGTCGCTTGCCACATCATCTACCGCTGCTGTAATGGCGTCTTTGCAAACCAGACGGCCTGTTGCGAGGCCGGGACGTCCTCTCGGCAGAGTCCCGACAATGGCTAGCGCTAACTCTAGTCTAGAAATCAGAAAGCGGAGGCTTCGAAAGCTCTCACAGTTGAACCCAGATGAGCTTACAGAATGGTTGGAGAAGTCAAAGACAGAAGAGATTGACGCAAGTGCTTATCTCGGAGAGGATAACCTCACAGAGGAGCCTGAGCCGGAGCAACAAGCAGGAACTCCCATCTCCCCCTTTGTTCGCTCGTACGAGGATTTTTTACGCCGTTTCCCGGAACCTAATAATATTCAGCAATCTATGATAACAGCCCAGTCCCGACCTTTGACTCCTGACTATGCGTCTCATGTGCCTACTGCTCCTTCAAGACCTCCACCTGCTGTTCCGCGTCCCAGCTACAGCGGTGTATCGGATGGCCGGCAGATACAAGCGCCACTGCAGAGACAGAACTCAGCAACCAAGCACGCGCTTTACACCTCGAACTCATTGCTCAATCGTCTCAAACTTCCGCGCACCGGATTGGCAAATTTTGGAGTTACATGTTATATGAACTCAACAATTCAGTGTCTAAGTGCAACGGTGCTCATGAGCAAGTTCTTTATTGATGACCGGTTCAGGTTCTATGTTCAGAAGAATTGGAAGGGGTCGCAGGGTGTCATGCCTGGGCTATACGCTAATCTCATTAGATCACTGTGGAAGAATGATGTACAAGTTATCATGCCGACGTCATTTCGAAATTTCTGCGGACGGCTGAATCAGGAATGGGCTCTAGACAGGCAACAGGATGCAAAGGAGTTCTTTGATTTTGTTGTCGATTGCCTTCATGAAGATCTCAACGTAAATTGGCAGCGGACACAGCTTAGGCCGCTGACTTTCGAGGAGGAGATGCAGCGGGAAAGGATGCCAGTGGCGAAGGTCTCCAAAATAGAATGGGATCGGTACTGTCACCGGGAGGAATCGTTTATCTCATCATTGTTTGCCGGGCAACATGCAAGTCGGCTTCGGTGTACGACTTGCAAGCGGACATCAACCACATACGAAGCTTTCTACAGTATCAGTGTCGAGATCCCGGCATCCGGAAAGGGCGACATCTACCAATGCCTCCGTAGCTACTGCCAGGAGGAAATGCTAAGCGGCGACGAAGTCTGGAAATGTCCCTATTGCAAATGTGAGCGTGTCGCGACTAAACAGATCATCATCACTCGCGCCCCTCAGATCCTGGTGGTTCATTTCAAACGCTTCTCTGCCTCCAAGACACAGAGTGCCCGTAAAATCCACACCCCCATTGACTTTCCCCTTCACGGCCTTCGCATGGATGACTTTGTTTTCTCGCAACCTAAACAGACCTCCAACGGTGAAGGCCCCAGTCCAGGCCCGCAGGATTCAACATCCGCCACAGAGCCACCCTTTACATACGACGCATACGGCGTTCTACGCCATTTGGGCTCATCCATGGGAAGCGGGCATTATATTTCATTAGTGCGTGATGCGTCCCGTCAATGCTGGCGCAAATTTGACGACGGCCGAGCAACGGATTTTATACCGCGCGATTTGCCGTTCAAAGACCGGTTGCAGAACGAACAAGCGTATATTGTGTTCTACGAGCGCGTTCCAGCGAAATAGCGTTGCTCCTTTTTCGCATCATCCTCTCCATTCCTTCGCTGCCGCTCAGTCATACCCCCTCATTCCCGCACCCTAGAGCGATTTATCCTTCTACCTTATTGTGTTGTACCCTATTTCCTGTGAAGAAAGTACGTATACGTACGTCAATGCACTTACATGATGTAATGACCTGATGTTGACCCTTGCTTTCTTTCCTTCCTCTAGCTTTTTAGTCCTGTTTTCTGAATAGCATGAGCATGAGCGTCCGGATTTATTGATCATGATACGGTATCTACCCAGGCATAGGGCTTCGTTGATGCGAAGCAATGCGGCGGGATATATAGACTTTCTTTCCTCTTTTATCTTTTTTCTGGTAGCTCTATTTTAATAGTATACCAGCTGAATACTTGGAAGATGAGGGTCGACGCAGAGATTACAGAATTCAATAATTTGCAATTATATTCATGTCACATGCATGACATCATGAAAAAATAATCTTCTTGTCCTATGTAGAATGGCTTTCAATATCGTTGTGTATTTGCATAGAATAAAATGGGTAGAATACAAGTCATGCACGTGCCGGCTTTAATGACTAGATAATGTAGATGTGAGCGTAAGTGCGGACGTAGAGGTTACCAAGGGCGAACAATGGTGATGACCAGCTGGAGCAATATATACGGAGTTAAGGAAGTTATTACTTTGAGCTCTCTGTCTCCCTCTCTATTTTGCGCGATATCCACCCCGACCGCGGCACGAAGGGTTTCCAGAATGCGCGGAGTGAGTTTGTGTATAAGGTTTTCTAGGCGTTGGTGTAGACAACTGTTGACGTTGCCCTCGATCAGAAGCACCGGCTCCGGAACCGTTCCGCGACACCTGGCTCTGCTGCGCCGGTGACGATGCACCCTGAGACTGACCCTGGGTCTGCGCCTGAGGCCCCTTCCCCCGCCTCGTCCGCTGACTTTGACCACCGGGACCTTTACTCCCACGACCTCTTCGTCCCCCACGGCCGTCTCTATCACCCTTCCCCTGCGTATCTTCGTCTTCAGCTCCGGGTTCGGGAATCCCCTGAACACGTCTACTCTCCTTGTCCCACCATTCCTGGAAGGCCTGTTCGGCTTGGATATCTTGAAGATTGTGTTTAGCTGTTGCGGCTTCGCGAATCTCGTCCTTCTCCGTCTGCTGCTGCATCAGGATTGTGGCGAGCGACATGGTGCCTGGGGTGTCGGCATAAAACGATGTTTGGTAGGGCTCAGGGCGGGGTATGTGCCTGACTGATTTGATAGTCACTTGGTCGGTTGGGGGTGTGGAGGGTGCGGCTGCGTCTGATGGGCGCGCAGCCAGAGAAGCTTTGGTGGTGGGAGCCGAGGCAAATTGACTTTTGGAGCTAGTTGATGTTGGTTTCGCGGCACCTTCGTGCTTAGGCGAGGGTGCGCCTGCAATTGTTTGACGGAGGGTCATGCCGGGTTTTTGGGCGAATCTAGATGGTGTAGGAGACGAGATATCTTGTCTATTGGTAATTTTGTTTGTTGAGGTGCCAACAGGCACAGCCGGAACTGGGCTGGGGATCTTCCAGGGACTTTGCGCGGCCTCCTTTGCTCTTTGTTGAGCGGTGGCCATCTCCTGAATCTGTTGCTGCTGCATCTTCTTGCGTTCTTTTTGAGACAACTTGGGTGCGAACGAGCCGCTGATTTCTCGGCGCACAGACGACATTCCCAAACTGAGATTCGAAACTCGAGCTTCTGACGCTTCGCTCATTATATCCTTGAGGGTTTTCTTAGACCCTGAAATAGTTGTTGAGTTCCAGGGCACTTGTGGGGAATACGGAGGCGATGCGGATCCATTTTGTTTCCCCTGGGGAGTTGTCGGTTGAAATGCGGGGGATCTGGCGGGACTCGTACCCTGTGGTGAGGCCATATGAGTATCTAGGTAACTTCGGCCGACAGAAGATGCTCCGTCCTGTAAACTAGCGCCCAGTACTGGAGTATCGTGCCATGGCCGAGTATCATTCTCGTTGGCTGGTTTGACACCTCGATCTACTGCCTTTCCCTTTCCAAGGTCGGGAGGTGAAAGTAGAGGCTCATCATCCATCTGAAACATCAAATCGCCGGTTGAGTGCTTTGATTTGAGCAGTGGACTATCATAAACAGGACGATCTTTGTCCACCTCGGTTTTGAGCTTTGATGCCGACGATGAAGGTGCGAATTTCTCGCTTGGCGCTCGAGGTTTTCCTTCCGGGGAGTCAATCCTGCCGACGCGAGACCTAAGTCGTACCGAATCAATCAATCGACGTTTATCGGCCTCGATCAATGTGACGAGTTCTGGGTACTTTTCGTAAATATACTCCATTGTGTTGCGACCCCTTGAGATTGGGAAGGCTGTCATTTGATTGTCATGACAGACATGATCTAAAGCACGGAGCAAATATTCATCAAGATCGCCTAAAAGCCTATCAAAACGTTAGCTTTCATGGCTGCCTCGTCGTGAGTGCGGAAACAGACCTGTTTGAGATCAGGTCCTCTAAATTCAGACAAATGTATTCCAATGCGGCATCTTTAAATTCAGTTACGAAGCAAGGAGCAACTGAGTTTAGAAGGTGACACACATTGCGCGAAGTCACTGCAACATGTTAGTAGAAAGTATGTTAAAAGCCATTCTTCTAAACTCACCAAACTTTCCCAGAGCCCTCTGGCAGATCTGCGCCAGTCTGTCAATCATCAACTCGTCGGCTACAAATGCAACGTCGATAATTATATTGACATAATCCTGACTGTCTTTTGTCCGAACGTCATCGAAGAGCCGATCATCTGTATCCGCATAAATGTACCGAAGAACGAACTCGAAGATCGATCTGTCGATATGCTTGAGGTCGACGTGGACTTTGTCTTGAGGCGATTTACGTCGAGACTGTACCCACATACCACCAGAGCGACCGACGAATAGAGCATAGAAGAAAGGGCATCTTTGACAGATCACTTGACTATGAGCAACCATGCGATCACCATTCAATTCAATCACAACATCACAACTCTCGAAAAAATGAGGATCATTGAAGGCGATCGAGAAATCGATCTTCATGCTCTTGGCAGGTCGGACCATAAGTGCTGCAGCCCGCTCCAGGGCTGGAAGGTCCAGATGCGAGGCGATCCGCATCACTTCCGTTCGGACCTGGCGGTAGCGGGAAGCATTTTCTGGCGAAGACCGAGCATGCTGCCAGACATCAAGAAGAGCATCTGTGTAGAGGTAGAAAGTAAGGTTCAGTACAGAGAGAACGTCCATTCCTTGGAAAAGTATTTGACAATCTCCATTATTATCTTTTTCAATAGTCAGGAGTTCAGGCACAGAAGCGCTGTCTTGATGCCGATATTCGTGTAGTGCTCTCCGAAGGACTGAACTGCGGCCTGTCAGAATGAATTCATGAACCGGGACCCGCATATCTGAAGCGGTAGTCATAATCCAAACTGTTCCAGCAGGTATTCCGGCAAACGTGGGTCGAAAATATAGTTCGGGGTTAGGGCCATTTATTAGGAGTTGCCGAAGTGCTGTAACTGACTCTAAATCACGCGCCTCTTCGCCGGCAAAGGAGTCCGTTTGTTTTATGGTGGCACGGATTGAGCTGAAGGGAGACAGGGGCCAAATATCTCCCCAGAAGCTCGTAGGGTCGACATTGATTTGCTCTTTGGTAACATCGCACTCGCGTTGAACGACCGCAAAGGCCCCAAAAGCATTGCTGCAGACACCAACAACCCTGGAAAGGCCAGGGACACGAGCGAATTTGTACTCTCCCGAAGAACCATTCTTTGATTTTCGTCGTCTTTCTTTCCTCCATGCTGAACCGGAAGCTGTGCAGATGATGATCGATCCATCCTGGCCGACGTCGACATCTTTGACTGCCATATGTGCCTTCTTCACAGACCATACGCGCACAGGTGGAGATAAGGAGTTCCGAATTTTTGCGGGATTGGTCGTTGATGTTAAACTTGGCAGATTCTCCAATTTGTTGACCTGGACTGTGAAAACCTCCCCTGAACTCGATAAGGCACAAATAGTGTTGCCGCCAGATCGAATCTTGACAATGCGATTGATAGAAGTATCATAGCGGGTGGCCATGAAGCTATCTCTTATGAACCTAGAGTTGATCTCCAATGGAAAAGAGAGTCTGGAATAGCCATAATGCGCAAACACCCAGACTTCATGGTTCTGGAGTAAAATTGCGGTAGCCTGGTCGGTAGCAGATACACTTTGTATCGGAGTGCTGAACAATGAGGCTCCCACTCGCCGTGGTGTCGTCTGAACCTCAAGTGATCGAGCGTCTGAATCCACAAGACCCAGTTGGCCTTCGTTCTTGCCAAAGGTGTATAGGCCAGAAGTACTATAAACAACTGAGTGAACAGCTGACGCCGCTGCCCCGAGTATAACCTCCTTCTTGAAGGGGTTGAAGATTTGTCGTGGAGATAGCTGAACCGGCACGTCATCTTTGTTGTTCGCCCTTGGAAGACCATATCCCAACTGACTAAACTTGTTGCTCCCCCAACTAAAAATATCTCCATTTTCGGTGATTGCGAGGGTATGATCCTGACCAAGTGCGACTGACACGACCTTCTTATTGGCAAGGCCGCCACCCTCAATGCAAACGAAGCTAAACCGCGTACTTTCGTCTCCAGTGCCTAGGCGGCCACCAGGGCCAAAGCCACACGTGAAAAGGTTGGATTCGGGATCGTCCGTGAGTATAGCTGTGTGAAGCTTGGACATTGCTAACGTCTTGATCTTGAGCGGCCTGGCTTTTATGAATGCTGGCAGGTCTTGATTAGAAGGGTCGTGCGTCGACGCCGTTCTGACATCGTCGTGTCGTTCTTGATGCTCCCGGAAGAAACGGTATAAAAGGTGTGTTGGGCGTGTGAGTGTTATTCTTTCAGGATACTGGCGGTCGTCCTGATCTCCAACACCGAGGTTCAGATTCTTGTTACTGCCAAACGTGAATACCTCGTCGCCAAACAGATTCGTACTTGGTTTTTCCAACGCCTCAGAAGCATCTTCATCATCCGAAGAATTGACCGACGAGGCATTATCCAGTCCAAGGTCTGGGACCAAGGGTCCCAGATTGCGAGAAGTAATCGTAGACGCATAGACATCGAACGGACTGTACCCCTCCCGATCCTTGATCTTAATCAGGCTTCCATTCGGATGGCCTGAAGATCCCGGTTTACTCGGATCTGTCGCATCCCGAACGTCCCGGGCCATCAAGGCCTGCGCAATTGTAGCATTGCCGGCATATAAAGCCCGGTGTAGCGCGGTCCATCCACTCTCCAAATCCTGCACATAAATATCAAGGTATGGCACGTCTAGCAAAGCGAGAGCGAAATCGGCGGCCGTAGGTTTCGGCGATGATGCGACGTGATGTAGGAGTGTTCTTCCATGCTGGTCCCGAGCGTTCAACTCTTCCCGGGATATGGTTTTGGTCGACCGCGGGCCACCACCGCGCTCGAGCACAGACGTCGCAGGAGAAGTCCCGGTGGATTTTTTACCCTTTGGCAAAGCACCCAGAGAAGACGAGATCATCGGACCGGCGCTTCCCGCATTGAGAGTCCCTCCTCCGGATGGGGCGCGCTGGCCACCAGAGGTATAGCTGGCGCTGGCCAAAAACCGCTGAAAGCTCTCAACATCATCGCGTAAGAAGAATTCCCAAAGCTTGCTACTCATGTGCCCAGTTATTATACCGTGTCAGAAACTCTTCTCAGCCCGGAACCGGAGCGTCGGCTTCACTACGGAAGTGGACGCACGGGTGGGATTCCCAAGGGCGATAAGAGTATTCTGACGGAAGGAATGGGTTGTCGAGAGATGTCGACGTGTATGCGACGTGAAGTGCAGTATCAGTCCCTTAATCTCACGATGCGAAAAAATTAGAAGAGGGCGGCGCGGTATAATGTGAGAAATGGGTAAATGGTGGGAGCGCTATTGTGTGGTGGCGATAACAGAGCTGCTGACAAGCTGTCGAGTAATCTCCGGCGTCCGAACGGCGGGGTTAGAGGATGTCCAGTGCTCGAGGACGGTATGCGATTGCAAGGCAGGGGCAGAAGCTCGCGTCTTGGGGGAGTTGATGGGTTATCAGGAACTTAAGAGCAGAAGAGCTGGCCGAGGATGCCAAAAAGAGCCATGGATAGCAGCAAGTCCACAGCGGCCAATCGGAGCCGATGAACCCCTCCATGCTCCCCGACGAGAGGCCACCGCTGTTCATACTAAGATGCAATCGCAGTCCCCTCCTGACGCGCGTGCTTGACTATTACTGCTGCGATGTTCATGACGCTGATCCGGAGGCATTGAAGGGAGTGCGTATGTCGCCGGTAGATGTATGATCCTTTACTAACTCGAAACAAAGCGAACAGGATGGCGTGCAGGAAACTGTATTTACACTGTATCAAATATACGCGAATGCCAGGCGACGACAGGGTCAATGCAGACATAGACACTATATGGACTCATGTAAGCGAGCCCTTTCTGTTGAGCAAAAGGAAATAAGGAGCAGGAAGGGTAAAAAACAAATTAGAGGAATTGAACCACTGGCGGGATTCGAACCCGCGATCTTGAGATTAGAAGTCACACGCCTTACCACTAGGCCACAGCGGCGATAGGTTTCCGGTCGAAAACAAGTGGTGGTCCATAATGTACGTATGATATGGACTGCAGATCCAATAAAAATTGAGGAATCGAACCACTGGCGGGATTCGAACCCGCGATCTTGAGATTAGAAGTCACACGCCTTACCACTAGGCCACAGCGGCGGTCGTTGCTACATGAAGCCTTATTTGTATTTATATTTGACAAATCTGCTTGCCACTGAAGAGCCTTACGCGTAATGCTATCCTGGATCATATCACCCCAGCAATGCTTTCCATGTACTGTGAAGGCAGAATGTAGGTTTCCTAGACGATTACAGCTGGTCTTACGCTCTAGATTGCTATCAGTGTTTCTGATGAATCACGTTAACAGGAGGCATGTAGCCCGCGGACCTAATAATATATATAATGCCTCACTTCAAGCCATTAGGGCTAACTGCTTCCATCTGGGAAGAGCAACTCTCGTTGATTGCATGTTCGATAGCTCAGCAACCGTATCATGGCCGAGGCTTTTCGGCCTAACCTTCATTCATAGGGCCAATAGTCCATAACCCGAAGCCTCTGGGGAATATTGTCATCGTTCTGCCTACTTGCAACACTCTTTCGCATATTCCCCCCAAGTCAAAGAGAGGAGATTCACCCTCCTCCCCAACTAGTCGCGTCGACTTGTATTTCTAGCTTCACAATATCACCTGTTGTCGGTGGCGTTGCATACTGACCAGTGTGCTTGACGGGTGAGCACCGTGGTAAAGCGAATGATCTATCGGTATGGGCCGACCCTCCCTCCAACCATCGCAGGGGGAAATAAGGACGAAAGAAAAAAAAAGAAGAAGCAGTGCATTGGCTAACAACGGCCTGCCTGGGAGCATATATACCAAGTAAGTCCACATGTTGACCTGCGGCAACCTGGAGTCAAACGTCGAAGCGTACAGAGCATAACCTCACGAGAAGAATTCAGAGGTCACTACACATTTCCATCACCCGTGAAAAAGTCCACCACCTTATTCATGAGAGTCCGCTTCTTCAATGCATCAATGTCATCAACATAGAACCGACGGCCAGTGTCGAGATCGATATCCTTCGCCCTGACCCAGAACGGCCCCCTATAGTAGACCTTGGCCGCGATATATAGCACCACGATTGCCACCATGGAAACATAATTGGCGAAGAAGGTTTCAGCAGAGCTTGGCTCACTAAGTGGCCAGACAGCTAGATAAAACTCAACGATTACCAGTAGGATACACCAAACGAGGCCGTATATCGATCCCCAGGGCCAAGTCCAGGTTCTCCAGGGGAGGGAACTGACAGAGCGGCCCTGGGCCTTCCAGGCGGCGCGGAAACGGATGTGGCATACGAAGATCATCCCCCACAGGTACAGGGTACAAAGGGAGGTGAGGCTAGAAAACCAGCCAAAGACGGTGGCTCCGGAGTTGCTGACGTTGAGGTAGCACAGCCCGCCGCCGACGAGGAAAGTCAGGGCCACGGCGTAGTAGGGACGGCCCTGTTTATCACATTTTTGGAGGAAGCTGGGTGCCATACCAATTTCGGCGAGACCGACGAGGGTCCGCGTGGCGCCATAGGCCTGCGCATTGCCACACGAGAGGACGGAGATGAAGATGACGGCGTTCATGGCGTGTGCGAGGCCCGGTAGGCCGGCATCGCGAAAGGCGATGACGAAGGGACTGGCGTTGACGCCGTCACCGCCAAAGAGGTTCTCGTTTGTTGGAGACACGGTGATACTGACGATTAAGGCACCTAGGATGTAGAAGAGAGAGAGGCGGAGCCAGATGGCGTTGACGGCTCTGGGGACGGCCTTGAGTGGGCTGCGTGCTTCGGCGGCGACGAGACCACCCATTTCGGAGCCAGACATTGCAAAAATACATGTCCCCATGACAGACAGGAAACCCTTAAAGCCATGTGTAAAGGGCATGGAATTCCAGTACTCAAAGCCCGTGGTCTTGTGGTTAGGGGCGCCACCAGCGCTTATGATGATGCCGCAGATGATCACGACGATGATCCAGAGGAGCTTTACTGTGGACATGACGGCCTCTGCTTCACCAAAAACGCGCACAGCACAGACGTTTATGATAAAGATTGTCACAAGGAAGATGGACAGCCATGCGGCGGTGGGCACGGTGTCGTCCCAGAACCGGAGAACGGTGACGATGGCCTGCAGCTCGTTGGCGAGCGTGATCGAGCCCGAGAACCAGTATGCCCAGCCGACGGTGAGTGCTACCGCGTGGTCAATAAACTTGCGAGACCACTGAGGAAAAGCGCTCGCGACGGGATATAGGACCGCCAGCTCACCCACGGCCTGGTTGAGTAACCACGCGATGGAGCCCGCGATCCAATAGCCCAGGAAAATAGCTGCTGGGCCGCCGGAGGCAAGCGATGTGCCAGAACCCAACCAGAGACCCATCCCGATAGACGAGCCGATTGAGAACATGAGGAGATGGCGCGTCTCCAGGGTACGACTGAGCCCGGAGTCGGCTCCATGGTCGTGCGCCTGGTAGTCGACCACCTGGCCGACCTCACTGTCCGCTGCCACAGTCGCGGCCGACTTTTCTTGCACCGACTTTGCCATGACTGGGGTGTCAGGAGGGCTGGAAAATGCTGGAATGATGAGGAGTCGTGGAGAGATGCATGGCTAGAGCTGACAGGGGGCGCCCAAACCCTTAATAAGGACGGCTTGCCCACGGACAACGACTGCATGCGAAGAGAGATAAGCTGCGCACTATACCGGAAAAGCATTGCCCTTACTGGCGGGATATGATCGAATACGCCACCGTAGCGTTCGAGAGCCTTGGTGAACCCCCTGTCAGACGATAAGTCCAACGAAATACCATACAACAATTACCGGACCAGGACCGTAGACGGACGCCCCGCCGATAACAAATTCAATTACTCGTGACGTGAGCACTGTTGGTCCCCTAGCTGAGCTCGCAGATATGCCATTATTGCGCGGCAGTGACTGCACTGGTGGCTGAGAGCCCTAACGCTGCCGTTGCCAACAGATTCTCCCACCATGCAATGCCGCATGCAGTATGTATACAATGTCGACCACAAGCTCTCTGCCATGGCAACTTGGCTTTCTTGACAGGCATTAAGCAACATATCGCTGGTTCCATACACAGCCAATCAGGTAGAAGGCACAGTTGCAGTGGCCGCGGTTCTTATCAATACTAGCTCTCGCAGGATGTCGGTCACGCCGACATGCTGATAACGGGCGTGCGGCTGGCGCCACCATAGAGCAGTACCTCAGAAGCCATCTCTCTAACAATGGGGGCCATCCCCGCCGCAGAGAGTGCTAGCAAGCGGATTGGTGGTTGGATCGGCTGGCTTATCGCGAGAGACTCCTCCCTAAGAAACATAGTCTGCCGCCGAAGCAGGACCTGTTTCCCGCACAACGCTCATTCGGCGGGGGTCAATGGCAAAAGCTGGAGAAGTGCTCTGCTAGAGACATCTGCCTCGTGTCGAAATCAAGTATTTGAAGTGCGTAAAGTCTGGCAAGCTATCGAAATGACGACTTCAGATCCTACCGTCACCGGAGAGACCACCTATGACGTTGTAATAGTCGGCGGAGGTCCAGTCGGTCTACTGCTAGCATACCAGCTCAAGAAATTTGGGATTTCAGTATGTGTGCTCGAGCGGCACAAGAAGGAGACGCAGGATGCGTATGGGCGGGCTATCGCCCTGTTTCCGCGTACTTTGGAGCTGCTAGATCAGCTCGGGGTCGTTGAGCCGATGCTACAAATGGGATTTGCGTGTAGGAATAGCGTCACATATAAGAACGGGAAGAGAATGTGAGCTATCCCATGCATCTATCACTGGCGATGGATGGGGGAAAGAAACGGAGCTGATTTGATGGATCTAGCATCCCAGGCCGAGTCTGGACGTTTATGGAGAACATCAAAGACACGACGTACGACTTTACCCTCGTCTTGCGACAGATGTATACGGAGGCAATCTTCAGGGAGAAATTGCAATGCGCTGGAGCGGTTTCTTATCAGGGGATGGAGTGCGTTAGGTTCGATTGCGACGAGGACATGGCGCCCGATGGATTCCCAATGACATCCACATTTCGGAATACTACGACAGGAGAGACATTTTGTCTGAAGAGGTAGGGACCGTCTGGCCTGCGATTATGTTCTTTGATTGGTCTTGAACCGGCCATAAGAGTAAGCACATCGCTAAGCCATGGCAGCAAATACCTCGTCGGCGCAGACGGAGGGCGCAGTTTCGTCCGCCGATACGCAGGGATACCTTTTGAGGGTGACACTTCCGAGGATAGATGGATTCGAATTGATGGAATCGTCGAGACGGACATGCCTATTACTCGGGCTTATGGGTGAGTTGCTGTGCTGAGCCGTGCCTATCTGCCTGACCCGTACTGCGATCACGACTGATACTCCAGCCCTGCGTCCTGTGTACAGCGCAATTGAAAGCGAAACACACGGAAACATCCTCTGGGCGCCTCTGGACCACGGCGCCACAAGGATCGGGTATGCATACAGCTCTGAGATTGCAGCAAAGTATCCGAACGGCGTGACGCAGGAAGTCGCAGTGCAAGAAGCAATCGAGGCCATGAAGCCTTTCAAAGTCTCGTTCAGAGAAGTACACTGGTGGACCTTGTATAAAATCGGGCAGCGCATCGCGAAGACCTTCTCGACGGTCAACAACCGTGTCTTCCTCTGCGGGGACGCAGCGCACACGCACAGTAGCGGTGCCGCGCAGGGCCTCAACACGGGGATTCACGACGCCGTGAATCTGGGCTGGAAGCTGGCGCTGCATATCCGGGGACTCACAAAGCCAGAGGTGCTAGAGACGTATACGGCGGAGCGGATGACGGCTGTGCAGAGGCTGATTGACTACGACAAGGACATTGCGATGCTGATGTCCTCTAAGTGGCCGGCGTGGTATACGGGCGACCCCAAAGCAGACCCGCATCTTGTTCTGGGGCAGATCTTCGACGAGGCTGCTGCGTTCAATACGGGATTAGGGATATCGTATCCGGCAAATGTGCTGAATGATCTTGGATCGGCCTCTTATACCAACAACGGCAGCCACTGCGATCTCTTGCCTGGAAGTCGACCCCCGGAGGTCGAACTGAAGATGCCCGCCACGAACCAGCTCGTCCGACTTCAGAAAATAACACCCAACCGCGCGCAGTTCTCGGCTATCGTTTTCGCAGGAAATAACAACCCGAGTATCCAGGAGACGTTGCGGGCACTACAGCGGTACCTGCGGGACACGGCGCCAGAGCTTACATCGCACAAGAGCATCAGATGGTTGACGATCATTACGGCCGTTGCATGCTCGCCTTATGAGGCTCTGGGAATGGATCCTCTTGGTGATGCGTACTTTGATGCAGCCAAACCCCCGGCTCATAGTAGGCTCGGAGTGGATATGGAGGAGGGGGCGGTGGTTATCCTACGGCCAGATGGGTTGATTGGTGCTGCGGGCAAGATGGAGGGGGATTGGATACGGGAGTATTTCTCGAGAGTCCTGTATTTATAGATGATTCGCATAGCTGGGGGACTGCCAAATAGAATTGCATGCGGAGGATGCTTTGCTGTTCATTCAGCAGTCTCTTCGTACGACTAAGGACATACGGCGATGTCGTTGGTTCGCAATTCTCTGAATTTGCCTAACGCATCAAAAAAGGACCTTCAGGGCTGGTGTTCATCTTCTTTACGGATCAATAGGGATAGAATGTGCATATTGAAGAAAGACCTGATATCCTTGCAGCGTTGCCAGCTAAAAGTCCTTGTCGGGTGCGGTTTCTTGAAGAATATGTAAGTAGATAAAAGGCTGCAGCAACTTCTTCACGGATTACGGTCCAGCGAGGCCGACGAGATACATAGTGGATATATGAGGGGCCCGACTTCCGATGGCCCGTCCATCTTCTAACTTGGTATGATTCTCGTCTTGCCCCTTTCTCCTTCTATACGTGGTACGCAGCTCGTAGGCCTCGTCTATTTTGGCTCGAGTGCTAAGCCACCTAGCCACCTGCCTCCTGGTAATGCGCGTCACACAGCAAAATGGCAGACTGCAGTGCAAATATCTGGTGGCACACCGCGATCGCTGCAAGCTTTGCTTGAAGCGCGTACGAGGTAAGAGGCCAATGCGAACAGCGCCGAAGCTGTGCGTATCCCATGTCCACTCCATCTCACCTATAAACAAGATATTTATCGCTCTCACACCTCCGAATCCCAGCTCGTTGAGGGACTAGTGAGATGAGATGAAAGAAGCGATTTTGAAAAAGTACCAAGAGCTGCAGAGGAAAAGACTGGGAGAAGAGATGCTTAGGTGGAAGCTGGCGAAGGGCGGATGTTAAGACGGAAAGTTTGTATTTACCCTGGCATTGAGCTGTGAAAACTCGCTTAAATGGGCGGCGCTGTCGACTGGCTTCAGGCACCGTCTCGTGATGTCCATTACTATATCGGTAATTGTAGCCTCCGTAATGTCCAGTGATAATGTCCAGTGATCCAATCTTCACCTAGAGCCGAAGAGTTTATAAAGACCAAGATGTCAGGATGATGGAATACCATGACGACTGCCGCTTATTAGGATCATCCCTCATTGCCGGGCCCTTGCCTTCAAAGGCTAACAAAAGACCTAGTTTGGGCTGACTGCAAAGCCACAGACAACGTAGAGTGGTGATCGGTTATCGCTAGAGTCCTTACTCCGCAGATCTGGCGGTAGCTGGTAGGATCTCGGTCTCAGCATTCACCCGCCGTCCCATAGCAAATACGGAGTAGATAGATCAATTAACCATGTCATGGTAAGCCAACAAGAGGAGGACCAAGACGACGACTGCCTGAAGCCTGACGGGCGAGTCCGCCTGGGCTCCGCCTGGGCTCCACCTGTAGTAGTATAGAGGAGCGCGCAATGCCTTCTGAGTGCGGATGAGGCGACCAGTCTCAGGGACATGAAGACTTGGGAAGTGGTCTGTGCCTGAGCGCTAACAGCTGATATGGCATCCTGGAGTTTGGGAGCAGTCTGGGACGGAGTGAAAACCCGGGCCTCTCAGAGACTGCGAAGGTCAGAGCTCAAAGTACTCCGCAAGGTTGGAAGGAGATAACGCAAGCGCACCTGACCAGGCCAGACGAGCAGATCTATGGGGAAAGGCTCACCGCCTTCCCAAATACCGTCTGGATTATGGTCTCACCACCAACCAGCCTGATCGCGAATTTGCAGGGAATCGACGAGGGCGACAGACGGAATCCAACTTAGATGATCCTGTTGCTGAGTCGGGAATCTCAGAGATTGGTTGTGGTTGGCGTAAACTAGCCTGACTCTAGTAGAGTAGAGACAAGAGTAGGCGGAAGGCTGCACTTGACCAGGCCCCATCGAGTCAAGTCACCAGTGTGCGTCACAGACCCTTCCGCAGGCCTGGACTTACTCACCTCTCTCTTCTTCTCTTTGCCGCTCTTTCACACCTCTTTCTTTCCTCCCTTTCATTTCTTCCTTACTCGCTCTCCCTCTCTCCTCGTTCTGTCAGCGACATCTCAGACACCGCCGTGCTGATCATGACTCCCTGAATTGCTGATCTCTCCGGACTTGATCCCCGTCCGTTATCTAGAGCCGCTGCCAGTGCGGAGAAGCTCCCAGGGTTGTCTAGACCACCCTCATCCTCACCAACACCTTGTTGCCTGAGCGAAGCAAACAATGATATCGCTGCCTGCTATCTAGAGCCTCAAACGTTATTTAGCTCGTGCCTTTCAGCTCGGCTCATCATTGAGTTCTTTATCTGGGGGATCCACTGCGTATCGATCTATCTTGAGCCTCTATTCCGTCCGTGAGCATGGCCATCCACAACGGCTGCGTCGTTCCCCCGTTTCCTTCCTGATTCAGATACGACCGCTCTATTTGGATCGTACTGCCAGATCTCGTCTGCCTAGAATTCTTGATTTCTTTCCTCAAGCCATGCATCAACAACCGCGGTCGCCCGTTCCGGCGGCGTCTACCTCTTCGGCTCGGCGGTCCCAGGACTACGATCGCCGCTCCGATTCACCAGCCTTCGACCTCAGGACGCATACAAATAGAGGGTTGGGGATTGAAACTGAGAATGATACCGCAGAACCCGAGCAAAGCTCACAGCCCGGACCGGAAGCTATCAACAAGGTGAACCAGATTGTCACGGTACGGCCCAAACCTCATATTGCCGGATCTGTTAAGAGGTTCCAAAATGAAAATTTGGGGATCTGTCTTCTAACGTTATCGTAGAACTATCATACGAAAGCTGCTCTCATTATCTTACATTCCCGCGTCGAACTGCCCCCCTCTTATGCTAAGAATTCCAATGTACCTCGAGTGAATCGCTGGGTATGTTTCGCCGCCTTGCACTGCTGCATCAGAATGACTCTGACTGACATACCTTGTGCATAGTTTAATGTCGAGCTGGAAGAGACGGATGCGTTAAAGGATCAACTCAAGACCTGGAGAACATGCGATGCCACAGACAACCGACCGCCGCCGATGATAATCGAGACGTACTTGGATACGACTGGGCTCACAAATAACCAGACACTTGTTGCTTTGGACGATAATGGGAAAAGATGGGATGTGTCGGAATCGCTTGCTGCATCCCAGAGCTCGCGACAAGCTAAAGCCTCTTCATCCCCAGCGGTTGATGTGATATTGGAGCGATGGCGAGTAGAATTGGGCGATATGCCTGGTAAATTGCCCAGTGATCTTGGCGCTATTCTACCGACGGTATACAAGAAGAGTATCATCCTCTTCCGGTCTCTTTTTACATATTCAAAGTTTCTTCCTGCTTGGAAATTTATTAAACGCAATGGTCGATCACGGGCACACCCTGCGTTGAGGGTCAAATATCGGATTTTCAGCGGCCATGCCCGGGATCTGCCCAAACAGGATCACTTGACTATGCCCTTGTTCGAAAGCGATACAAAAGTGGTTGACACTTACAGCTTTGGTGTCACAGATTCTCCAGCTGGCCCGTTCTCTGTGCAAGTGACGTATAGGACAAGCTGCGACTTCCGTGTCGACGACTCTGAGGCTCTTCTGAGCTCCCAGTTTATGGGGTCTGATGATGAGATCTTCCAACCGTCGTTACCATCCGGGGGTCTGGACGCTAGAGTAAGGAGTCCGGAAGTTGGATCGGCACCGCTCGCAAGGAGAACTGTGGAAGATCCAGACCTAAGTCGGGCATACGGCAGCTTGTCGACTTTCCACCACGTAGGTCCTACCACTGGCGCGAGCCCTATCTCAGCACTTCGAGCCGCCAGAGAAGCAAGGGCTTCTTCCCCATCGCCGCCAACCTCATCACATCGGAATTCTTTCGCAGCTGCGAGGGCTAGCCCAGTAGGACGTGCTGCTACTCTTGCCAATGAAACAAATCCCAACGTTGCTAGGAGGCCCTCCATCTCGTTTCAGCCGTTCAAAGCGCCGCCTTTGTCCGCGTCGCCTTCCCTAGTTGACCCTCCACTAAGTGCTTCACCTCGGACGACTGGAGCCGGTCGAACCTCACTGTCTGATTCCAGGAATATGCCGCCACCCTCAGTGGCTACTTCAGCACGCAAGCCCCTCTCATTTGGTTCCGATAATGCTAATCCCTCCCCGAACTCGGCTTCCCCTCGTCCCGCGCCTATGTCGAGATATAGTAGTGCTTTTAGTCACCGCCGAGGTAGACCGTCTTCAGGAGGCATTAACAAGCTGGAAGACGACAATTCCAGTGGTAGAGCCAGTGCAACGTCTTCCGGCGCCCAGCCGGGCTCTGGGTTACTCGCCGAAATCACCGGCACCAGTGCCGATTCAATTCACGCGGACGATGAGAACATTTCAGAGTTCCTAAAAATGCTCGATCTCAGGAAGGATTTGCTAAGCCCTTCGAGCCAGACTGCTATGGATAATCAGTCCCGGAGGATGACAGCAGCTTCTGCTGCTCTAAGCCGTTTTCGGGGCATGAAAGACTCCAACGCCGCCCTTTCTGACTCGATGTCATCTTCGCTGCTCATGAACCGCTCATCTGCCACTTCCAGCAAACAACTTTCTGGAGTTCCGGGTATCGCTGGTACATCTATCTCAACCGCTTCATCTCCCGGAGGAAAAGCAATATCTCCTCATACTCCGCATACTCCCGCCATACCTTCTCGACTGAGCTCCAACAGTATAGTCGATAATACCACCACACGTTTACACGGAGATAACGGTTCGCCGCTAGAAGAGGATGCTAGTGACGAGACTACGACTGAACGTCTCCCTTCAACAGTTACCGCCATACCAATCCCCACATCACCTGCGACCATCTTCCCCTCCACTTTCCGCCGCTCTAGCTCAGCTGCCAATCGTCGAAGCAGTCATGCTATCGATGACGACGAGATTTTCACTATGCGTAGCGTGAGTCTTGGGGCTGAGGAGCCATCTCATACTACTCTTGGGACACTGCAACGGCAACAGGATTACGAAACAATTGGCACCAATATAGCTCCATTAGAATCTGGAGCGCGTCCCAGCGGAGGTGATGACGGAAATGTTCTTCGAGGCCCCGCACAACGGGGGCCGGGCGCTCATCGTGATGCTTCGTTACTGGGTCCAGCCGTGGCATCATCCCCATATTCTCACCACCCTCTGCATCAACGGCGTTTTAGTCATTCTCGTGGCCGCGGATTCTCCGGCGGTCCCCACTCTCTCAGTTCTGGCTCCAGCAGCGTTGCACGTGGTGGGCTTATCCATCCCTACCCAGCTGAGCGAGAGGCTGAGCGCGATGCCAATGCAAGCGCCAGCCATAGCGGCACGGAAGACCGCCGAGGAACTGGACGAGGATCTGGCGCCGGTCGCCACAACCTTCCGCAGGCCCCCCAGGTTGAAGAGGATGAGCCCTTATTATTCGCCATGAGTGATTTTGGTGCATCTCGGCGGAGCTTCGAGGAAGGCCGGCAGGGAAACCACGGACCAGACTCAAGTGGTAATACCGGGAGCTCCAGACGAGGCAGTGGAAAGCGAGGCGCGCCCTCTGGCTTTCATCTTTGGCCTTGACTACGCTTACGACAAATCAACCCCTTACACAATTTGCTCTTCCGTCAACCTCCTCATATTCATAAGACTCACCGAAATGCACACTTCCAACTAGGATTTTGGCTACTCATGTTTTCTGGCTGTTGGCTCATATACACTCTGATGTTCTTATTTTCTGTTTAGCCACCGTGCTGCGTGATGGAATTTTCTTATAGACTGATCTGCTACCGATTGCAAAGGCAAATAGAGAATGATACGAAAAATCCTCAAGGGGTCATTTGGCTTCCACTTTGTTCATCCTGAATTCAAATTGCTTGCTTTTCCTTGAACATGTTTTCTTCCCGGTCATTTGGTGGTTTTCGGCCTAAAATGGCAGGTTTGTCTTTGTCTTGTGTTTGGGTGTTTTGGTTGTGTGTGTTGTACCTTTCTGACAATCTAGTGGTGTCAAACTGCTCATTGGCTTATCTCAGGGTTTGGTGCCATCGCCGGCGTTTGGGCACTGTTGTTGCTTTCTGATAGATATTGGATTACAGCACAGAAGTACGATATCATTCTAATCCAATCAATTGATTTGACGAAGTATATTACAGAAGACCCTGAAGTTGAACTGGTTGCATTAAACTTTTTGCTTCAGAGTCTTAAGACTCCCCGGGTGAACGCTAAATTTACAAGAAGGGGTAATCCCAACAAATCACGGTTTCTATATGCGATACTGTTGCATGAATATGTCGTGAAGTGGTTTGTCTGGAGCGGGCTCGACCGGCTTAGAGACTTGTAGCAATCTCGTTCGTCCAATCCCAGGTTTCACTCGGCTCTCCTTCAAGAAGGGTAACCAAGCCCTTGAAATTTACGGCCACTATAACCCTTCCTCCCCATGGGAAGTTAGCTCGGGCGGCCCGAGAGAAGTAGAGCAATATGTGGCACTCTGTTGATGGATCATTAGAGCGCAAGCTTTTAAGTGACGGTCTGCACTGCTTTGCCCCATAGACACTAACGCTGGTATAGCGCTGCATTGTATACACGCTTCAAATCGCGCGATAGAAGAATGGACAATGACGAAGCCCAAGCCCAAGCCCAATCCCTAGAGAAAGAGCGCAAATCCCTTGATCCACGACCAAGCTCACATCTTGCGGAACGTATTACCGGATGCGCTTCTTCTCTCCTTCGCCTTATAGTCGGCGGACGCGGTAGTCGGTTTGACAGAAGCATTATTATTCTGCTTCGAAGATCCTTTTCCTCTAGGGTTGAATGTGAATTCTTGCTCACCCACCACGGTCACACGGCGAGCTGGCTTCTCTTTCGTGCGCATGTTCTGGGCGCGAGCACCGAAGGAACGGTCGCGATTGGAGGTGGCGGCTGCCGCGGAGGAGGAGACCTGCATTTGAGGCTGGCGGCGGGTGATGTTGTTGGTAGGTTTCGATTTTTGGGTGGAGGGTTTGCGTTTAGAGGGTCTTTCTTGTTCGCGTTCGCGTTCGCGTTCGCTTTCGCTTTCCGAATCCGACTCTGAGTCTGAGGAGTTCGGGACTTCGTCGATAGCTTCTTGCTCGACGGCTGTGAGGCCGCGCTCTTTCCTAGGAGGAGGGGCAGGCTCAGAAGCACTGCCTGAGTTGCGGAGAGCGTACTCACGGGACGTCTCATCAATTGCGAAGTCTTCGTCCTCGAAAACCTTGGCGAAACGGTTGTCACTGAGTACTGCTGTGGGTGCGGGGGCAGGAGCAGCAGCATCGGCGTCTTCCATGGGCTCATCGCCGCCTTGTTGGAGGACGCGTTTGGCCTTGCGGCGTTCGTTCTTCTCCTCCATCTGCATGAGGCGTTCGGCGAGTTTCTTATTGACCTTGACGGCTGCTTTCTTCTTTCCTCTAATTCGACTTTCACGCTCCTTGTCAATCTTCTCCTTGATTCTCTTTGCGCGCTCTTCCTCCCAAATGTACGGGTTGGTAATCAACCTGGCTTCCTCGTAGAGGCGTTGAGCGACAAAGTATCCGTGCATGTAAGGTCGCAGTAGGTTGGTTCTTCCAATCAAATGGTCTAAACTGAGAGTTTTGAGTTGAGGTACAGTCAGGAACTTGTAGTTATCGTAGACGGAGCCGGCCTGTCCAGCATTGAAGGCGTTGGGGTCGTTCGGGTCTTCGGCCATCTCTTCAACCAAGTTGTCTAGGAACGAACACCACTTCGGAGCTGGACCGAGCTGGGGGATGAAGAATGAATGCTGTTGTCGCCCTTCATTGGCTGTTAGAAGCATTCCACTGTCTTTGCACCAGGCAACTGAGTTGATGTCAACGGCGGGCTCGACGGAGGTCCATGGGGCACCATTTCGAGGGTCCCAGATCTTGATGATCTTCTTATCTGAAGACAAAATCTTGGGCTCCAAAGTCTGTTCTCGTGTAGTGGTTGACGGCAGGAGGAACTTAAGAGTGTGGATAGGGAAACCATATCCTTGATCTTTCTTGAGTAGAGGAACCGGTGAACGGAGATCGTAGAGGTGAATAAGACCGTTCGAGGAACCAGTGGCAAGCGTTAACCCAGAGCGATGGAACTCTAACGCTGTGATCTCGTTTCTCGCGTCATCAGGACCAATCTGCGTAGGAGGCAACAGCACTCCTGCGCGGCCCTTCGCTCGCGGATCCCAAAGCTCAACGGTGCCTAAAGTCGTACCAAAAGCGAGCAGACCATGGCTCTCTTCTGCAATAGCGCCTGTGTTTACAGCACCGGTATTTATCCCACCCTGCAATGCACCTCCGCCAGCCGACGTGAAGTCGTCGCCTCCGACGTCAACCTCGAAACTTCGCATGTAACGACCCAGTTCTAGATTGAGACGGAAGACTTCACCCATGCCGTCGGCATTTACGCCGACAGCGGGGACAAGGGCTTCAGTGGACGCTCTGTCGTAAATAAGGTCACGCCCGTATCGCGGAAGCCTTGTCCGGTAATGGCATCCACCAGGCGTGTGAAACTCGAGTGATCGGTCGGATTGTAGGTGGATAGACTTCGAATAGTCGGATGAAAGCAGTTGGAATGTTGTGTTGAGCGCATCTGTGTGGCGGGCCCATGAAAGTGATAGCTGAGGAAGGTGGTGCGTGTGTATTTGGGGCTTGTAGGTTCCTTTCCGGGATTACAGAGTCAGTTGGGAATTCTCCATATATTCTTAGAAGAAAAAAACCGCCTTACCTGTACTCATGACCCAGTCCCCATCTTCGCTGACCCGAATGCACTGGCTTGCCTCCTCAAACTCGAAATCCTGCAGCAGTTCGATCCGGTTTGCATACTCCGGATCGTCCTTTAGACTGCGCTTTCGCCGCCTCGCAAGCCATTCAGGTAGCGGCCGGGCTGTATTTGACCCGGATATCGTATAGACAGGAACTTCTGACTGGTTTGAGAGCTTCATGCTGGTGATGATGCTCTGGTGTCTGCTGTATCGAGAGACTGCAGGCTGGCGATTTTCTCTTTATTTTTTCTGGTTATCGATAAATGGAGCACGTGATGCTGCAGATATCAAGGGCGCCCGATTGGCTGCACGAACGCCAACAATCTCCGTAATCGACTCGGGACTTGGCTTTGAGTGCTCAGACTGGAACTCGCCGCAACTCCTGCTGCTGAGGATGTTGATACCGTCGCTCCTTTCGTCCCACGCCTTTTCCTGACCCATGGTCTGCACTCCCTGACAGCTCAGTGCTCCCCGGCCAACGACCTCGCACATACGGCGAGAACACCCGGGCAGTCTACTTATCGCTGACATTCGTCTCCGTCAACATCCCGATACGATGGGCTGCGGATTGAGAAGCTGCTTCGGGTTCGACTTGCTTTGGAAATGAAGTTATCTTCGGTCTTTACAGCTTCCTTGGCTATTTATATTGGTCCACCCTGGGACATCAGCTAAAACATGGACTTTCCTGGGGGATGCATCACAAACGTTCGCGTCATTGTAGGTATTCATCCTACCTGATTACTGTTCCCAACTGAGCTCTAATCCTCCGTCAGGATGGGTTCTCCAATGTTTACTGGAGGATCTACACCGAAGATACCAGCGGCACAAATCCTCCAGGCGACGGCCCCAACAATGGACATACCGTTTTAAGGCATATTAGTCGCCTCAAAGAGCTCGAGCTTCGGTTAAGGTGTCAAGGTAGCTTAGTGCTGAGTTACCCGAGACGCCTTGGTCTGTTAATATTCTCCGCCACTCCCGACTTTGAGCACCTCACACCAGTAATTTTAAGTGAAAGCGGAGATCAGACAAACCGTCTTCTTGTTGGCTCTACGATTCTAAAAGGTTAGTTGCCTGACCGGTCAATATATAGTAATTGTACACTTACCGACTCATTAGTTTGGACATCGGGAAGTGTCTCTGCTGCGGATTTGGCGAAGAGTCACCTCTCAGATCTCCAGACCACAAACGCCAATTCTCCCGCACCATCCCAACGGTTGCAAAACAGTTCTGTGCAACCTAGGCGGGTGGATAATTCTGGTGGTTCGGCGGCAATATATGCCTCGTTTATCTCAGCCGTCACCGCCGCATTCAGTTTACAAATAGTTCGACAAAACAACGCCATTCCCCTGGGGCCGCGGACTCTCTTCAACACCGTCAACGACGATTTAGATGAGGGCCCGGGCCCTGCCAGCAACGGGCCAACTTCTGTTTCAGCACTGACCTCCCTCCACGTCCAGTTGACTTCGGCAGGAAAATTGACTATCGCTTTACATACTATAGCGCAGACTGGGTTATTACGACTAAGCCAACCGGGAGCAAGTACATCTGCTATTCTTCCTGGAGCTGATTTATGGCTAGCACCGACTGGCTCAATTGCAAGACTAGTGGCTGCCCACTCAGAAAAAGACAACCATTCGCGCCCCACGTCAGCCTCGGAAGATATTAGACGATGGCAGCTAAACGTTCTGGAATGGTTGGGATACTTTGGACTACCCACCGAACCGGTGACCGATGATGGCTGGGTGGAGGTTGAGGTCTGGGAACCGTTCTATTCCAAGCTGTCCGGAGAAGCCGCTCGACTTAAAGAAGAGAACCCTTCGCTTCCGCTTAAGCGTATACTTTGGCCTGAAATATACTGCTTCCGAAGGTCAACGTCAAACCAATCAGAAACCTTTGACAGAAATGGAGAGAGTCTGCCCTTTCTCTCTGACCCACTGGACTTCGCGGAAGGTTGGTGTGCTAAAGAGATACCCAAAGCTGTGGAGACGAAGTCGGAGCTTCCTTCCAAGGACCAAGAACGGCAGGTCAACAATCAAGACACATCATCACCCGGGCCTGTGGGCCTCCCAGAAGGGATAGAAAGTCTATCACGAGCCTCTCTCCACCCTGAAATGCAGAGCAACAACCTTGTGTATCCGACGCCGCCAGATGGGACGGCCAGCATAGGTGTTAATTCTGCAGTGCCGACTACAACGAAAAACGCGTTAGACCCGGATACGACTATAGATTTCGGCCCGGCGGCGGGGCTTGGTGTCGGATCTGGTCTTTATGACACCAACGAGGACGATGATCTTTTTGGAGACATGAACGAAAAGGACTTTGGCACAAAGGGGATCACGGATGCCGACTTCAGTTTTTTCGACGACCAAGAATTTGATCAAACCAGCAATGGCGGCAATGTGGAGGATATGCAGCAAAGTCCTGGGTTTGCTGGATCAAACAAACCGGATGTTCCCCTTGGACCTTCAGATCCAGTTTCGTCTTCACCTGTTTCGGTTGATAGAACCAATCTTCTGCAGGAAAGCCTCGAGCAAATACATCCTGCCTCTACTCCTCATGGTCAGCCGCTTTCCGTGAATGATGCACTAATATTGTCGCCTCAGCAGGACCAAGTTCAGACAGCCAGTCCCCCCCTCAGCCCTATTGAGGTTAAGAAGATCCTTTTTCCAGAGCCAAGTACCAACACAAAATCTCTCGCTAAGACAAGCAACGCACTGAGTCATTATAGTCCAGTCGCATTCAAGAGCAATATATCTTCTTGGAATAAAAAGTATGGTGCAGACGGCAAGTTTTCTTTTATGGGGTTAAGCACTGCATTCACCCACGATCCCCACACTTCTTCGGGTGGTATCCCGACTATTGGCCTGCCGCGTCGAAAAAGTCATATGAAGGCGCTAGCCTACTCTAACAAAGCCGACGCCGAAGGGAGTTCGGTAGATGAAATGGATTCAACCTCAAGTCCCGATTCCGATAGCGAGTCGGATGACGAGTGTGACAATACCGGTTGGGGGAGCGATATGCCGTGCACGACCTTGACAACCCTGAAAAGAAAGCGTGCGGGCTCCAGTCCAACAAATTCTCCCAAACCATCTTCGGTGATGAGCCCAATCGGCGCTGAGCAGGAGGCAAATATACCTAGATCTGAGGATTCAATATTTATAGGGAACTTCCTCTCTACTTTCTCAGACTGGTCAATCGCTGGATTTTTCACATTATCTGAAAACCATATATTCCCGTCACTTGCATCGCGGGAGATACAAGTTCAGGTTGCTCAGCTTTTAGTTGACCAAGTCACGCAATCATCGCTGGATCACAAGATTGATGGCAGGTTTAGTGTCTCTTGCCTAGATAATCAGCCATCTGGTTTTCGGGAATTGCTTGAGGGCTCTGAGTATTTGGGCGGAATCGAAAAGCTCGATTTGAACAGTTTTGTCTCACTACAGGAGCAAAATGTACAAAATCATCTTTCACCAGATGCTGGTCCCGTTCCTCGTCAGAATCTCCAGCATAAAGACACTGGTAGAGGGTCGATCACGAAACTATCACCACCACATCTACGTGTCCGGCGCGGCAAAGACTTTCTGGAAACACTGCCTCCCGCTATATCTTTCTGGGAGACGTTTGACCTGGAACCTGCTCATGGACCGAAGGATATTACCGCTTATTGCATACACCCTCAATCGGCGACTAGAGCAGCCGATGTATTCCTGGACAGGTTGTGTCTTCTCTACCCTAGCTGCAACCTTGGCAGTCATTCTAGGGGAGAAAATATCGACGTATGCAGAAACGGGTTAGTTGAATGGGATGTCAAATCGGTAAAGAGGCCCGATTATCAAACGGCTATGCAGCAGCTAAAGTTAATCTGTGAGGAGCTCGGTAAGAATGTCACTCACAGCCTTTGATTATCCTCAACTAAACATTTTCCAAGGGACCGCTCTTTTGGATGGCATACCATCAAAGGATAATATCGTTGTTTATATCATAAACCCGTTCTCACATGCTGCTTCGTTGGTCGACATATGCGCTGCGTTCTGGTGTCTACTACAAAATTACTTCGCCAACGCCGAGAAACCACCTAAACAACTAGATGAAGTTTTGCTGCAGATCGTTCCATTGAATTTCATTATGTCGGCGGAGTCATTAGTTGTGCCTCCTCAGGCAGAATATTTAAATCTGGCCTTGGAAGTCTACAGTCGGTGCTCTACAAGACAAATGCAACCGAGCCTTGTGAATTGCGCGCCGCCTGTAATGCTGGCCGAGACCCTTCCTCCACTAATCGGATTCAGGCTTGCTTCTGAACGTTTTTCGCCTCTGCAGGAAGGGAGATGTCTTCACGTTGCGTGCTCTAGAAGTCAGGATCAGCGATGGATGACCGTGGCATGGTCGGACAATTCCGGCATCCTGCAACGGACAGTGTCTTACTGCCTTCGTTTTCGGAACTCCACGACTTCTCGGACTCTTTCTGCTGTGCGCTCTGAGATTTGGGCTACAACAAGAGACATAATGGACAAAAGCCAAGCACGATGGAGGGTCATTATTGTTAATACCGACAATGTGGACCAGGACGAATATGACAGTGAGGCTTACGCACCCCATCCTTTCTGATGCTTGTATTAATGATGCTTAGCGTGGTTGAATCTTGCGGACCAGTACAACAAATCGCGATCTGTGGCTGTAGAACTGGTGATACTGAGCGTCAATACAGCCTTTGATCTTTCCCTCAGCCCTCCACCCTCACCACTATCAATGAGCCTTCTCAATCCACAGGCTTCTTCAACGCCTATTGCTACTCCGCTCCCCAGTGGCTCTATCCTTTCCCCAGATGGACCGGGAAATGCTCCAACTCCCCCGGGTGGTGCCAATGCAGCAGCAAATGCTCTCACTCCGACGGACTCACTCCTAGAGTCAGAATCTGAGTCTCTGCTTGTTGACATTTGTGACGAATCTTGGTGTGTTCTATTATCGCATCGTTTGAACGGCACCCTTCATCTCACCGAGTATCGCCCTGCATTAGCTAGTGGCTATCTAGTTCGCCGCAGAGGCACTACGGATGCGGATGGGGCATATACTATGAACGTCAACCTCTTATTCACACAGCGACCTTCAACCCATTACGAAACGATTCTCCGCGAGATCATAGGAATGTACCGTGACCTGGCGACACTTGCGCGAGTACGAGGCACGCGAATTGTTCAAACTGGCACGCTGCCGTGGCATATCGCCACTGCAATGCGAGCTCAAGAGATATTGAGTTATGTTTTGTGATACAGATGTTCCGTTTCTTCTGTTTCTATATTTACCTGGTTGGTATACGGCGTTTGGGTAGGTGAGGATCATTTATTCTCTTTCGGCAGGTTGCACATAGGATGCGTTATACCATCATATAGGGTCTGGACTGCTTTTTGTCACGATATTATACCCATTATATCCTCGAATATTTATTTTCAACTCTATGCAGTGCCTACTGTTGTGGGATAGAGTCACCTGACCAAGGCTTATCATATCTGCTGTTGCTGATAAAAGGTGGAAAAAAATTCGAGATCGCAGCGATTCATAATTACAAACCCCTCACTCTCGCGGTTCTCTCGATCCCAAGGCCTCTTGGCTTATAGGAGCTTATAATTGCATGATTGCTTGATCGAAAGAATCTCAACCAAATTTTAAGTCGATAGCCGCGACAGAACACCACGCAGTTGCAAAACCTAGTTCAATATAAAACCCGCATCCAAACTACGGCCAAGGACGATCTCTCAATCGAGACTCCCGCAGTATAGCTCATACGCACCGCAGACGAGCAATTCAGCCAAAGCAGAATTTAGATCATTTACATCAAAAGCCATACGCGATGTCTGACCAACAGCCCACCGCCGCAGCGGCAACCCCGAACCCTGTCCCGCAAACCGCCTCCTCTTACCTCGACCTTGGCATAACGCTCGCAATAAACGCCTGGCCAGCCCTCACACTCGCAGTAACAAGCAACTGGGGTGGCCCGAACTCTGCTGACAAGCGCGACTGGCTCTGCGGCGCAATCTCCGACATGATTGCTGACCGCCCGGAAACCGACGCGGAGGATCTAGAGGACGTCTTGATACAAGTAATGAATGATGAGTTCGATGTTGTTGTGGACGATGAAAGTGCAGGGGAGGTAGCAGACCGGATTATGGAGATTCGCAAGATGGTCGAAAATGGAGAGTTTAATGGCGTCAGACAGATGTGGGAGGAGTGGGAGAGGAAGGCGGCGAAGAAGGGCGATGCTGTTGCGGGATTTAGGAGGGGGGAGGATCAGGACGGTGAGACGGACGATGATGAGGGGGATGGCGAGGAGGATGAGGAGATGGGGGAGGCTCCGGCTTTAGTGAGTGCTCCGAGGGAGAGAGTTGAGCCTGAGGTTGATGAAGATGGGTTTACGAAGGTGGTTGGGAAGAAGAGGCGGTAACTTTGGGATTGAAGGATTGAGTTGGGCAAGCGTGATATGATTCCCCTAGATAAGACATATCTTTTGCATGTAATCGTATCTTGTCATGATAATAATGTGGGCTACTTCATGGTATCTAGAAAAGCTCTACACAACGGCAACGCGAAAGATGACTTTTCATATCCAGGAAAAAAAGACAAAAACAAAAATGCGTAAATCTATAGGAAAAGTAATCGAATGAAATTCATCATCATCAACCAGTCTTAGCTTCCTCGAGTCACCCTTGGGTTCCTGGGATACCTTGACCGTCGCCCATTTATATCAACATGAGAGTATTAGGATGCGTCATTGGGAATCTGTCTATGCATCAATGAGCTTGGTAATCATACCAATAGCAATAGTTTGACCCTGTAGTCTTGATTAGTTTATCGTTACTTTACCCAACAGAAGATAGCACTTACTTGGTCACGTAGGGTGAAACGACCCATTTGGTTGTAGTCTTCGAAACGCTCAACACAAACAGCGCCGGCAGCGCTGGTAATCTCGATCCGGGCAATGATAGTTTGACCTCTGCTGGCGAAAGGCGGAGGGCGCTTGCTCCGGCGTCCAGTACCGGGCTCGAGCTTGTGGAGCAGAGCTGCAATGGTTATCTCTTCCACAGCCGAGTGCACGTGCATGACGCAGTTGAAACCGGCAGTGAGAATACTCTTAAGATCAAGAATCCTGATTTTAGCCTCGAAGGCAGAGACACAGTGAACTGGACGCTTAGGGGAACACATGACGAATCCAGGAAGCAGATCTTCCTCTTCAACACCACGCAGACGCATGCGCACTTGGTCACCGCAAGTGGCGGTCGCAATCTCATCTTCAGTTTCACCATAGAGTGCCGCAATTTCGACTTTCGTACGGTTTGGCATGATGATGCAAGTAGCGTTCTTCTTGATGACACCGGCTTCAATACGTCCTTCAACCACAGTACCCATGTCACGGTATTTGGCGCTGATTGGCATCATGAAGGGTGCATTAAGATTACGCTCAGGCATCTTCATCTCTGTGAGGAATTCAATGAGGGAAGGACCGTTGTACCAGGGGCAAACGTCCTTGGGAACACGATCCTTAACACCCAGGGTCTGCTGCGCGGAGATGGGCATGAAAGTCAGATCATCCTTCTTGTAACCAAGAGCTTCCAAGAACTTGGAAACCTTGACTGTGCATTCCTTGAAACGATCCTCACTCCATTCGACGGTAGGATCATCCATCTTGTTGACAGCGACGATAAGCTTCCGTACACCAGTGTTTCTTGCTAGCAAAGCGTGCTCACGAGTTTGTCCGCCTTTTTCGAAACCAGTTTCATACTCGCCCTTGCGCGCGGAGATAACGAGAACACCAACATCAGCCTGCGAAGCTCCACCAATCATGTGGTGCACGTAGGACTTGTGACCAGGGGCGTCGAGGATAGAGAAACGTCGTTCAACGACACCATCAGGCGTTTGAATGTCGACCTTGAAGTGAGCACGACCCACCTCAACAGTCTTTCCTTTAGCACGCTCCTCGTTTGTCAGATCCAGAGCCCAGGAAAGATACCATGTTTCACGACCGGCTTCCTTCGCATCCCTCTTGTACTTTTCAAGTGTACGCTCGTCCACCATGCCGGTAACGTAGAGAATAGATCCACCGAGAGTGGACTTTCCGGCATCGACGTGCCCAATGAAGACGATGTTCACGTGCTCTTTCTTTTCACCATAGATTTCCTTCAGCGTCTCCTCATCGACGTCCGCTTTCTGCTCCGCAGCGACAACGTCTGCATCACGCTTTTCCTTGGCAAGCTCTCCACGCGACGGGCTCGATCGTCCAGGACTGTTGCGCCCTGATGGCGCCGGGGATGATTTACCACTAGCGGCTGCCTTCTGCTCCGCCTTCTTTTCTGTTTTCTCAACAGCCTTCGCGGCGTTCACCTTCGAGGCAGCTTCAACAGCTGCAGGGCCCTTGGCATCGACGAGGGACCCAGAATCGGAGGAGGGCGTGGTCGATGCTGGCGTAGGAGTACCGATCGAGAGGACCTTCGTTTTCGGAGCTGAGGGAGAGTCGCTAGCACCACCGATGCTCAAAACCTTGGCCTTGGGGGCAGCATTGCTGGCGGGTTTTGGCGCAGGCTGGGCGGGCGCGGGAGCGGGAGCAGCCTGGCGAGGCTGCTGGGAGAATTGCTGTTGCTGTTGGTAGTTACCATAGTTTTGGTTGTAGATCTGGTTGTAACCTCCAGGTTGCTGGCCATATGCGCCGTATTGGCCGTACACCTGTTGCTGGTCATAGCCTTGGTGCCCCCCGTAGCCCTGCTGTCCATACTGACCATACTGAGGGTAGCCGCCGTACGGCTGGAACTGCTGTCCGGGCACGAAAGCAGCTGCCCCGGGCTGGAAGGAAGCAGCGCCGGGGTGGAAAGAAGGAGCTTGAGGCTGAGGCCGTGACTGTGCGTTCAGGTTAACGCCCTCAGTCTGCTTGGACAGCTCATCCTCCCAGGAATCAGGAGTCTGGTTAGCCATGTTCGATTATTCTAGATACTCAACAAGACAACCTCTCGAACAAGACAATGGAAAAAAGAAGATAAGGGTATGGCTGCTCGAAAGACAAAGGGGAGGATGAAGGAGGGGTGTGTCTTCCCCGAGCAAGGCGAGTGGGGCTGCGGATTTTTGCAAGGCGGAGGATGCCAAGAGATGTTAATGCTGACTCAGCAGGGCTGGTGACGACCAAGATGGTCGAAAGGATACATTCTATGCGTCTTTTTTTCGCCCGACTGACGCGGAATAGAGTTATAAGGAGTGCCCAAGGTAGATATGACTCATCTAGGGGCAGTTACTTCATAGCCCCTTTTCGCCTGACATGAAGTACCTGATTTCGTAGGGCACGAATATCAAGAGTTACCAGCCACAGTGACCTGTTATCGATAAGGCCAGGAGAGCCACAGCAGACATCCCACTTGAGACACCTTTGTTTTCTACATATTGCCAACATTTTGCATTATGATGGTATCGAATATTAGCCAGTCTGTAATTACAATATGGACGCATTTTTAGCCCGCGTAAGCTGGAACTTGCGCTGTCGAAAGATATGCAAGTGGCTAATTTTCTTCGCAGCTCACGCAGCAGGCGATGAACTATGCGATTCGGTATGCACTTCCGTCTTGCTTGCCCATACGTCATATAAGAATGAGCAGTGCGCGGTACCAGAATGCTCTGACATCTTTTCATTAGCTCAGGAATCGCCATCACAGCTAGTTACGCCATCCGGCAGTCTTCAAGATTACTGCAAGTAGGTGTATCAGCCTCACATTGGACTGGGAACGCGGCTAATCAAATCAACCCATGAGAATGTTGACAAAAGCGTGGAAAGAGATGAGCTCATTGCGCTCCAACAACGACTTGAAAGCAAGATTCAAGTTAGAGTCTCCGTACACCTTTGAGAAGAGGCATGACTGATTGGGACAGGTTATATCGCCCGCTATTGACATGATTGAGCTGATGTAAGAGGTTTTATCTGTTCGTTTATGCATGAGAAGATTTTTCTGACAAGCATAGCGCTGCACGGGGTAATACATCTTTGGAATCTGCAGTTTCCCTTACAAAGTCTCTTCGACTGGATATTCAGTCACTGGGCCAGCGACTGGCGACCGCTGCTCGCTCTGAAGAGCAGAGTCAGAAGGGAGGAAAGAGCCCGGCAGATATGTCGAGGAGTAGGGAGATGATCAAGCTCATCATACAAGACATCAAGAGGCTTCTGGTCCGGATCGAAGACGCAGTCCCGCTCATGAACCTGGCCATTACAACTTCAGGGGCTAAGCTCTCGACTAACCTCCCAGCAACAATATCACCTTCTCGGCTACTACAGGCAAGCACATTTCTCACAGCTGGTGACACGCAGTACTCCATCTCCCCATCACAAGCAGTTCAAATTGGACCCACGTTCACTCTTTCGATGTACATGTTATTTGCAAGTCATCTCCGCCCTCACGATGAAGAAGGTATTCGTGAAACGACATGGAAGGAGGTCATGCACAAGGCTCGGCTAAAGCTACGACGAGTGCCAATGGATATGGCGGTGTTCCCAGGAGGCCAGAGGCCGCTGCAAATGCCCGCTGATGCGAGAGTTGACGAATTTGCCTACCAAATCTTGGTGGTAGAAGATCTAGATGATGGAAGAGTTCATGCCTTCGATGAAAACGAGTCTCAGCCTCAAAGCTTTGAAGATACTGACTCTGCAGGGATACGTGAGATAATACCGATCCATCAAATCTCGAAGATATTTTACGCAGACACTGGAAGGATCCTCAATATCAGTACTGAAGGCGAAACGAACAACCCAGTTCTGCTGTTGAAAAGAGATATAAACGCGGTCCCACCACGCCGCATGGTCGAACGAAATATGGCTGGCTTTGGCGCACCGCATGAGTCTGAGCCAGAAGACGAGATAGACGAAATACAGGCGCAGTTAGATGCCCAATTGATTGGATCCGCAGTCAACGCTTTGAACCCTAGCTTTCATGAAAGCTCCATTCCCGACAAATGGCGGTTACCAAAGGACTTAGATCCTGAGTGGATAGCCTTCGAAGTCTACAATGAGGATGACGAGTCAGACACCGAGTCAGAGGGCGAAACCTCAAAGACCCCTGATCCTACGGAGAAAATGGCGCAGCTCTCAATAAATGTAGACAGGAAATCACCGCGCACAGCTTCACCACAACCGGAAAAATCCCAGTCTCAGCCAACAACGATCTCAAACCCTCTTTTCAACAATATTCGTACCTCGCTCTCACTCCTCGAGACTCTCCTCCGCCTGATGTCCCTCCAACAATTCCAACAACAGTCCCACCTTTCCATCAGCGATGAACTACTTAACTTCTTTTTAGAAGAGTCTTCGACAACTGGCGCCGGTGGAGATGAGCAATACCGTCAACGACTTCGCGCTGACGCAAGACGAAGGGTAGGATGGGATCCGTATGATGAGAGTCCTGTCAAGCGACGAGGCGAAGACTATCAGTACAGTGGGACTCCGGAGGGATTGTCTATTGGGTATACCAGGGACTCAAGTGAAATACCTTACACACCAAGTGAAAGGACAAGGGGTTATCAGATTCTCTCAAGGGAAAATACACCGGAGACCCCCTCACGAATGCGACGGTCTGTCTCAAGAACGGCTGATTTGAGGCGTGATAGTGGGACACGGGACTCTCCGGCGCATACTCATGAGAGACAGAGGAGAGGTTCGCCGCTTGCTCACTGACTTACTTATTGAGACAATACAATGATGCTGAGACATTGGAGAGGATATTTCATGGCGTGCTTAACTTGACATTCGCCAATGAGAATAGATAAGTCGAGTAGCTTCAGCTCGTGCGTGCGCTTTCAACATACTGAGTATATACGTAGAATGGGTTAAATATGTAGATTCGAGAGAAGCAGTATATGTATACTCAAAGCGAGCCTTCAGGGAATATAGACTGTGCACCTGGTACCAAGGATTATCGCTAGTGGTAAGAAAACAAAGAAAAGGCCAGTAATGCACGCCCACTAGGGAAAAAAAAGCAAAAGAGAGAAAAAACAATACCGACCCAACTCCTTCTGTCTCGCCCAGTCGCATCTCTCCAACCATCCAGTGGTCGGAGTAGATGGAACTAAATGGTGAAGAAAGTACCCATATTATCTGTGCACACAGTCCTGCCTGATATGCAGCGAGAAAGGTATGGAGCACTTCTACTCCCAATCATCGTCACTATCATCGTCTTTAGACTTCTCCTTGGGACTAGCTGGAGTTCGACTCGTGGCGCCACTGACGAGGTCATAACTGGACTCGCTGTCCGGCTGGGAGCCCTGGTCATTTGACCGGCGCGGCTCATTTGGTTTTAGTATTTTGGAGTCGGCGGAGGACTGTGCGGAAGCGACATTGTTTACTTTATTCTTGTCCGTAACTTGCGGCGTAGAGGGAGAGTCGGTGTCGTCGTCAGAATCGTCGTCCCAGCCTACTTCTTCCTCTTCTTCGACGCTAGCGCCTGTAGATGCAAGGAAATTGTTAGCCATGGGGATAACCGAAGAGGACTCTAGAGAGACAGGGCATACCCCTCAGCAGATCCTTCCGCTTCTGCTCCTCAGTCTCAATAACAAGACGGAGGAAGTAGTACCGACACCAGAAGTCCGCATACTGCACCTTCTCTGGCACAAGTTTCTCCATCGCAGCGCGCAACTCCGAGTACTTTTCCAAATCCGCAGCAATAGCAGAAGTCTTGTCGTCGATGCTAAACGATTTTTGGAAAGCAGGCCACTCATCACTCACAGGGTCCTTGAGAAAGCTGTCAAGCGTCGTGTGGATGACATGAAGCTGGGCCTCGAAGCGCGTCGCATGAATAACCCTCTTGCCCTCGGCATCCTTACTCTCAAAAAGTACCTTCGAGTCTGACCCAGACTCTTCCTCAGGGGGAACAATGGTAACAGCCTCCTTCAACTTCTGTGTGATATTCATTCCAAAGCGCAGAATTGCTTCGTCGGCTGCTTCCTCTGCCTTTTCAAGCTCCTTCAGCCGTCGAGCAGCCTCCGTCTTGAAACGGGCGAGAAAGCTCTCGCCTCCAGCAGCTTTCTTGTCGCTACCATCCTGCTTCTGTTCTGTATTAGAGGTGTCTCCCGCAGCGCATGATTCCGTAGGCGTTAGGGAGCCGTCTGTTGTTCCTCGCTCAGTGGTGGTGCCAAACGCTGTGCTGAGCGATAGACCCCTTGTCCGCCCGACGAGACTGTCTTTGAGACCGGCGAATCCTTTGACGGCTTCTTCGCTGGCGGCAGCATATTCTTGTCGTGCGCCTTCGTAGTAGCTTTCGCCATGCTTGCGAACGTTGCCCCAGATGTCGCCGAGGCGTGAGCCCCAAGGGCTTGCGGAGAAAGCGCGGAAGGTTTCCTGTAGCTCGGTGTTCAGATCGACGGCCGGTTGGTTCGTGTTGGTTGTGCCCTGCTGGGTTTCTTCCTTCCCTGTTTGACTGCTGGAGGAGAATAGATCTCCTTGGACGTGATCGTAAATATCCATAGTTCGGTTCCTGTTGCGGGAGAGGGGAAATTGGAGGTTGTGATGATCAGCGACAGTCATACGTAGTGTCTTGGCTCTCCGCAGACGCTTTGCTTTGTTACCGGGTCTACGATGGGCCGACCGCCGAACCCACGAAGCATGCAATAATGTAGGGGTCTTCTTATGTAGAACTAAGAGGCTTAATCTAGTGGTGTATATACGTTATCATCATGAATCCGGCGAATTGTATGGTTCCCCTACGCTGTCCTGGCTGCTCATCCAGAACCCAGGTATGGGTATACTCTCCATGACGCTCGATGTTAGAATCTGGCTTTTGGAAAGCACCGCTCGAGGCGCAGAGTCCTGTCCTGCAGTTCTCTGCCTGCCAGCCCTGTCCACTGGCTGTGAAGATTCAACTTGAACTACAACGTTTCTCGCAGATAAGCCATACCCATTCAAAGGAACGCTGCCCTCATGATGTGCGGCCGGCGAGGACTCAGGAACAATGTCTGTCGGCGTTCGACTTCCGTCCTCTGTATCAGGCAGATCTTGATCCAAAATTTGGGTTTCGGACACCATAGTCGGCGCATTTGACGTCAGAGGAGCTTTCGTAGGCGAGGATGACGGAGTTGGGGTTATAGTACGCAATCCATTTGATTCCTCTGGGAAGAGCTCTGCCAATTTCTGCGTGTTGATTGTAGGCACAGGTTCTAGCGGTACTTGGGTATTGGGATGAACTCTCCGGTAGCATATTGACGCTTCGGATAGGAGAGCCGATTCAGATGAAAATGGGCCAGTGTCAGGCTCTTTCTCGAATACAGGGGGTGGCGGTAATTCTTGAGACTCAATAATCGGAGAGTTGGGCTCGCTCTTCACGTGTGTCTCGTAGACTGCGGTGTCCGTATCCTTAGATGAGCTTGGAGCATCCTGCATGTCGTCTTCACATATATCATAATCCGACTCTGCGTCAGTCTCATACACGACTGTCCGTTGTGCAGGGCGCTGTCTCAAATCAGACGCGGCCAGAGCATCAGCAACAGACTTCTTTTGCCTAGTTGCTTCAGACGATCTTTCAGTCGATGCTCGCTGAGCTGAGGGGGAGAGTTGAGGGCTGGTATTATGAACTGGCTTGATAGGCGGCATCTGCGCGGACTCAGAGGCACCGTCTTTCTCAAGCGAGGATCGCGGTTCTTCCTTACTAGAGACCTCTTTTGAGAAGGTGAGGAACCGTCTTTCGGGCGAATGAGCTGCGCCGCGAAATTGAGAGGATGTGATAAACGCAACCTCAGGACTCTCAGGTGATTGTGAAGATGGTATTTCCGTTCTTAAAGGCTTTCGTGGTGTTGAAGGGGAAAATTCAACTTTATCCTCTGGCTTCTCTTTCATTTGACAAGGCTCCTTCTTGGTTGGAAACGGACTTATTTTTCTCCTCTTATGCTCGCTAGAGGGCCCGGAAGTATATGTTGGCTGCTGCTTGATATTGTCATGCTTGCCCGTACTGGCCCATCGAAGTTCGGGATCTCTCTTCTTCGAGGTTAGGTAGGCGTATTCCAGCTTCACATCGCCATCATCGGGTTCAAGGTCGATCAGCTGTACATATTTCATTTGTGTCAAGGTGTTATCGTCGTTATGCGCCCCTTTGTCGTTGCCACTTTTCCTGCGCCCTTTTCTTAAAATTTTATCGCCTTGGATGGAATCCTTTTTCTTCAGTTTTGAAGACACAGAGCCAAGCCTAACGCTACTCTCACGTTTTATTTGTGAAATAGACGGTCTGTAGTCTTTATCGTTCGCATTATCAGGCTCGTCGTCTTCAATCTCAATCACCTCACAAGCGTTCAATTCAGAGCCGCCAATACATTTGAAAACATCATCATCATAGTCGGGCTGACTCCTCCTCACGAAGTCGATCTGTGTTAAAGTCGTCTGGTCCGGAGCGGTATTCCTTTTTGAGTTTCCAGATCGGGATCTTGATGTCGATGCCGTCGCGGGAGTGGAAGTGACAGTCGAAGTTGATGACGCGCCAGGCGTAACTGCTAACGAACCCACTCCCAATCGCGCAGGTACTCGTGTCAACTTGCTAGATGAGGCGGACTTGTCGGGAGTGCGGAATCGATCTTGATTGCTTCTCGAAATTTTGTCATTATCGCCTCGCCCCATCGCAATTCATACAACAAGCAGAATAGTTCGGGTGGGTTTCACGACAAGGCATGGACCTGAATAGGGTCGTTGATCGGGTCAAGGCAGGAGTTCGTACCACTAGGATTTAGGTAACCATTCATTATGACTTTATCTAATGCGAGGCTCTGGTCGTTGCTTGTGGTTGGAGCAGTGGCCAATTTGCGAGGACGCGTCAGGACGCGTTCTACTGTGCAATTGGGCCGTGCGTTAGCGGAGCTCGGTATTTCCTAATTGAGAGCTTATAGTTCACGACGATGAATTAAACGATACTATAGCACATAGTAGAGTGTGGTATATAAACATTGAACACACGAACACACAGTATGTCTGACTCGAGTGAACAATAGTTAAGAGTTACATTGTACAATGTCGAGACTCGACTGCTGTGTGCCATGGCGACGACATCACACCATACTATAGCACCCTGCTTTGAGGCTGCTTGCCGCACTTTTCATGCGATATCATTTAGATTTACGAAAGGACCAATGAATAATGCCCTCAAGAACATCAAGACTAGGAGAGACCCTGTTGTGCTTACAGCCTCGGGTACAAGCCCCGGCACTCGGCACTCAATTCCTGGCACATTGAGCCAACATGTTCCGGCTGTCGGGTGTAGGAGCCTTCGATGCTCATACCTGGCTCTATGCCATAGAAAAAAGAAATGCCCTTTGATGTATCGGTATGTTATGATAGTTCTGAACCCCAGAACCACGACCCGCCGTCATACTCTTCGGAAATGGCAAAGAATCAGCTTGAGCAACTGTCATCATGGCGTAACATGTCAAAAACTGTTTCATACGCCGTGATACGCTCCTGAAAAAAACAGATATTGTCGTTGTAGGCGATAAATCGGTAGAACTTGCACAAGGAGTATGAATTTGGTGGATTTCATCACTCATCGACAAGCGAGGGCCGTAACGGTGGGTATCGAGGTGCGTGCAAATGCGACGGTGTTGCCCTTTCATCTTCTCTCTGGCTCTCTCTATACGCCGATGCGTTCAAGACTTTCATTTTTCGCGAGAGATCAATCGAGATCAATCACTCGACGCGTGTATCTTCGGAGGACCGGGTAAAAGGTATCGACCGCAGCATTCGACAGAAGGTCAACGACGAAGCGTAGAGGCTAAGAAATCGCCTGGAACGAAGACCAAGGCAGATTTTTTTTTTCTGTTTGTGTTTTCGAAATGCATATGTTTGGGTAGTGAACTGAGACAGCGGAGAGGAAGAAGGGCGATTCACGAAGCATACCGTGACAGAAGCGTCTTTCGCCTGGCTCGAGCAGACATTTTGAATGGTGAACGGACGACAACAGTACCGTGAAAGTATATATCAGATGCCTTCCGTAAGATAACTGTTAGATTTGATTTGGACTAACACCAAAAGAACATAACACGGATGCTTAAGCAATCACATACGATAGTACTAATATTCATTGCGCATCGCTGCTGCTCTCCTCCCGACTGCTGTACCTAGGGGTTGTGCCACTGAACTGATGTAATTTATCCATGAAATGATTGGAATCCGAATGAGGGAGGCTAGTAGCATGAGTCTGTGGGACAGTAGGTGGTGGGAAAGAAACTGCCCACCCTCAGTGAGGAACTACCTAAGCCTGTTACGGAACTCTTGTTTGTACTGTACCTGCACAGGCCATCCCACGGTCTCTGAAATTATTTTCAGAAGAGTATCATGGCCCCCTGAGCTTCTTCTGCTCAGATTTCTGGAGCTAAGCGCTTGATTTTTTCTCTTTTGTTTCCGCCATGAAGATTCAGACTCAGGAGCACCGACAAGGTGCTCTGTATTAAGGAGAGTACTCAAGATTGATGCTATTGGCGCCAGTCCTTTCGATACATGGCCACATCTGCTAGCTAGTAATCGAGTGAGTGACTTTAGCTTGCTGGTGCAAGCCTCTGGAAGCAATGGCTGCAGTCTCACAAATGATCAGCCCAAGACTTTCTAGCTTGAGAAATCTTGTCTCGTCAGAGTACCGTGTTGGTAATGTCCACAAATGTATGTTTCTCCAAAGGCCACTATCTGACTACTTGTGGATGTCGTCTTAATCTCCGACAGGCTGAATGCCCTAGCCCACACTCCTTGCATACAGAGATGGACGCCACCGATTGCATTCTTTTCATTTCAGGACTTCGAAAGCTCAGAGTTTCAAAATTCTCCTTCGGACTGCCGAAGTTTCATTCTAGCCGGGGATGGCATGCAAAGCCCGTAGAATCCCTTCTAGCGCACATATGACGGAGCACAGAACTGCAGATGGTAGTGCATTTGACATCCAATACCACAGTGAACGTCAAGGGCCCAGCCCCTTAATCCCCGATACCCCGGCTTGAGCTGTGGCAGCGCTTTCTGGCTTATATAAAGAGTTGTCTGAGGTCTGGCTGTGTCTCAGGGCTCTGTTGCATCCGATCCCGCAGACACCGCTCCGTGATAAAGGTCAAGATTTATGTATCGGATACTTTCTCCCTGCGCTGGCCTGTGTGAAGCTCATTTTTAACCGTTTTTTTCCCCGTAATTAAGAGCGGACTCATAGTGCTTCGCAGTAGCCAGAATTCGGACAAACATGTCACATGGGTTCTCCACCAGTATCAACCCAACACGTAGCAGTGATTTGCAACTAACGATGCGTCAACCAAGTTTCCGAAACTGACGCTAATAGCTGGACTATTCCAGCACGGCCAAAGCCCTGGATTGGGCAGTTACTAGAATTATTCAGGACCCATAGTCCTGCACTGTTGCGCATGCATCGTCTGAATTAGCAGCAGATGCTGTGGCATTGAACTTCAGTGCACTGCATGCGGGCTTTGAAGGTGTAATAGGCAGGATTGAAGTTCAAGCCCCATGACCTGTTCTTCATTGTGTCTTCAGCTTCCATCCGCCCAGAGTAGCGGTCTGTTGTTAGGGTGATATCGCTCTGCGTATGCTTTACGTATTCCGCGCTCTTGGGTTGAAACACACTATAGATATTGCAGATTAATTTACAAGCGCCGGAAATCATATAGGCTACAGATAGCGTTGATCAGCTAAGTCAGTCGTCTGTTTTCTCCTCTCCCAGCATTGGGAATCCGTTAGATACAGCTTCCAATACAAGCCTGGTTCCGTCTTGCCCCTCATCTTTCCGTGCTGACGAGTTCTCTGTCTTCTTTATCCGAACTGGACTTTCCCGCAAGATTCGCCGAACCACTAGCCGTTCTACAACCAGAGCAGGCCAGATGGTGCCAGCGACACCTTTCGCTTTTATGGTCTCACTGCCATGAACAGTTTGTTAGACCAATACTAAGACTGACAAGCGCGAGATGGTAACCGGTCTATTTGGAGCAAAGCGAAGTGCCTCTGCTGTCTCGGTTAATCCGACTCAGGTCTGCAGACGTGACCTGGGTAAACCTTGTCAGCCCCTGGCCAATGGTGGATTGACCTTGAAAATCGCATTAAATAGGTTCTTCGTCCTTTGAAGGGCATAATATGCTCCTCTATAAGGCGCGAATGGTATAATCTCGGGCAAGTACTACGTAACGAGTAAGGACTTCTTAAAGGTTGCTATTCGTCTCGGCCGTGTAAATACTCGTATATGACTGTGTCTAGGACGGGAATTCGAGGTAAAGTGGGGCAGGTTCCGACAGTCTGGATACGGACCGCAGCTCCGTTAGTAATTTGACCATAGAGCTGGGCCGCAGTCTTCCAATTCGGCAAGAGCGATGCGAGCCTGAAATTTGAGGTAACGTTGCAATAGTTTAACAAAGACCTCAACTTCAAAGCTTGAGGCAGGGAGGCGCTCGTGGTAGTTTCTAGTGAGGGTGAGCTGGCCGAGGTGTGCATGATTTAATATATTTAACTTTGGCCGATTTACTGCTAAATTAATCCGGGTCGGAAGATTCTCAGAGGCCGGGCATCCCATCCGGACGGATATTAAGGGAGCGATCCACGGGTCAGGAATTCCAGTAGCATGGCACCACTGCCATTGGATCCCACCTTTGTCCGAGCGATCATCCATAGTTTACTCCTAATACCATTTGTACCGCAGTAGAAGTCCAGCATTCGTACCGCTACCACTTGCCAGTCTTCTTGATGGGAATTAAAGGAGCCGCTCGGGCGGACGCCGCGTTGGCTTCATGCGAGGTTGAACGCCGTCGCGGGTCGACCGGGTCGGCCGGGACCGGGACATGAAAGTCAATTTGGAGTCCAGAAAGCTGCATGCGTGACAACCGAATATCTGGCATAGATGGCCTGACACCTTCACCAAGCATGAGTTTGCTGTGGGTGGGCAATTGTCTACTACCACTGACTACTAGAAAATCTATATGAAGGGTTATTAATACCGGTAGTCTTGAGCGAACCGAACCCTACTTCCTAACCAGTTCAGGCTGTTTGGACTTTGTTGTCCCAAATTTAGGGCACTGCCGTCGGAGTTGGGCGCCGTCCCATCCCAGCAATCTGGAACGGGCGCCTGTGCTTTTTGCTGTGTTACAGAAGCCTTGAGTAGGAAGCGGAGGGGTAAAAAGCAAAGTGCACAAAAATATTATCAAAATATTATCATTGAGCTCCTGTTGCTGGTGGTATGTTGATGATCGATCGACTGCATATCCCAATTGGCAAGTTCCCTGTTAGTGGGCACAAAGAAGTGAGACCGATGAATGGGTATTTTCTTAAATGGAGATAGACCAAACCGGAGACGTTCGGGTTGATTAACCGTCGAGCTTTTTAGCCCGCGCAGGTCTTTGTGGTCGCCAAATTACAGAGCTGCAAGCCTGTAACTTGCAAGAAACTGAATCCCGGTAGCATTTAGACCTTGGCATGACAATTGCTGCATCTCATACTCCTGTGGTGGCCTTAACGAGTCAGATAGAATGAGCACTGTCAGGCGATCGACCGCGCGAACCGCCCGTCTGGGTCAGAGATTATTCTAACTTTCTTGGGATTCTGAAGTCGGGACACTTGACACATGAAGCTGCACGGCACTGGCCTCCTCCTAGGCTTCAGCTGGGCCCATCCTCCGCAGAGAGCGAACAAAACCCGCCCCTCCAGCCCCTAATTATGCGAGGCTTCCACACAATGACAGAATGAAGAATGAGTCAGGATATTCCATTGGTTCATAATTCCAAATCTCACCCCAAGGCTCTCCCAACTCACCGTTTCTCATCAGCCTTCATTGGACCAATGCGATTTTAGTTAAGCTGGGTTCCAAGGTTTCGACTAGAGCCAGAGGGTCAAAACTTAATCCAGCCCGTCGGGACTCGAGCCCTGGAGGCGGAAGCAGAAAAAAGACTAAGGCTGCCTACACACTACTGACGCCCCCCTTAGCTAGCTAGCATCAGCACCTTACCCACTTCAACCCCTCTCTTGACAATTCCGTATTTCATAATTTCACAAAAAATGCAGCTACTACTAGCTGCTACAGCCTACAGCCTGGACTAAGCCTACAAGTACGACGGCGGGCCTATTCCGTGCGGCGTAGACTTCCTCTTTAAATATACGGCGCGGCAATAAGAGACATCGGTCCCCCCAAACTACCTCCCAACTTGTCCGTTCGATTAGAGTATACATACCCGTTCTTGGACCTTGGCTGTATCCCAAATCACGTACTTTCCCACGTTTCTTTACAACATCACTCCAACTCCTCGACGTGCTATTTGTACCCACAGAGAACCCAATTCAATCGTTGCTCTACACGTCTTTGACAAAAATAACCCAATTGAGAATCTCGGTCCCATACTCATCCAACTGCCGTTTCCGCTCACCCCACATCGCAATAGCTAGTCGACGGCCCACAGGTGCGGAAGCCAAATGCCCAGGTCCACCAAAACGACGGCTGGAACGGGGAGACTCTCTGTAAGCCATTTTTTACAAATCGCCCCTGTGTTTTTTTCGCCTATGCACCGTGCAGTTCATATTTGGATCTGGGAACTGCTTGCTGAACTAAGTTCTTACGTCTCTTGAGTTTTGTCCGCCGTACACATCTTGTCCTTTGGTTTGGTTTATTGCTGATACAGTATGTCGCAGGAGCCGGGACGAGAATAGTGAGTTCCCTACCTATCATTTTAGGACTTCGATGTTGTTCCTAGAAGGATGGCCACTTTTGTCTTGTCACGGTTGCATGCTGATGGCTGACTGTAGTGACACCCAGTCACTGACTGCGAGTGTAACCGAATATCCAATCGAGAACGGCAGAACATACCACAAGTACCATGAAGGCTGTGCGTATATTCCAGTGCATGGATCGTAAATTCGGGGTGCTAATCGATGTTGGTAGCATATATCTTCCCCAACGATGAGCGGGAAATGGATCGTCTAGACATGCAGCATCACCTGTGCAAGATGCTAACCGGAGGGCGTCTATTCTTTGCTCCCATCATCAACCCACGCACTATCGTCGATATTGGAACAGGCTCTGGGATCTGGCCAATTGAAGTTGGTAAGTTTGATTTTATATTCCCAGGCCTGGACCGTGGCATAGCGTTCTCATGACTTCCCTTCCGCAGCACAAATCTTCCCCAACGCCCAAATCACAGGAACCGACCTCTCACCCTGCCAGCCAAATGAAGTCCCTGAAAATGTCCACTTCATTGTCGACGACTTTACCGAAGACGAGTGGCTTTGGGACCGCAACTCCCTCGACTACATTCACACAGGCCACCTCTCAGGGGCTCTTCCCTCCTACAAAGACCTAATACGGAAGATGTACAGCCACCTTAGACCAGGCGGATGGGCCGAGATCCATGAATTCGACACAATGGTCCGATGTGATGATGACACAATGCCGCCCCTAGATGAGTCTTCGTTCAGCACATACCCCTTCCAAGACTGGTGCGACCTGCAAATACGGTCCGGCCAGGTAACAGATCCCCCACGACAATGGCGCGTAGCACACCGACTGGCCCGTGGGATGAAGGAAATGGGCTTCGTCGATGTCCAAGAACGGATTTTCAAGGCTCCTGTCAATAAATGGCCGACGGATCCGCATCTGCGTAATGTTGGACAGTGGATGGAGTCGAATATACTGGAGGGACTGTCTGGATGGTCGTATAAGCCATTGAAGTTGCTGGGCTGGTCAAAGGCGGAGATTGAGGTCTTTCTGGTCAATGTGCGGCGCAGTGTTCAGGATTGTTCGGTTCATGCTTATTTCAATTTTCATGTAATAGTCGGTAGGAAGCCTCATCCTGACGAGGTAAGATGAATCCAGGTTTGCGATATCCAGAATTTCGTAGTCCTCAAGCCCTGTGTAGACCTCAAGATCCGCTGTCTGAACCATTTCTTGAGGAGAGTCATGAAACCTTCACCGTAAGAATGTGGGAAATAAAGAACATGTTGGTGTTCATGTTAACCTCGGATTAAGAATTTCTGCCTGAGGTTGAAAAAGCACTAGGTGGCTTAGTCATTTGCAATCGTGAACTTCTGACAGTTCGGCTCTGTCCCAAGCTGAACAACCACACGCAGAAACTCAGAGCACTCAATTGCTTGCATGGCACAATTGCCCCATGTCTCTCGGGAGATGTGCCTACAGGCAAGGAGCTATTCCCTCTGCGACCACCTTTACGGACTATCTATGGGTCAGCGACGAGCTTCTGGCCTCGACATTTCGACGATTCGTGAGCGGACAACGACGGTATGAGAGCCGGGTCCCGGGCCCATTGGAAGCCAGGAGGAGGCTGGCCAAGCGGAGGAACACAGCACTTGCTAGTCTAGCAGGCTCTGGACCTGGGGATGATATTGCGAGCCTGTTGGGAAAAAATGGACGGGAGCATATGAAATGGAGTGAACCAGAGAGAGGTTTCGGTAGGTGTTCGATTCCACCGGGAAAAGCGAACCACGACGACCTTTTCCCCTGAGTCTCTGGAGGCCATCCTGACACGGTATAGACATTCAATTCTCTTCGCCCACTCCGCCCGCTCCCCCCATGAGCTTGTTTGATCACTTTCTGAGCCCGGACGCCTTTGGGAATTCGGAGGACGCTGACGAGTTCTCCACAGAGCTCACGCGTGAAGAGTTCTTTGGAAAAAAATTGCAGGAATACCAGACAGTGAGTGCTATCAAGAGTGCTATCCGTGAGTTGAGTATCGACCTCCGGCAAGAACCGAGCTCTAGCCGCCTCCTCTTCAATCATTTCTTGGCACTATCTCTACACAAACGTGCAGCTGTGGACGAGCTGGCACTGTTCCTGGATGATCCGCATCTAAACGTTCCTGGTGCAGAAAATTATCTTCGACTGGTTGAGCATTCTATGTCTCGAACGGCCCGATTCCACACACGGCCTGTGCTGTTTAACCTGGTTATACGAGCCTTGGAGCTTGGGGTTGTTCCTCCAGAAGAGATTGGTGCGATCATAGCGCGCTGGTCAGAATGGAGCAAATCCTGTGCTGATTCTCAAAAAGCCAAACGCAAGCTGCTGAAGATCTATCGCGCGATGTGGGACGCCATTGGCAAGTGTGCTGTTTATGGACATCGAGATATGGACCAGTCTCTTGTTCAGACTTGGCTAGGTGTCTGCTTAGAACAGGGCACTGTAGGCTACCTTCGATTAGCCACGAATATTCTATTGGCCACCGATCATGGGATGGCGTTAAGCAGTTCATGGCTGCCCAAGTTCGTTGTTAAATTACTTCACGACCCCAACTATTCGCTTCCGGCGCCTGACAGGGACATCATTATAGAAAGCTTAAAACCCTTCAATATTGACACCATCTCGAATTCGCTGATTTGCGGCACTGAAATTTTGATCTCTTCCCAGAAGACGCGCCTTCTCAGAAGATGGGGGAAGTGCCTAGCTGTGCTTCACGATGTGTCTGGAATTGCCTTGTCTAGAGCCTGGGCTCATATACGAGAGCAGCCTAATTCATTGGCAAAGCGTCAACTGATTTTGCAGCGTCTTTGGATGCTACACACAATGAGGAGATTCTCCCAGAGACGTGCTTCTCAAGTCACTCAATCAGTCACCAAGCGCCTGTATAGACTTTACGAGTCCTCAAGAAGAGTTCCGAGAAGAAATGGCCAAATCAAAATCGACCTCTGGACCAGCCTAGTACAGCACATCGCCCGTCTGAGGCTACCTTTCAACCTGGAAGCAATGGCCGACGACCTGCGAACTGGAAAGCCCATGACCAACAAAATGAGGAAACACCTCCGACAGTTCCAGAATAAACCGCTATCCTTCGCCGAGATATTCGCCGACACGCAAACCTACAACGCCGCCCGCCACCTCTTCTTCAACAACTTCGACAACCAAATCCGCCAAGTCGACGTCGCAAGCGCCGACTTCCGCCTCTGGGCCATTCAAATCGCAAGAACCGGCAACTCCCCCGCCATTTGGTCTGTCCTTCGCCTCCTGCGCGCTCATATCCCCCTCAAGATTGCCTTGTCTAGAGCATGGCCACTTCCTGACCCCGCAGATGGAGTTATTGTCCGCTACAACCCACACCCGAGGTCAGCAGGAGCGCCGGACCCCCACGATGCGTTGGATATGGTCCATTCTCTAGCCGCTTCCTTTGCGTGCGCAAAACAGCTTTCGCCGCAGCGGGCATATCGGCTTGTCCGTTGGCTTTATCTCTTTCTTCTCAGACACGGTGCGCCTATTCAAACGCCTATTGCGCGCGCTTTGTATCACGCGGGTGTTGTGAGATTTCGCCAGGAGAAGGGGTATATATCTCCAATACAATATGATTATATCTGGGGTATTGTGGAGCAGACGGAGGGGCGGGAATATGTGCGGGCTTTGAGGCCTCGGACATTGTATGAATGAGCCGGAGTGGAGTTTCACAGAGTTTCAGTTTTGAAAAATATAGAGGGGCCGATACTTGTTTGCTCTCAATATCCTATACCTCTATATAGACTCGGACGGTTACTACGCATGGATAGTGACATTATGTACTTGATAACATTTTCCCATGGTCATTCAATGGTACGGAAATTCTTGCAGTAGTCCATTAGAATGGTTCGCTCGATTTACCAAAGGTCAGCTCTATCTAGGGGTCCACTTCCATCAGATTAGGGTCACCAGAGATCTCCTCAACGGTAACATATTTCCTCAGATCCTCCTTGGTAAACACCTTTTCGTTCAGATACGCTGTAGTGCCCTTGGGGAAGCGGTAGTCTCGCTCCTTCTGACCACGCTCGTTGGGCTTCATGTAGTTCCGCAGGAGCTGCGTGGGCTTGTCTTTTTCAATAACACACACATCGACATTGCTACCGGATCCAAGGTCGTTGAAGATACCGGCTTTGATAGCCTCGGACGCCAAGGCGATCGCTTCCTCTTTGTTCAAATTCGGTTTCCACGTCGACTCAAAGACGGACATTGCGGCTAGTGAACCTGATCCCATTGTCACGTAGGGGAGCTTATCTGTTGACCCGTGCGCGTGAACTGTGTAGAGGCCGATACCGGTTGGGTCGACACCCGCAACGACCAGGTAGGCACCGATGTACCCCTGGTAGCGGAAAAGGTGTTGCTTTAGCATGGTCATACAGGTGATCACTCGTGGGGGCCGGCCGGTCGACAGAGAGTGTAGCTCGATGTTGGAGCTGATCAGGGCGGTGGTAAACTCGGTATCAGCAGCCGTGCCAGCACCAGCGCACCAGATCTTCGGGGCAATGTAGTGTAACTTCTCGCAGTTCTGTAGACAGGCAGATATTAATGAATCCTTTCTATACCAAACATATGGGCCCGCTAGCTTACCTTGTCTGCTACTATGGGGCCAGAGGTCGCTCTGGTATCTGCGGCGATCTGTGCTGATGGTCAACTCCAACAACCACAGTGCCGTCATCACTCCGAACAAACTCACCACAACACCATTGTCATATATACAGCCAACAATCGTTGTACCTGTGCTTGTAGCTTTTGGGAGCGGTGCTCCCTTGGCGTGAAGAGCCGCGTTGCGGTTGTAGTTGGAGAAGTCGAAGCCGGCCATGGCAGCGGCTGGGAATCACAGTCGGGTTAAGGTATAGGCAGACAACAGTTCTGTAAACGAAGCGAGCTCTGAAGAACAGAGTATTCGGGAAAAGCAAAGGTACCAGATTAAGTAGAAGACTGAGAGCTGGAGAAAGGACGGCGATGAATGGAGCTGGGGGAGCTGAGAGTGACGAAGCTTCCCGCCGCCTAGCATTGATGCCTGAAATATTAGGCCGCATAAAGTCCCGTGCCCAGAATCCAAGCTCCTACTGTTTTCTTTTGGCGATCTAACCCAAGAAATAACAGGCATGGGTTTCGCGCTTGCTTGCTACCTGTGATCAAGCACCCGTCCGTGGTGGGCATCTATCCCCCCCTTCCACCATTCGCGTCTTACCAACACCCTTGCCATCCCCGTTCCTTAGAGGGAGTATATCAAAATTCCCAGTTTTGCGCAGCTCTTCAATCGGAGTCCTCAGCAACTCCAACGCCGCTCTTTTCCATCACCGCCGCGGAGTTCTCCTTCTCCTCATGCTCCAAAGTCCAGAGTAAACTTAGGCGACCGTCCTCGTTCTATCTCAGCCGATATAGACAAACTCAGGATGGCTTTCAGCATGGGGGCTGCGAATCCTCCTGCCGAACAGGGACCCGAACTTCCAGATCTATGTGCGGAGGTAAGTCTTTTGGATTTTGTGTACACTCGATCAATTCTGGCAGTAAGACTGCTAACACTCGGAATAGGAAGTCGGTTTCAAAGGCGTTTCCGGCGACAGTAACGTCCAACTCCTCCCTACACCTTGGCCTGCCGATGCGCTTCCTGCCCCTTCCTGCACCTTACTCGCTGTCGCAGCCACCAAAGGCATAGTAGTCGGTGCTGGTCCGAACACCCTATGTATTGCGTCTACTGAGTCCGTCAGAGCGGCTATATCCTCAGAGGATGGGAAAGAAAAGGTCAAGACAAAGCCGTTTCAACCGCAAGCGACTATCTCGCTTCCCGGACGACCTACGCATATAGCTTTTGCATCTGGCGATAGCGCCCTCGTGCTTGCGACAGAAAGCGGGACTCAACTGTCAGTTTTTGAGACTGGAGGCCTACTACAGCCTAATGCGCAGCCTGCTATATCCATTCCTACCAATGGCGCCACTTTCCGAACTGTTGCGCCCAATCCAGCCCAGGCGGAGGATACCCATTCATCCCTAGTGGCCTTGGTAACGAACGCTGGCGAATTGCTAATTGCGGACCTCAAGGCCGGTAATCTCGTCACAGGAGCAAATGGGAACATCTTGAAGACCGATGTTAGCTCTGTTGGGTGGAGTAACAAAGGCAAGCAACTCGTTGCTGGTCTCGTGGATGGAACTGGTTATGTGATGACTCCGGATGGCGTGCAGAAGGACCTCATCCCTAAACCTTCAGATCTCACAGATCCTTGTCACGGTAAATTTCAACGTCCAAACAGGCCATTTTTGTTTAGCTAATTTCGCCTAGTGTCATCCATCGCGTGGCTTGAGAACGATATCTTCTTGATGGTGTATACTCCGAATGTTGCGGAAGATGATACAGGACTGACTCCCTCCTCGTCGTACTATATCATCACTAGAAGAAAGCAACAGCCTTTCTTGATACAGAAGCTGCCTGAATTGGCTAGTCCTTTTGGCTATAAACGCGCACCGGCTTACCAGTTCATCGCACGGATCCGGAATTACAAGCCACATCTGACGGACGCTTTGATTGTATCTTCCACGGCATCTGCAGACATTGGATTAATTACTAGGTCCTCTCAGGCACTAGCGAGTGACGATAGTGCCAAAGCCATCGTGGGACAATTCGCTACCACGGAAGTGAATGACGACTCCAAAAAAGCTTCGGTTCCCTTAAAGGACTCAATCGACGAAACGTCAGTCATAGGCTTGGGTCTCGATTTTTCAAGTTCAGAACCTGTCGTAGCCCCAATTCAAGGAGAGGACATTGCTGAAAGCTCAACTCCCTTGCCCAATCTCCTCCTATTGAATCACTATGGCGTTCTATGTTCTTGGTGGTTCATATATAACGAGTCGATCCGGCAAAAGATACCATACGACGGATTGACGTCTGTTAAAACACAAGTACCGCCTGCGCTGCAATCGCAGTCAACACAACCGCAGCCCACGGCGCAGTCACCTTTTGCACAGCCGTCCTTTGGCAGCCCGGCTGCACCATCTAGTTTTGGCACCACAGGATTCGGCAAACCGTCTGCGGCACCTGCATTTGGCAGTCCCTCAGTTCCAGGAACCCCTCAGCAATCCAGTTTTGGAAAACCTTCATTTGGAACGCCTGCCTTTGGCACACCTTCCTTCGGAGCGCCTGCCTTTGGAGCGCCCGCCTTTGGAGCGCCTGCTGCATTGGGCTCGAATGCACCCAAGTTCGGTCAATCTGGATTTGGACAGTCGTCGACGCCTGTGAAAAGCCTCTTTGGAGCATCTGGAGCTCCCGCAGGAGGTGGTTTCGGTTCGTTTGCGAACGTAAGTAGTGGCGGTGGTTTCGCCAGTCTGGCCACGTCAAAACCCTCGGAAGGGTCTCCCTTTGGCAAACTGCCTAGTGAAAATCCGTTCGGAAGGTCTTCTGGGACCTCATTATTTGGTGCCCAGTCCGAGACCACTGCATTCACTCCGCAGAAAACGGAGGAGTCCAAGGGAGCTTTTGGTGCGGGTTCCAGTGGTTTCGTCCTTGGGTCAATTTTCAAAGGTGATGGCACTGCTGTGAACGATGGGCCGAAGCCCGAAAAACCTTCTGGGTTGTTCTCATTCGGTTCCTCATTCGATGAGATGGTCTCTGCGCCTAGCAAAACTAGTCCACCTACAGAAGCCATGGATGACATTGAGGACTCGAATGCTACTGGTCAACCCCTTCCAGCAGCAAAGGAACCAGCACCCTTCCCATTCGGTGCAAGTTCGAAGCCCGCCCTTGGGTCGTCGATTTCCGGATCTTTTGGATCTCAGACGCAAAATCAATCACCCTTTGGTTCAGCACAAACGAGCAAGTCTCCGTTTTCACTACTTGGTAATAAGAAAATCGAAAACCAAGCGCCAAGTCCTTCGTCGGCACCTTCGGAGAAGACTGCAGTAGCTAGCCCACCTCTCACCAAAGCCAAGTCCCCTGAACCCGAACCGCCCCTTCCTCCTGACTCTACAAGCAGGGCCGTATATGGTCCGGGTGACACATCTGCATCTTCCAATGTCTCAAAAAGCTCTGTCGATGATGCACCTCTACCACCGGATTTCACAGCGCGCCGAGGGTCTCCTGAGCCTGAAAGCGAACCGCCTTTGCCGCCTGATTTCCTCGTGAAGCCTAAGAAAGAAGAACCAGAAGAAGAGGAGGAACCGGAGAAGGCGGAAGAGGCACCATTGCCTCCAGACTTTCTGAAGCCAAGTGCTCCCTCTGGGAAAGAGCCTCCCCTGGATCAGGATGAATCGGACGCAGGCTCGTTTGTCGGGTCGGACGCAGATGAATCACAGAAGGGCCCACCCGAGGATGAGTCTGAGTTTGAAGACAGTGGTGAGGACAACACGCATGAAATCAAGGAACCGAGCGTTGAGTCATCACCAGAGAGCTCTTTCGATGCCAAACACATGGGTGAAGGTCCTGCTGGTGGGTTGTTTGGCAAGAAGCAGTTATTTGGAGAAATAAGCAAGCCTTTATTCCCTCAAACAGCACAAAGTCGCGAACTCCCGAGATCTCCTAGCCCGATCCGGCCCCCTCGTGCTCGACAAGGTCTCCCCAATACTGAAAATCTCCGCTCTATCTGTGCTCCTCATAAACCGGGAGATGCTCTTGCTGCCCGAAAAGCCTCTCTCGCCGAACTAGCAAAGCGCGAAGAGCTCCGACAACCGGCGCGCAGCCGTGCCCGGGAGCCTGAGCCTCAGCCTGTCGAGACGGAGGAAGAAGCCTTGTCTGATGATGAAGACGAGCGACTCCGTGCGGACCTTAAAAGGCCACTGGAGCCCGTGCCTACACTAGACCCTTTCCTACCTCACCAGGATTATACAGGTGAAATCTCGAAGCCTGGTATTCCCGGCCAAATTGAGAGGCTCTACCGCGATATCAATTCCATGGTGGATACTCTTGGGATAAACGCGCGCTCCTTGTCTTCTTTTCTTCTTTATCAGCAAAAGTCAACTGATTCCAATTGGATCAAAATTCTGAGAAGTGATAGCCCAACTGATATTCTGGATGAGAAACTGCTTCTTCGGCAAATTGAGGATTTGGATTCTACTGTCAGCGTTCTTGCAGATTCTCTTGAGAAGCACAGATTACAAGGAGTAGAAGAGAAGCTTGAGAGTTGCAGAGAACTGTTGGGTAAGGACATCTTCACGCTTCGCAGTCAATGTGCTAGTATCAGAAAGACGCTTGACGCGTACACCGATGCTGCGTCAATCGTTTCCGCACCTCTTTCTGCAGAGCAGGCAAACCTCCAACAGGATCTTCGGACGTCGTCAGCCGAAATCCAGACAAAATTGGCAGAATTGGAGTCTGCAGTATCTCTTCTACGAGCTAAGATTGCAGATTCTCCCCGCGCGGATGGATCACGGCCCTCTACTAGGCGTCCCACGGTCGAGGCTGTCACATCAACCATTGCAACGATGATGAACATGGTCGAAAGTAAAAGCGGTGACATTGATGTTTTAGAAGTTCAGATGAAGAAGCTGGGCTTTGATACATCGGCTGCTCCCGCCAGCCGGGAGGGATCTCCTTTCACGACCCCGCGAAAGGGACTGAGCAGACTCCCTACTACCCCTGGATCTCGCGGAACTCTGGAAGATCCAGTCAGCTCGTACCACACACCAGATTCTACTTCCCGAGGCGTAAATATGCGCTCGAGCATCAACGGCTCGGCAAAAGCGAGTAGACTCCGGCTTGTGGAGCTTGTGAACGACGGAGGCGATAGAAGGGAGGTCGTGCAGTGGAAGGCCAAAATGCAGCGCAAGCAGCATCTCATGGCCAGCCTCAGAAAGGCCATTGAGGAGAAGGAGACGAAGGTTCGGAGCGTGGATGATCTTTAGGACTCTGCAAGTTGTCTATCGCATATTTATTGGGATGTTTTATTCTTGCTATGGATGGTGATCCCGACGAGTCACGGCATGGAGCAATCGGAGACGACAGTGTTGTTATTTGTACTGTACATAGATCTTGCTCTATTTTAGCTTTGACACTGGCAGGAGTTGGGTCGCTGTTAGTCGGCTAATAAAATGATCAAACGATATTTTGTTGGATCTTAGTGGCCTAGCACAAATAGATAGTAGAGATCAGATATTAAGTGACTTATGATCAGAGGGCTAGACATTCTAGTCATCACTAGGCTACCCATCGCTCATACTCAATTCGACAGCAGCTAAAATCAGGAAACTAAAAAGATTAATAACAGCACTACTGTGCCTTTTGACAATGAGGATTAACCCGCCAATATCACATATAGACCTCAGGCAGAAATGCTTAAAGGCCCCATATCCACGTGACCACGCGAATCATCGTGGAGACGCGTCTAGCGACTACTCTTGATATCAATTTGGCAAAACCGATTCGCAGAGCGAACGCCTATAGCAGTGTCCGGGTGAGATCATCGACGAAAAGATGCGCAGAGATACACGTCTCTATGACTAGAAGCAATTTTAAGACCCATTTAAAATGGCTCTTGGATCAAGGCCCGTCGCTATATCCAGTCCTGACGCGGCCTGCGTGGGACACTCATGTCAATTCGGCCGACTCTCAAGATAAACCGGTTCCAATCTTGAATTTGATTGAGAGCAATCAAGAGCTCAGCGTCAAGGACTCGCAGCCTATTCTCGAATCGGTGATCAATGACCCCGCGGACGATGTGATTGATATCGAATCCGACACAGATATGGCGCGCCTAATGTTAGGGCATCAGTCGTCGGCGAGAAAACCGCGGATGCTCAGCGCCGAAGAGTCACATAATTCGGCTCGCAAGGCTTCTAAAGGTTCGCCTCTAAGACAGGAAATCAGCCAGACTCCTCGAGATAAAATGGTTGAAGGTACAATTGCTCCCCCCCCCATAATAATGAAAGATGTTAGATCATACTGATACATGTCACTACGCAGAAATTCCCAGTACGATTCCTTCTTTTCGAGAAAGCAAAGAGCAAGCGTTAGCACCTGTACGGCCGAAGAGGAAGCTGGAAATACCGTCTTCGTTACGAGATATTGACACAATTGATTTAACCGACGACTTCGACCCTAACGCGCTATCGTCCGATAATAGGGAGGAGCTTGATGAGCTACACCGGCTTCGGACTGAAGACGTTGCCTCTAGAAAGAACCACACCGACAAGAGAGGAAAGAAGAGAAAGAGTGACGAAGACGCGTCTGACCTCTTGCTTTTGAAAGAGCCTACTCGCAGGGCTTGCTCGCCTCTTGTCTCTAGTAAGACAGTGCAGTCTAACCGATGTATCTCAACACTCGTCCCTCGACCGACTTCGAAAGATGAAGCCCCTGCGTCCAGACATAAGAACCAAGGGGAGTCATCTTTAACTCCTGCCGACAGTGCTGTGTCTGTCGCGGAGACAGACGTTGAGAGTGTTGGTAGCTTGTTTGATCTGGTCGAGACAAAGCAGCCATCGCCTCGTGTGACCAAAAAATCGTTGTATGCCGCTCTACCTTTTGAAGAGCAATTAAGCACCCATCAACCGCGCCTTACACCGGAATCAAGAGAGCCTATATCTCCGGATTCCATGGATGTCCCAGACACTACCCGGCCCACTGTTCTATGCCCCAGCGGTTCGAAACCTCATAGCTCACACGCACTACTGCCGCCGCAATCGGATTCTGAACCGAGATATCAGGATGTTGAAAGATTTATGCAAATTCCTGCGGAATCATTGAGGCGCTTGGTGGCATGCCTGGAAGACACTATAAAAAAGAACTCAGGAATCGTTTACCAAGGAATGTTAAATGGCGAAAACACTTCTGAATTGCACGCAATAGTATCAAAGAACGGCACGCTCACCGCTCAAATTCGAGCAATTAAGGCCTTAACTGCACAGAAGTCTGCCTACCTGTCGCGCCAAGCAGAATCAAAATCTCTGAAAGATGACATTATGCATGCTCTGGACCAAGGAACATCGAATGTGTTCCCGAAAATTGAGCAGCAGAAGGAAATCACATCCCAAATGAAAGATATGGAGGCTAACATATGTCTGCTATTGCGGGAGGCTGATTTGTTCTCGGTCATGAAAGAGTTCTCTTCGGAAACCAGAGAGATCGAACTGGAGCGATTGCATTCTTTACCTACAGCTACAGCGCCTAGCATTCTTGGCGGCGCTGAGAACAGCAATTATTGCAACAGTCCTGTCACAAGCAATAGTGGTTTTCAACCAGATTACGATGCACGGGAATCTCGCCTGGTTACTTCAAAGTACAGAACAAGTGCTTTTACTGGTAGCCTGGAGATTCCGGAGGCCAACTGTACTAAATATCATGAAGTGATGAGTGACGATGAGACAACATTTACCGGAAACATGGGTTCTACTCTGCCGCCGGTGGACGATTTTGACGACTTCGATATGGATGTCTTGGATGAGGATATTCTAGAAGCTGCGGACAATTGCCGGGAAGGCCAGTCGTTCACAAAGAATAGACAGGAACCAAATATTCGCCCAGTATTTGCTGAAACCTCAGGAAATGTTTGCAGACCTCCCGTCACGCAGAAGTCCCAAACTCATGGTACACTTTGGGGTCAACATCCGTGGACGAAGGATGTGAAGATTGCCCTGAAAGAGAGATTTCACCTAAGGGGATTCCGACCTAATCAGCTTGAAGCAATTGACTCAACTCTGAGTGGAAAAGATACATTTGTACTAATGCCAACAGGAGGAGGGAAGTCTCTTTGCTACCAGCTTCCGTCTGTTATCTCCAGCGGCTCAACCAGGGGCGTTACGCTTGTGATCTCGCCACTTCTCAGTTTGATGCAGGACCAGGTTTCCCATTTACAACAAAATAAGATCAAAGCATATCTGATCAATGGTGATACGCCACCAGAAGAACGTCAATGGATCATGAGCACCCTATCTAGTCATAACCCTGAAACGCACATCGAGCTCCTCTACATCACCCCAGAAATGATTAGCAAAAGCCACGCCCTTACTGACCGCATTGAAAAGCTGTGCAGCATCCAAAAGCTGGCGCGGGTTGTCATTGATGAGGCCCACTGTGTCAGTCAATGGGGCCACGATTTCCGTCCCGACTACAAACAGATCGGCGCATTCCGAGCACGGATACCTGGTGTTCCACTGATGGCGCTGACGGCGACAGCAACGGAAAATGTTAAGGTCGATGTGATACACAACCTTAGAATGCAGGGTTGCGAAGTATTTACCCAAAGCTTCAACAGGCCGAACCTTACTTATGAGGTTCGTCGCAAGGGAAAGCATGCTGAGCTTCTTGACAGCATAGCGGACACAATCAAGTCAACATATCGAAACAAATGTGGCATCGTTTATTGCCTCTCACGGAACACCTGTGAAAAGGTGGCTGAAGCCCTTCGAACAAACTACCGCATCAAAGCCGAGCATTACCATGCAGGCTTGGATGCGGAAACGCGCGCACGGACTCAACAACGATGGCAAGCTGGAGATGTACATGTCATAGTTGCTACGATTGCTTTCGGTATGGGTATTGATAAGCCAGATGTGCGATTCGTTATACATCACAGCATCCCCAAGAGCCTGGAAGGATATTATCAGGAGACCGGACGCGCTGGGCGTGATGGCAGACGCTCTGGCTGCTATCTTTATTTCTCCCACCGGGATGTCAGTACAATGCAGAGCATGATCGAGAAGAACGAGGACTCTGACGACGTACAAAAAAGTCGACAGACCAGGATGCTGAATGATGTGGTGAAATACTGTGAGAATGCAAATGATTGCAGGAGAGTTCAAATACTTGCGTATTTTAGTGAATCATTTAAACGCCAGGACTGCAATGCTTCTTGCGACAATTGCAAATCAGGGGATACCTTTGAGGTAAAAGATTTTTCAGAGCATGCCTCAGCAGCAATCAAGATTGTTCGGTACTTTCAGGAACGGAACGAAAGGGCAACACTTTCATACTGTGTGAACATTTTTCGTGGAACCACGAAGTCATTCAGGTCACCTGAGCACAGGGAGGCGCCCTGCTTCGGTGTTGGTTCGGACATAGCAGTTGGCGACGCGGAACGACTCTTTCGCAAATTGCATAGTGAAAGAGCATTGTCAGAAGAGAACATAGTGAATAGGGGTAATTTCCCCATCCAGTATGTCAAACTGGGCCCCCGTGCATCCGACTTTGAGAGCGGCAGACGGCGTCTCAGGCTTGATGTTCGAGTTTCTCTTGATGGCAGTGGTCGATCACGGGGTGATGTTGGGCGGAATTACTTACCGCAATCCACCAACGTCTCGTCACCAGTCCGCTCAGCAAATCGGCGTCGATTGGAACGTTACCGGCACATAGATTCTGCAGCAAATGAGTCCGATACCGATGTGGATAGCGATGGATTTGAGAAAATCCGCATTGCTGGTAGAGAAGAGCGAAAGACAAGAATTATTCCCGGACCACCGATCACCCAGGGTGACCGTTTCGACCAACTGGACCATCTTCACAGAGCTGTTGCGGAAGATTTCATGGTCTATGCCAAAAACTATTGCCAAGAGGTGCGGTCTCTCTTTTCTCACTGTTTATGCGTTTGGGGCATTGCTAATCCCTACTGCTAGGTGGTTATGGATAAAGGGCTCAGGAACCAGCCTTTCAGTGACACAATCCTCCGTGAAATGGTCATGGTCTTCCCCAAAGGTAAGAGTAGACTAGTTTATCAAGATGGAATCGACCCGCGACAGTCGCTGATACAGACGTAGACAAAGGGGAAATGCTCCAAATTCCCAACATAGATCCGGACAAGGTTCATCGATACGGTGACAAGATACTCAAATTACTTCGGGACACCAAACAACGTTTGTCAGAACTTAAGCAGGCGGGTGACGATGTCGATGGCGTTGTCCCTGATCCCAACCATCACAACGTGGTTAACGTCAGCGACGACGAATTCAGCGATGCCGATGATGTTTTTATGTATGAGGACAATATCTTGCAACCTGATGACACAATCGTTACCAGTGAATATTTCTCAAGATCCCAGCAACCATTCGAAGACGATTCAGGTGATGAGTACCGCCCCTCGCCAAAGGCTAGCATTTCCAAGTCCCAGAAACAGAAGAACGCCAGCAAACGACCTCCTCGTCGAAAGAGCGGCGGCGCAAAACCAAGGCCGAAGGGTACACGCAAACCCAAGACGAATAGCCGTTCGCAAGGTCGCTCCCATTCGCGAAAAGAGACCAAGGGGAGACAAAAACAACCTACAGGCCAGATAGCTATGATGCCGATTTAACACTTGTTAATTCTGCCTTTGGTACATTATTTATTATGATGGATTTTATGACACTGTCGGATGAGTAGCTTCAGTTTCTGTTATTGGTTGCATTGCATGTCTAGGCGTTTTGCTCGGTTTGGATCTCGTTCATGAACATGATATCCATTCAAGTATTGTATAGGGCGTTGCAGCTTAGTTAGATGCAAATATACTAATCTTAGATCCTTTCGGGAGCCTTCACTGGTATTTTTGAAAGTCTTGCTGTAGCCCGTCAATAGTCTGTTCGGTTTAGTCACTCAATGAACGTCCGAAATCAATCAACCTTAACCGTCTAGCGTCGCGTGGGTGAAATTGAGCAACCTTGGCCCTAACCAAAAACCTGGATGCGGCCGAATCACGCGGTAAATATATATAGGACGAACCTGCCTCCAGTAGAGCATCAAGTAGTTCATGTATCTCAGTCGCTGCTGCCTCTTTCCTAGTTGATGGCTGGCTGCTTTGCTGCCCGGTCTGGCGACGAAGCATATCATCAATTCGATGCTGACTGTTGTCTTGACTGTCCTCTTCTGCGGCCTTCGGTTTCTTCGGTTTACCATGGCGTGTGTACCCAGCGGCCAATGTAGCTTCAGAAACCTCACCTACATCTCCAACTGCCGGGCCTCCTAGATCCTCAGCTGCTATCAGTGACGCAAGGGTTTCATCACAAAAACTATGTAGTGCAGCCCTGATGCGCACCGTGTCTTTGTCGAGGTCATCTTTCTTCCGCCGTTGTTCTTCCAGCAATTCTCGCGCAACCTCAGAAGGCAGTTTCTCATGACTTGCTGACTTGTCTTTCCGTATATTGTCTATTCTTGTCCGTAACCCATCCCTGATGGCTTGTGCATCGTGTAAATTTTTTCCCTCGATCTTCAAACGTTGTCGCACGCTCGCAAGTTTCTCCGCTGTTGCTAAAACTGAGACTTTACATTCATTGATTATGCGCGATGTCTCTTCCAGTGCAATTAGGGACGGTAGTGGCGATTCTGGCGGTGGTAGGCTGGACTCCGATTTCAGAAGCGAGTCGTAAGCCTTCTTCGCTCGTCGTATCTGTGCAATGCGAGATGAAGGATCTGTGCCTATCTCGGAGATGCTATTGGCATTGGCGGCACGAAGCTGTTTTGCATTAGTTCTGATAATAATCTTAGCACATGTGGCCTGATTTGTTGCCGGCGAACCTTGCGCAAATCTTCTTCCTGCTGCTTGACTCGCTCCTGGAGCTCTCTGAGTGTATTATCCAACTTTCTCTCGTAGGTCTGGATTTCGGAAGAGCTTGCCCGCTGTTCGTCGTAGAACTTTTCGGCCTTCTGACGGTCTTCAGCGAAACTCTGCACTTTCTCTACTCGTTCTTGAGGTATCTCCATCTTGCGATTTGAAACTCAATATCACACCAGACACGCTGTTGGTCCAAACGCGCCTGTTCGACGAACTCGGGATAGTCTAAAGGCACGTTGGCACGTGACCTAGCTTACCTGGAGCGGACTAGCGTTGAGCCAGCGATCGCCTCACTCTCAACCTCACCTCTTCACCGCGACAACACCTCCTGACAACTCTTTCCCGTTTTGAGCTCTTCGCTTTTCCTGCCTTCGTCTCTCTTCTCGTCGACGTGCTGATCACTCCTGGCTGGTTGATTCTCTGCATCAAACCTACACTCTATACGGGTATTTCGGCTCTTCAGGGCCTTGGTTGCGAAAGTTGTGTTGTACACCAGCACAAACGAAAGCGTCCGTAATCTAGAAGGGGAAAAGATAGAACGAGCCAGCAGTCGTTCCACCTCTTTGAGTCTCTTCCTCACTCTGATAATTTCTCTTCCCCGCGCATTGCACTCGTCAGCTCCCAGCACGCCCGACCCTTGCAGTATATCTCCTACTTGTCATCGCCCAACACAAGCACACTCCGCTTTCATCGTACCCGATCAGATTCAAGTCGTTTCCTCTTGTCTCATCCTATCCCAACACTGCTTTGCCTCGCAAAGCCTCCTGCCATACAAGAATCTCAACGCCCGTTATTCCACAGCATTTTTCTGCGTCGATCCTCACTTCTCCCGCCTCACTTCCCACACTGTGCACGATTACACCAATCCTTCCCGTTCCTCAAGCACCAGATTCCCTACCCAATCGATCGCCGAACCAGCACGCTTTTCTGGGAATTTCTGGTGTACATAGTCGATCAAATAAAGCAAGACAAGTCAAGACAGATATTCTTTCACTGCGACTCTTCTGAGTAAGCGAGACAAGACTGCACCGTTGACATAATGACCGCCTCCCCGTCCGCGTTACAATCGACCAAACGTCCCCTCGAGGACCCTTCTTCTCCGTCCGGTCCGAATGACCAGCCTGAGGCTAAGCGCCCTGCTCTGGACAAAGTAGTTAAAGGAGAGGATTCCGAGAACAATGCAGACGTGAAGACCGAGTCTGGTGCCGCGAATGATGCAGATGGTCAGGGTGATACTGTTGTCCCAGATGCCCCCAAGGGAGGTGTCAATGAGACACAACCGATTCAGTCGACTGCTTCTCATGGAGAAGCGGCGGGAAATCAGAGCGAGCAGCAGCGGCCTCAGGACGAGTCTAACTGGATCCATATCCGTGCTGTAATATCCAGCCAAGAGGCTGCCACCGTCATTGGTAAGGGCGGCGAGAATGTATCTCAGATCCGCCGGTTGTCCGGTGCCAAGTGCACTGTTAGCGACTACTCCCGCGGTGCTGTGGAGCGTATCTTGACAGTTAGCGGCCCACAAGATGCCGTCGCTAAGGTTTGTTCTAATTCGCGGTATCTTCTTGAGCTGTATCACTGACCAGTTAATAGGCCTTTGGTCTTATCATCCGTACATTGAACAACGAACCCCTTGATGCTGCTTCCACGGCTCAATCAAAGACCTACCCCCTGCGCTTGTTGATTCCGCACATTCTCATTGGTTCCATTATTGGCAAAGGTGGTACCCGTATCCGAGAGATCCAAGATGCCTCTGGAGCCCGTCTTAATGCTTCGGATGCTTGCCTTCCTCTTTCCACTGAGCGATCTTTGGTCATCCTTGGTGTCGCTGATGCTGTTCACATTGCAACATACTATGTTGCTGTAACTCTTGTGGAGCAGCTTACAGAGCGCTTTGGAGGCCCAGCAGCCTCTGCTTATGCCACCCGGAGCGGTGGTCCTGCTGGAGCAGTCCCAGGTGGTATGCAGGTTGTACCTTACGTGCCCCAGCCAGCTGGTGGTCAGTACGGCCATCCGGATACCTTCAAGCGACACCACCCCGGCCAGGCCAGAGCTGGTGCTGGAGCCTACGGGGTGCCCTACCTTCATGGCCAGCACGCTCCGGCTCCTGTTGCTCCGCAAGCTATGCATTATGGTGCTCCGCAAACTCCATACGCTGGGGCTGGTCCTCATCAGCCTACGCCCTATGGCGCACCGCAGGCAGCTCAGCCACGTGGTGGCCCGACCCCTGCTGCTCCCGTCGGCGGTGCTATGCCCGGCCAGCCATTAACCCAGCAAATCTATATCCCGAACGATATGGTTGGCGCTATCATCGGTAAGGGAGGCGCTAAGATTAACGAAATCCGACACCTTAGTGGCAGTGTGATCAAGATCAATGAGCCCCAGGAGAATAGCAACGAGCGTCTGGTGACCATTACTGGTACTCAGGAATGCAATCAGATGGCGCTGTACATGCTCTACTCAAGACTTGGTTAGTTCCCCTACTCCCTTTACTTAGCTTCCGTGTTTAACCAGCCGTATTACAGAAAGTGAAAAGCACCGCATTTAGACCACTAGTAGTTTTGGTGTGTGCTTCCCTATTTGCGTTGTCTTTCAAGAGCTTGGGCTATCTGTATTCCGACAAAAAAGTCGGTTGCTATGGTGGTGGTCTTGGTGATTTCATTAGTGACCCTGCATATTTTCTGTTGTACTATTGAAAAGCGCTCCCTCAAAGCTTCAGCCGTGTCGTTCTCGATTTGAACAGACTATATGTAACTTGTTGCGCATAATTATGGATTTGTTTGTTCCTTTCAATTCCCCTTACACCTTTAAATATAGATACCTATCGAGCGGCCCACTCAAGCGGACAATTTGACATCACCACCACGATTCCTGCCGATGACATCAGCCTCACCCCACGTCTGTTTTCCCCTCAGAATAGCTGTTCTATTTCTCATCCCTTTACACTGCGGCATGATATAGATCGCTCATCATTCTATCAGAAGTTAAGCAGGGACATAGCCATTAAACTCAACGCAAAATGCCCCACGTCACCGAATTCATTTACTTCCAGCCCAAGAGCTCTGTCGAGCCCGAGAATCCCTCAAGCGACCAGGGCGCCGCCCTTCTCCAACTCTTCAAAGCCACAACACAGCAAAGCGGACACCTTGGCTCTGCATGGGGTCGTACGAAGGAGGACAAGAATGTCATCGTTTGGGCAATCGGTCAGTACAGCTTCCCTGCAATGCATCGCCCGGTCCATTCCGCAAATCAATTACCAGCCATATAAAGAAAATGAAACGATATACTAATGAGTAGTAGACTGGTCTGATGCCCATAGTGGGATCCAACAAACCAACTCCCCGCTCGATCCCTATATTGAGGAAAACACCCAAATTACGACCCTCTTCACAACCCTCACACCCACCGATTCTGACGACACCCCAGTAACATCCACGCTTGTCTCAAACCCCGTGACCGAGCTCGCGCCTCTGGCCTTCCCAACTTCGCTCTCGTCCGCCGACCGCTCATCGCTCATCGCAGACCTCACCACATTCCGCAAGGCCCTCTCAGAAGAAGCGGAGGAGAAGGTGCGTGCCAAATCATTTTTGCTCGGGCAGGTTGAGAGGCCCGGGGAGTTTGCGCATGGAAAGAGCCAGTCCGGCCAGGCGTTTGTTCATTTCCTGGTTCTTGGGTGGGAGAGTTATGAGCAGCATCAGCAGGCTAGGGACACGGAGGGGTTCAAGAGCACGATTGCGCCCATTCGGGAGAAGATGGTTTCGCCGCTGGATCGATTGGGGATGAAGCACGTTAAGTTCCAGAAGGTGTAGATTGGCTGCACTGGAGTTGCTGATTGGCCAGGATGGAGCCGAGAATCTCTTAGCATCGGCATGCAAGTACATATGGTTTCGGAATAGAGGACAACATTTATCGTCTTATTAGCTGCTCTGTATTATATCTGGATTGGAATTTGCCCAATGTTAGTCAGGGACGCAGATAATCAGAACCGCACCACAACTTTGGGCGACCGTTTCATCTCCAAGCAGTTGCCTTGAACTGTATTCAATCTGCAGTATATCAATGATCGGGGCTTATTTAGCACCAGTAGTGTGCGTTGGAACCCTCATTCTGTCGTAGGACAAATAAACATTCAGAAGTAAAGCTGTTGCGCTGCATGCTGGTCGTTGGTAATGGTGATACGCTAATATTACCAGCGCATAAAAAAAAGCGGGAGATTAACATTTTTTCCTTGCCCCGCCGACAATGATACACGTCTGGATTCTGATTGTACCTGTTTTAAACCACGTCGTTGAATAATATTAAGAGACTGAACCTGACAGCAGTAGGTACTACTTACCTTTGTTTTCAAGGGTGATGCTGCCAGACCGACCCATTCACTAACAAACTCCATAGTATACAAGCCCAAGCCATGGGCAAGAAGAACAAGAAATCGGCCGAGCACAAGGAGCGTGTAGCGGCAAAACAATCCAAAAAGGCAGACAAGAAAGAAAAGAAGCACAAGTCCAAAGGCAAAGATGCAGACAGTGACGCCGAAGACGTCGATCTGGACGCCATTCTCGCTCAATACGCAGAGGAACAGGCTAGGTTTCTGAAGGTTACGGAGGTCGTCTCAGGGCCCCCATCCCCTCGATCGTCTGCTACTGTGCTTGCTTCTCCGTCTAATAGGAATGAGCTGCTGATCTTTGGTGGGGAGTACTTTGATGGCACACTGGCAACGTTCTATAATAATCTATTCATCTATCTTATTGACAGAGGGGAATGGCGCGAGGTTACCAGCCCGAATAGCCCACTGCCGAGGAGCGGGCATGCTTGGTGCCGTGGAGGGAATACCGGGGGAATATATCTCTTTGGTGGCGAGTTTTCTTCGCCGAAGCAAGGGACTTTCTACCACTATAACGATTTCTGGCACCTTGAACCGTCGACGAGAGAGTGGTCGCGTATTGAGACGAAAGGGAAAGGACCTCCTGCTCGGAGTGGGCACAGAATGACTTACTTCAAGGTATTTTCCATCATCAATCAGTCAGTTCTCCCTAAAACTGACACCATTAGAACTACATCATCCTCTTTGGCGGTTTCCAAGACACATCACAGCAAACAAAATACCTCCAAGACCTTTGGATTTATGACTGCTCAAAATACACTTGGTATAACCCCGTCCTATCAGCCGCTTCACAGAAGCCCGACCCGCGGTCCTCGTTCTCTTTCCTCCCTCACGAGTCCGGAGCAGTACTGTACGGTGGATACTCCCGCGTCAAGGTGACCGCAGGGGCCGGCGGCAAGTCAGTCAAAGGCGGCCCGCAGCGCATGACAATGAAGCCCATGGTTCATCAAGATACATGGTTCCTACGGATCACACCGCCAGCACCTGAAGCGGCTCCATCGACACCACCAACAGTCCGCTGGGAACGCCGCAAGAAGCCCGCAAACCCGCCTAACCCAGCTAGGGCTGGTGCGACGATGGCGTACCACAAGGGCCGCGGGATCATGTTTGGTGGTGTCCACGACGTGGAGTTGAGTGAGGAGGGTATTGACAGTGAATTTTTTAACACATTGTTCGCCTGGAATACGGACAGAAATCGTTTCTTTCCTCTCACCTTGCGGCGTCCAAAGAACACGAGTAAAAGCCAGCAAGGAAATCAGGCAGCAAAATCTCGGAACCGGGGGAAAGCCACTGAAGAGGAGCTATTGCAAAACCTGAAGGCGCTGGAGGCTAGGAAAGGAATACGCGTTGACGAAGACGACGACGATAATGAGATCCTACCTAAAGAGGACGAAGAACCCGCGCAGCCGGAAAAGCCGGCTATCGTCCGCTTCGAGATGCCCCATATGCGTTTCAACGCGCAGCTCGCGGTGCAGGAAGACACGCTTTTCATCTTTGGCGGGACATACGAGAAGGGAGACCGCGAGTTCACGTTTAACGACATGTACTCCATTGACCTGGGCAAAATGGACGGCGTCAAGGAGATCTTCTACAACGAGCCGAGTAACTGGCACCTGCTCAATGAGGCGGACAGCGATGACGAGATGGATGAGGATGATGAAGAGGGAGAGGAGGAAGAAGAGGCGGAAGAAGAGGACGCGATGTCTCTTGACACTGCCTCGGCTGCACTCACCGAGACCACCGATGTAACCCTGCCTTCCGTGACCCGAGACCTGGAGCAGCTCGATCTCGAGGAACAAGGCGCCGAGCCGTCTATCCAGGACAGCAGGCCACAACCGCGTCCGTTCGAGACTCTACGTGAGTTCTTTAGCCGCACGAGTGAGGAGTGGCAGCAGATCTTGCTTGAGACGCTGAATGAGAGGGGGGTGGCAGTGGAGAAGAATATAAAGGAACTCCGCAAGGATGCGTTTAATATGGCGGAGGAGAAGTGGTGGGATAGTAGGGAGGAGATTATGGCGCTGGAAGATGAGCAGGAGGCGGCCGGGATTGGGGAGGTTATCAGTATTGCTGATAGGGCTGAGAATGCTGGGGGCGCTGGGCGGCGGAGGTGATTTGGAACTGGTGCTCTGCGATAAATAATATTTTCCGCACATGTGGACATCTTAAGTATATAATTCAAAAAAAAGCTTCTCTGAAACTGCGACTGGACATTCGCAGATATCAAGCCCCATTCCTAGCCACCTCATCCAATACTTCTTTAACAATGCAAAAGTCCCTGTCAGCCTGAACTCTCCAGTTCGAAATGGCAATCCGACAAGCCGGTCTATGCTGCCAGAAGGTGCCAGAGACATATATCTTCCGAGTCTCGTCAATCTTCGCCGCAAGCTGGCGGTTTAGATCATCGTCTTTGGCACTAAACAGAACAACCATATATGTCTTATCCAGCAGCTCGTGCTTGCTATTTGCTTCCGGTAGCACATTGTACTTCGGGTGGTCGTACAGCCATGCGGCAATCTTCCTAGCTAGCCGGATTTGCTCCTCAATAATGGCTTGGTAACCCCTGCTTCCGTATGCAAGTAGGGAAGCGTAAACAGGTAGAGCACGGAACCGCCGTGAGTTTTCGAGTCCGATGTTCAAAGGTGATGGTATTGATGGAGCATCGCCAGTACCTCCGGTTAGATAAGCTGCGTTGGCATTCTGGAATACATTCATGGCTTCGTCTCGGTGCCGAGTAAGGAAGAATCCGCAGTCGTACGGCACGTTGAGCATTTTGTGGCCGTCTCCTGCTATGGAGTCTGCCAACTCCATCCCTTCACATCCCTGTCTGACGGCGGTAAATTCCGGAGATTCTGGAAGGACGCGACCAAAGATTCCGAACGCTCCATCCACATGTAGCCAGGCACCGTACTCGTCGCAAAGCTTGCGCAGCTTTTGCATCTCATTCAGCCCACCCGTGGCGAAGTACCCGGTGTTGACCTCGCCGCAGGATACAGCGACAATGGTGGCTTTTGACCGGTCACGTAGCCTATCTTCCACCTGAACTAGATCGAATCGAAGAGGATCTTTATCATCGGAGACGTTCTGAACGTTGGCACGACCGATACCCAGGACACCTGCCGCCTTTACAAGCGACGAGTGCGGCATTGTGGAAAGTACTTGAATCCCCGAGAGCCCGGCCGCGTGCATAGCTTCAAAGAGCCCGATTTCTCCGACGCCCTGTGTACTTGCCGGTCCCCTTTTGCGCAGAGCCTGGCGTACGACATATTCCCGTCCGCAAGCCAATCCTAAGATATTGCTTGCTGTCGCGCCAGTCGTGAAAGTGCCATTGTGCCATTCAGGGGCTAGGCGAAGAAGTTCAATGAGAAGCCCCAACGTCGCGTACTCAACGTCTGTGGCTATGGTGTGCTCAGTAAGATGGACTTGAACGTTCTGATCGTATGCAGAAACGATCCCATCCGCAAATAGGGCAGCAGGCGTGACCCCGCCAGTAACGAACCCATAGTAGAGCGGGTTAATGCTGCTCAGATTGAATGCTGGGACAAGGTCGTCTAGGATGTGACGCCTTGTAGAATCGTATCCGATACCCCTGTCATCAAGCGATTGTCTCAGAGACGATCTTGCTCGAGCTAGGCTTGAAGCATCAGGGAGCACTGTTGACTTCTCTGTGAGCAAAAACTGCCAAAGCTCTTGGTGAAGCTGGCCATGCTCCTTCGCGGTGGTCTCGATGTCCACGTTCATTGTTGACATGGATGTGAGTGTCGGGATGTTGTATGGTGGAAGTCTGGGAAACGATCCGTTCGGCGGGCGCCTGAAACTGTCGAACTGGCTAAAGTTGGAGTAACAACACCAACTGCGGACTTTCCGGAGACAACAACATCATGGCTGCCAAACTAATTGACCGAAAACTGCACAACATCTCAGGTTCGCTTCAAAAACCCCCCTGGATAATCCAGTTGCTGTACCGCGTGCATTTGCTAACACTTTGCCCAGGAAAGCTGCTCGTCGCAGAGCTGTTCTTCGAGGTTCCCCTCAACTACAGCCGACCGGGAGATGGAACTCTTCGACTGTTCGCTCGCAGCGTCCGTCGCTCGGCAAAACCACTTGACTCTGGTAAAGATGACAAGCAGTCACCGCTTCCCTGGCTTGTCTATCTGCAGGGTGGCCCAGGAATGGGCTGTCGTCCCCCGCAAGAGTACGGCTGGGTTGGGACAGCACTGGACAAAGGATACCAGGTATGCTGTTTATTGTCCTTTATTCATCCAAGGATTGTGTTTAAGAAGCCGGTCTCCTGATTGAAGATCTTGATCAGGTATTGTTCCTCGACCAGCGTGGAACTGGCTTAAGTTCAACCGTCACAGCAAGGACCCTGGCTCTTCAGGGCAATGCCATTAAACAGGCCGAGTATCTCAAACAGTTCCGGGCCGATAGCATCGTGAAAGACTGCGAGGCAGTCCGTCGCTGTCTGACAACGGATTACCCAGAGGAGAAGCGGAAATGGAGCATCATCGGCCAGAGCTTTGGCGGGTTCTGTGCCGTAACTTATCTTTCCTTCTTGTAAGTAAGAAATACTCTTCCGGTCAAATTCAGTACCAACACAACTGACGATGGATAGCCCAGAAGGACTGGCTGAAGCATTCATTTGCGGCGGCCTTCCCCCCCTTGTCAACGGACCGGACCCAGTCTACTCCCGTACTTACGGTGCGTTCGCTCACTTACTCTGGGGTCCTGCTGCTTATGTATGGTAGAAAAGGTAATCGAGAGAAACAAGGCGTACTATGCCAAGTTTCCGGAAGACGTGGATCGGGTGAAAAAGATCGTCGAGCATTTGAAGCAGAACAAGGTCAGCGTGCCATCTGGGACGCTTATTCCTGAACGCATCCAGCAACTGGGAATCATGTTTGGCATGCATGGTATGATCAATCTACGATCGGTTTGATTACTGCAGAACTAGCCACTAACAGGATGTAGGTGGGCTTGATAGCGTTCATGGTATTCGAGCCCCAAAAGGAAATATACGACCCCTCTGCTGACCCTAAGTAGATCTTATATTGCGCGCCGCCAACGATCTGGAGGTCTTTGGCTTCCTCACCCATCCTACTCTGGTGGCTATTGATAGCTTTGGCGGCTTCGACAGCAATATCATCTATGCTATTCTTCACGAATCCATCTACTGCCAGGGGTATTACAACTCTGACTACCTCTCTGTATCAAGATCGCTAACGAGTAACAGAGAGGCCTCCAACTGGTCCGCAGACAGACTCCGGTCGTCAAACCCAGTCTTCAGCATCGACACAACCGCACCAGAAGTCCTTTTCACGGGAGAGATGGTGCGTGCACATTTTAAAATCCGTTCTGTCAAGGCCAATCTAAGAACCCAACTAACCTGTTACATAAATAGATATACAAAGACATGTTTGACTCTTACACAGAACTCAGCCAAATCAAAGAAGCAGCAGAGATCCTCGCCTCAACGACCGACTGGCCCGCCCTCTACGACGAGGCGCAGCTAGCGAAGAACGAAGTCCCCGTGTACGCAGCGACATACATAGATGATATGTACGTACACTACGATCACTCGCAAACCACCGCCGCCAAGATCAAGGGTATTAAGCAGTTCATCACAAATGTGATGTACCATAATGCGATTCGGAGTAAGGCGGATGAGCTCTTTCAGCAGCTTTTTGCCCTGAGGGATGATGTGATAGATTAGACGCCGTGGCCAATCTGAGAAGGCAAGCGCAATGGGTATCCAAGACGAGGACTGCGCAGTCACGCACATCGCACCTTCCCAGAGTGCGTCAAGCATACAGCGCAGGTGCGCTGGACCTGATCAGCAGTTGCATGTTCTCTATACACTCCATTTACCTCACTCGGAGAATAAGACAGGAAAATAATGTTTTGTACACGTTCATACTTAGTTATCTACTCTATTGGGCAGTATGGATTGATGTATATACAGTCTAAGAAAGAGCTACAGCAAGCTCAAAAAACCTGTAGCAAATCAGCCAGTGCATATACGGTTACGATCTAGAGCATGACTCACCGCTCCGCTGATTATAAACAGCCGCTCTTCTTCCTTCTGCACCCATTGTACAACCTTGCTGGCGTTCTGCGCTAGCGCATTTCTGTTTGCATGCGGCCCAGCTACACAGTAGAGTTCGAAAACTGGCGTTATCCATGCAAAGGAGCTTGAGGACTGAGTGACGCAGTGGTGGACTTTGACGTGGCTGTGTTTGGCGTGGACACTTGCGTGGAGATTGTTATAAGTTGATATTAATCTAATTTTATCCTAGTTAGGAGCCGTTGTTGAATCTAAGTTCGACGTGACATACCTTCGGCGTCGGGTGATCGATGAGAATTCCGGGTCATACGAGGACATGGTGAACTGGACATTGGCGCGGGATTTGTATATAAAGTGATGCAGAACTGACCCTGGGACTATGTCCGTTGTGCTTGGTCGGCCCTTGTCAATGGCTTCTTTAATGTTATTGATGCTGCCGTTCTTTTCCATTTGCTGGATATAAGAATTAGCGAGATTGCTATCTAAGAGCGGGAACACATTCATGGTACGGACCTCTACAAGTGCATTTCTCATGGCTTGCAACTCAAAGAAGCTTTCTTTATCCGTGCTTAACAAGATGACAGCCACCGAATCCTCTGTCGTTGCTGTATCTTCGGCGGCAGCATCAGCGTTCTCTCTCAGGTCGAGAAAACTGACATACATATATAGGTATCCACTGCTGTTGAATCCAGGAAGGCACACAGGAATCCAGCTTTCGCCGCCGCCAGCTTTGACGGCTTCGGCCTCGAATATCATATTGAACAAAAGCTGGAGATCGCCGGGGTGCAGCGAGTGCTTCTTCGGCCTGACGACGCTGACGAGACGACCGCCTGCGACAACGAGGCCGTATAGGAGTTTGCTGACCTTCGTCTTTAGGAGAGTGTTGTTGATGGTTTGACGGTGTGATTTGCGGATCTTCAGGCACTCCAGGGCAGAAAGCAGGGTGGATGGCGAGCCTTTTGTGAAGCTGTCTGCTAATGTTGAAAGTAGGGTCTCGGACCCTTGTAGAGGGCGCTTCAGATCGGTTGATGGTCGCACGGAGAATAGATGGGTCAACGCTGGAAGTGTCAACGTGGATAGGATTTGCATATACAACGCCTCGAGCTGAAGCTTGAGCTGGGTATCGCTTTCGAGAATTCGACTAATGGCAACTAAGTATAAAGGGCCTTTCGCAACGACTGTAAACTTGGTGTCGCCAGCTGTGAAGCCGTTCAACCGGTCATTAGAGTCTTCGTAGGATGAGATGATCGTTTGGATAATGCCAACATATGTGGAGATGAGACCGCCGTCGCCATGTCTTGTCCAGATCGGCTTTCCAGCAGCAGAGAGTATTATGTAGTGCTTCCGCTTCGCCTTCCATTTCTCAAGTACTAGATCTATCCATCGGTCAGTTTAAGCGGTGATGGGACCGTAAGCAAATACAGTACCTTCGTTCTCCCCACCCTCGCCAATTTCCCCGACCGGCTCAAGCTCACTCGCGAAGTCGTCCTCCACATCGTCGGCTTGGAACTCCGGAAATTGCATCAAGCCGGTACTTTCCTCTTGAACCATTCCTCCTTCGGAGGACGCGAGAGAGCCAAAGATATTTTCCACATCTCCCGACTCGGAATATGGGACATAACTTGTAATGCTTGCGCTGTCGCCAGCATCGCTTCCGTCCTTCGGCGTTGCTAAATGGCTAAGGCTGGCTTTTGCACGAACGGTACCGGGAAGAGAGCGAACAGGCAAAGCATCCTTTCCTCTATCATTCTGGGATATCTCAGCCAGCGACACGGCCGTAGTAGCCCTTGATTGCAGGCCCGGATACGCTGCTGAAGCGTTCGGTCTTGGTGTCCCAGGAGCTGCTCCTCCATCTTCTAACAGGATCAATGTCTCCGGACGCGGGGGTAACGGCGGTGGACGGCCTTCGGGGCTCTGGCTGCGATCAGAGCGATTTTGAGTAAGTCGCTTTGTCAAGGAGGCATGGTCATCAGTCAGCCGGGTCTGCGTATCACCATCAATAGACGAGGCTCGTGGGGGATTGCTGTGTTTTGAGTCCATGCTAGCCATTCGAGCTCATTGGGGACGCCCCTCCGAAGGTGGAACTGGCGTAACTGCGGAGGTCGATCCAATTAGTGTAACATCCTAGCTGTAAGTATGCAATGAGCATCGATGATAGATTCAAATGAATCGCCCATCGTGCTACTGGACGAACAGCGGGTTCCTCGTAGGAGGTGTGGTTGATCAGCTCCGTCTAGTCGAGGCGGAGAAGCTTGCGAAAGCGGACAAACAAGCGTACTTACGTCTGCCTGACCCGGCTGCGTGGCTTCACCTGCCTTCAACCCGGTATGTTGATTTGTCGAATGCTGTCTTTCTCTCGACTTTGTCTACATGCGTGAACTATGATGCAGCTGGTTCTACGAGTTTCTGCGTCTAAACAACCAACAATCGCACCATGAGCCTTGATCCAAGCTCGTTCCCAAGGTCCAATTCCCCCGCAAGCTCCGACAGCTCTTTGACGCGCTCCCGGCTACGGGGGAAAGAAGGTCTGAAATTCATAGTGTAACTTTATACTCGATGTCAGAATAGACTCTGACGTATATGGTTTTCCCAGGGTCCCTGAAAAAGGACAAGAATTACCGCCGATATGCTTCCAGCGTTGAACGGGCGCTGTCGCTTTTCGATAACACTCTGCAGGAATGGGCGGATTATATCTCGTTCCTCAGCAGGCTCCTGAAAGCCCTTCAGACACATCCTCCAGATCTACCTGTGGTGCCTCACAAGGTTCTCGTCGCCAAACGGCTATCTCAATCCATGAACCCTTCCTTACCATCAGGGGTTCACCAGAAGGCGCTCGAAGTCTATACTTACATCTTCAATCTAATCAAGCCGGAAGGTCTTTCGCATGACCTTCCTTTGTACTACCCTGGTATCGCACCGACACTGACATTCGCGTCTCTTACTGTGCGCCCACTGTTCTTGTCCTTGGTGGAAACATACGTTTGCGACCTGGAACCATGGGCAATCCGGCCAGCGTTGAAGGCGATAATCCTATCGTTACTGCCCGGACTGGAAGAGGAAACAAGTGACGATTTTGACTCTACACTTCGCTTGCTCAATACGCTTCGTGAAATGGCAAGTCGAATGGAGACACAACGGCCAGGGGCAGAGACGAATTCAAGCGGCCAATATTTCTGGCAATGTTTCTTTCTTGCCTCAATTACTAGCCCTAGCCGGCGGCTAGGCATTTTGGCCTACCTGAACCGTTATCTTCCTAAGCTGGGCATCACAGACCGGAGACCGAGTAGGCACGAGGAGGTAGACGCTACCGCCATGTCCCATGAAATGCAGGTGGCTGTGGACTCGGTCATTCTACCCGAACCGGGATTGTTGATTCGGTGCTTCGCAACAGGTCTTACTGATGAACAAGTCTTGGTTCAGCGGAACTTCCTTGACCTTCTTGTTACGCATCTCCCTTTGAGTTCGCCTATTCTGCAATCCCGGATAACTGAGGATGACCTTCAACGACTCATTGTTGCGGCAGCAGGTGTTGTTTCTCGTCGAGACATGAGCTTGAATAGAAGACTTTGGGCTTGGCTTCTGGGACCTGACCCTGTGGGTGACCGCGCCTCTTTTGAGGCCCGTCCGTCGATATCCAGCACATCTTCAAAGACCGCCGCTGAAAGTGAAGAGCTCTCTCAATCGCAGTATTTCAGTCGATTTGGTTTGCAACCATTGGCGAATGGCCTACTGCAAATGCTTAAAAGAGACACCAAACTTCCTTCAGAGAAGGCAAAGCCTTTCAGGATAGCTCTTTCGCTTATGGACAGATGGGAAGTTGGTGGGCATGTTGTGCCTGCAGTCTTTCTGCCGTTCATGCGGAGCGTTAAGGCTTATGAGTCGACGGCGCCTAAGGCCCATTTTGATGAGGTTTTTCGAAGCGCCACGTCTTTCTTCGATGGAGTGGAAAGTGGCATGATATTCTCAGAGCTCCTCAATTTGATTGATTGGGACACGAAGAGTCTCGCTAGCGATACTCCCCGGATACTGGACAACTTGAACTTAGCCCACTTTATCTTGGACCATTTCAATGTCCGCGAAGAAGACATGATTCTGAATCATGCTCCGCTGCTGACCTTAGCCACCCTGATCAAGATGAGCGAGCTATTCTCGGATGCTACTACTTCGGTAGCCCATGATCAGTCACAAACTGTATCTACCGGGTTATCAAAGGTAGTGACCTCGTTGACAGGATTACTGATTGATCGCGCTTTTCTCCGGAAGTCTGATTCCAAGAACTCAGTAACTGAACAGTCGATGTTGCTTGAACGTCCGGGTTCTGCGATCTTGAGACAAATACATCAGTTCTATGATCGAAGCAGAAACAGTCTCGACCTGCAGCCGCCTCCTTTTCCGCCTACAGACCTGGCGGATTTGATAATCAAGAATGTTTATGAACAGGCCATATCTGCTGTCGATGCCTGCAATGACACTAAATCAATGCCAGAGAGACTCAATCTTCTGATCGTGGTATTGAAAAAGCTTCCTAGATCGCGTATCTTGCAGGACAAAAGACTCTATGTAGCCATCGGCAAACGAATTCAGGCGTCGACAGCCGACTTATCAACAGCTTCATTCTCACATCTCTCCTCTATGTCGACCACGATAACAAGTCTCTATTGTATCCACAAATTGGGCTACTACATTAGTTATGAGGAAGTCTCTGACTTAATCCCACCACTCGTCAAACAGCTGTGGCAATTTCTCTCACCGCTGAGCCCTAAGTTTCATGTGGAAGCCGTTCGCTGTTTATGGAATCTGCACTCAGTTTCGTGGTCAGACCATCTAGTTGAATCGACCATCACGTCCTTAATGTTTACTCCACCTGCCCCAGGATCATACCAACTTTCTTCAGAGGAAGAGGCTGGTAGATACTTCATTCTCTGGAATCACAGCCATCATGGTACATATGAGCTGCCTCCGAAGAACCTGCATAATTCGGCTCAATCACAAGCCTCTTATCATTCTTCAATGCTTGAACGGCCGCTTTTTACTGTCTTGGACTTATTGTCCCAAGGGTCAACTCAACCTGCCCAGGTGGTTCAATCGTGGCTCCAGGATCTTCCGTCGATAGCAAAGTGAGTTTACACTTCTTTAATAGTGGCGGTTCCTAAACTCTTTCTCAACTTGGTCTAGGGTTTTCCGTATAATTATTTCAAAGCTCGAGGGTGTCTTGCAGCGGGGAAATCAACTAGGGACTTTTGAAGAGAATACTGTTGTATCCCCAGACGACTATGCAGAGTGCAACTACCTTTTCGAGACGATTCACAACGCTTTAGGGGCCCTTACTCATAACGGATGGGTTTCTCTTCTCACACAAACGATGGCGCATAACAGCAGGCGGCACGACGCTTCTGCTTCAGAGGGTTAGTCAATTCGATAACCCTAAGCTGTCCCATCTGACCTTTTGGATACAGATAATGCCGAAGCCCCAAGCCTCCACTCAATTATCTTTCAGGCTTCACTGAAGGTTGTGAGTGGCTACAAGTCGGGTACTGCAACTGCAAATGCAGAGGAGGTCAAATTGCAGCAGATATCTCTCCTAGTCATGCGTCAACTTCTGCTGGGACCAGGTGCTGAAGAGCTAGTGGAATCTGGAATTGACTCACTCCTTGTCGACCGGCTTTATTCTATGCTTGATGAGGGTGGAGATGTTGCAATTCAAGCGGCAATGATCGATACGCTCCTCGCTGTGCTAAAGGCTCGTTTTGCCCAAGCTTATTTACCGCCACCTCCTCCAAAACCTAAGCACCAAAGAGGGGGCTCTCGCGAGAAATTGACCAGTCCATCTCTTCTCTCCTTCACAAGCGACAAGCCAGAGAAACCATCCGTGCTGCTGCCGTCGCCCGAGCCCCCTCAACTCTTGTTGGATTGCCTGCTCAAAGGCCTCAGCTCTCCTAGATCCAGGGCGATAATCGACAAATGGATCATGCTGCTTTGTGAAATACTCCCAATCTATTCTACGTCCATCTTCCAAATTCTGCTGGCTTTGGTGGATTGCCTGGGAAGGGAGATTAGACAATCATACGCGAATCTCCAGTCCGCATTCGAAAAGACAGAAGGTTGGCCCAAAGATCGTCCCGAGCAGACCACTATATCCCTGCTCACCGGTTTTGAGACATGTATTGCTGCTGCTCATGAGCGCCTTCTCTCTGAAGAAGTAAATGCGCCAGCAGCTAAGAGTCCGGATCAAACTCATGGCTTCTTCGGAAATATGGTTTCGGGTGTCTTTGCGTCAGATTCTAACCATCCACGCTCTGCGTCGATGAATAACAGACTTACTGTTCTATTGTCGTTTCAAGACGCCGTGCGTCTCTGTTTTTCTATCTGGTCGTGGGGTGCTGCAGAACGGAGTAGCCTTCCCCAAGACACGGAGTCAATAGCGTCGTTCCAATATACATCACTGCGAATGCGGAATAGATCACGCCGGATTCTCGAGCATCTGTTCACTGCCGAGGCATTAGAATGTCTCGAGACAATGGTGGATATGTGGATCAAATCTGACAGCGATACGTCGCCTCTGATCTTTAATCTACTTCACACTTTGGATGGGTCTCGTCCGAAGATTGCCATTCCAGCTATCTTCAATGCTATTTATACACGTACAAATCCAGCCGCGCTTGACCCCAGTCGCAAGTCGACGATGACGACAACCTTATCAGAGACCGAGTTGGCAGGATTCCTGGTGACTTACGCTAGGTCTCTTGACGATGACGTCCTCGATGAGATATGGATAGATTGCACGACTTTCCTGCGAGATGTACTGAGCAACCCTTTCCCTCACAGGCAGATCCTTCCACGGCTGGTTGAGTTTGCTGCCATCTTGGGCGCGAAGCTTGAGAACACGAACTTTGGCGAAGATCGTCGGATGAGAAAGGAGTTGGGGGTGAGTCTCCCTTCTCGTTGGCATAAAACCGCGAACTAATGTTTCCCTAGGATGTGATACTGCGCCTCCTCACAGCTATATTTACAAGTAAACCCATGGGCTTTACGCAGGAACAAGGGCTCCTAGGTCGCGCCTCGTTAGACTACGATAGTTCATCGGTACCGCGCATAGGGCCAGATGACATGTTAAGTATTCTTGTTGCATCTATGCCTGCATTCTCAATGACACTAGGGGACATGGATCGAATCACCACGGCCGTGTCAAATATTTCCACCAATATTATCGGGCCGCTCATACGTGCTCGACTCTTTCCCAATAATCTTAGCACCAACTTTATGGCTTTGCTGCAACATATCTCGAAAATTCCCCAGGCGGCAAAGGTCTGGAAGAAGGATGTGGCTGATGCATTTAATGATCCCCGGTTTTTCGGGTCGCAGCTCGACCTGGTAAAGAGTGGCTGGATGACTCTTTTGCGGCAATGGGCTTTGGTTGACAAAGACCGACTGTCTGAGATAATGACTCGCCTACCCCCGCCGGCTACAGCTGGCATAATGTTCGGCGTCGGTGCATCTGCTGCTCGTTTGGATGCTGATCGGAAAGCCCAACTGAACCTTCGTCGGATAAGTCTTTTGGTTTTATCTACAGCCGAGGACTATTTCATCGCAGAGATGCCAGCACTACTTCAAAAGCTGGAGGATCTTCTTGGAGCTACCGCTTCATCATCTCCATCGTCCGCCACAAGAGCGGAAATCTTCATGGTCCTCCGAGCACTCATACTGAAGAGTACAACAACTACGCTGAGCCCATTCTGGCCGCTAATCAACAGTGAGCTTCAAGAAGCCATTTCAGCAATCTCATCTGGAAACCAGCAGGAGTTATACAATCCATATTCTTTGCTCCAAGCCTGCAAGCTTCTGGACACATTGCTTGTTCTTGCGCCCGACGATTTCCAATTACTTGAATGGCTCTATGTTACCGATACTGTCGACGCTATATACCCCCCAGAGCAATTTGAACCCACAGCGCTCGCAGATGAGGTATCTCACAGCTTAGGGGTCCGGTGGTCCACGTCGTCTGATCCAGCACGAGAACCGACCAATCTCCACCATGGCGTAAGGTATCCAGGTCTGGCGGCGGACTGGATACGCGAGACAGCCAAAGACGAGATTGTCGATCAGGTTCTCCGGCCATTTTTCGACCAACTTAGCATCCATGCGTTCGAGAGCACCTACAGCATCAGCAATCCGAACTTGGAAGCGTGCCGTGATGATCTGCTGGCAGATTTGTTCAACGAAAGTACCATGGCTAACTAGCCTTCTTCATCCTATCTTATTATAGCTATCTGTACTGTACACTAGGATCAAAGACTATACATTCCTCACTTGGGACTCGTCTGTAGGAATACCTAGGTAGTGCTGGTGGTGCTGTAAAAGCGCATCACCTGATTGGCTGCTCTGTTTCAACTCCTCCCGCTCAAACGGCACTCCAATAACGTCACTCTTCTTGAGTTTCAACTTCGACCACGCTTTAAGCTTGCATCTTCTTTCGATAATATTTTCTGATTATTTTCCCTCATAACCACGACCAATCAAACAATGTCTGTCAGTATGCGGCGGTCGCTACCGGTGCTCCGGCTCGTCATGACGCCGCCAGGGATCGCGTCAACACGGAGATGCTACTCTAGCACTCCTCTCATGAAGAACGCGGGGTCTACGGCCACACTGCCAGCCAAGAAGCCCGTTGGAGCTTTTCGCGGAGGGTAAATCTATGCTCAATCAACAGTGTATCGCACGATAGAGTTTATGTACTAATACCTGCCACCAGATTATTCGGCTTCCTTACTGGCTCCGTTGTTGCCGGTGCTGTTGTCTACTACTATATCCTCGGCGAGTACAGGATATCAAACAACATGCTTACCGAAGATATCGACGTACGCTCCTGCCTTTTTAATCTCTCACTCTTCCGTTCTCTACGAAGATTATACGATAGGACTAGGCTAATCGTCATAGGCTTTACAAACCGCAACCCAAAAGCTCCAAACTTACATCTCTGAGCTGGAAACACGAGTAGACCAACTGCAGAAAAAGAAATGAGTGACCATTGTCTACATTTCTGACTCTCTGCATTACTTGCAACTTATGTTGATTGTTTTATTCCGCCCTATTTTGGAGTTAGGTTTTTCTGCATGCACCTGTTGCTTCTCGTCCCCCTGGCCTTCATTGTCAAGTGCTTCTGTTCTTCGTGCTTACTCCAATCTGGAGATTATCTCGAGGCATTATGAGACTAAGCTCACTAAATGAGCAAGTCATGTACAATAGGATCAAGTACCGATTCATCTATTTGTTGAGCACAGTGAAAATGTGTAGAGTACTTTATTTATTCCCCGTTAACTAAGTTTCCATTGAAAATAGCTTAGGTAAGCACATTATACAAGTCAGTTGGAAACAAACAGAGCAAACATCCACCTCTTCGTGCATATCAGATATCGATAACAACTCGAGCATTATATTCTTTAAATCACAGCAAACAGCCCCTTTACATATCATGACCTTCTAACAACGCGCCGAAGTACTCCCACTTCCTCCTCTCCGCTATAATATTACCAGACTCATAATGTACCGCGTCGAAGTCCTCCCCAACGCCTCCAAGTCTAACGCCACGCCGGGCTGGACCTACGTTCCTGATAAAGGCTTCGACCCAGCAAAAGCCGCAATCGCACCGACCACCGGCCGGAAACGAGGAATTCGGGATCCAGCGCGAACAGATGTGTCTTCGCGCCAGGCAAATGCGATCGTACGGCACTTGGCGGAGCTTGATCGGGAGAACCATAGGGACGTTGCGATCGCGATTCCGGCACGAAAAGATTCGCAGCCGAGGGAGAGTGCGACGAGAGGTATAGGCTTCCGCTATTTTCCCCTCCTCTGGTTTAAGCAATCTTTTTCGATGCGAAGAGTCAAAAGGAGTAGGAGCATTGCTAACATTAGTAATGTGGGACAGGAACGAGAACGAAAGTAACGTCGAACGTCCGTCGCATCCTGCAATCGCAGAAGACGTTTAGGAATTATCTTGATGATGAGGAGGCTGCGTTGGCTCAGGCTTCGTCTTCGGCGGGGACATCGTCGATAGCTGCGCAGCGCCTGCCTAGCAACAGAATCACGAAACCGTCTTCTTTATCACGCCGGAGCGCAACACCAGCTACTGCAACGCCAAAACCAGATCCGCGTGCAGAAAAAGACACATCCTCGGCCCAAAACCTATCTGATACGGCCAACATACACACGGCCGACTCCCAGCCTAAATCTAATCTACAAGACGAACAAAAGCCCGATCCAAATGCCCTCATCAAGTCCCAGTACGACAACGATCCCCTACTAAAATCCTACATCCCATCCGCCCCCTCGGAACGCATCATGCGCGCCCTCCTCGCGGAACCTCCGCTTTCGTATAATGCATCACGCGCGGGCCCACCCTTAACGGGGAAGGCACCCCGAAAGTTCTGCTGTATATGCGGGTATTGGGGGAAGATCCGGTGTCGAAATTGTCACCAGCGAACTTGTGGGATCGAGTGTTACAAGACACACGAAGATTCAAGATGTGGGGCGTTCTTTTAAGGAGGATCTGGGCTATTTGACCCTTGTGCACACCCTTATTTCTGGAGGATTATATTATGGGCTGCAAGAAACAGCGTTGAGCTGGGATCTGGGCAGTCATTACAAGATCTAAAAGGAAATACCCAATAAATGGACAAGGGATGAGAACTAGAGCTGGCATCTACTTCATATCAAATAATGAATATACCCGATATTTACTAGTTTGACTAACAACTAATTTTATATTACATTTATATCGGAATGAATCTAACCATCCCCCTTCCTGGCTCCAGCCCTAGCATAATTTAACATTTCATCTTGATTCCGGCTCTTAATTCTTCCTCCCGAATCTCAAACATCACTTGCACACCCACAAACAGCGCACAGCATGCCGAAATAAGATACACAAGTCCGGCGTAGCTCCCCAATAACTCGGACAAAAGCCCCTTGATTCCATCCAAGCCGAGCGCAAACCCAACTAAATTGGCAATCATCATCATAAGCACATTACCTACTGCTCCAATGCCACAGATGACGCGGTACGTATTCGGGCGCGAACGCCATCGGCTAGGAGGGAATAGTAAGGTGCCCACGACCTCTGGCAGGACAAAGAGGGTGATGAGCCACCCCCACATCAGGAGCCTTAGGTTGATGTCGTGCCAGAGGGCAATGAAGGTGAATACAACGAGGAAGTTGAATATCTGGCGGGCTTTGGCGTAAAAGGGAGACGACGATGGTTTGGTGCCGCTTGTAGATGCTGCTGGGCTCGAGATAGAGCGGTTGCTGCCGCCGCCCAGGGGAACGTAGAGATAGCGAACAACCCAGCGGTTGAGAGAGCGGTGCCAGCCGCGCCAGAAGGCGAAGGCGGAGTAGTTGTTTGATACACAGCGGACCATGTTTTCTGGCGGGTCAATGCCGTCGACGAGAGCCCATAGGCGGAAGAAACGCCAGGGAATCAAAAGCTTCAGCCAAATAATGTGCAGGTTGAAGAAGGCGAGCATGCTAAGCTGGCCTGGGGTGTAAAGCGACCAGTTTGGATGTGAGTTGGAGATTGCTACGGCGTAGATGAAGTGAAGGATCAGCTCCATGGAGAGCAGAGTTAGGAAAAAGCGAATTCCGTAAAGAATTGTGCGGGTTTTCGTCAATGATTGTGGTGGATATCGCTGCTGGGATATGTAGTCGTTGAACGTAACAATGGGGCCGGTGAGGTATAAAGGGGAATAGAGGATGTAGGCGAGATAGTTTTGGCCGTTGAAGGCCGTTTTTTCGGCGGGGATCTTGACCCGGTCACGCTCCGAAAGCGATTCCGGATCGAGTTGCTTCTTCTTATGGTCGTCAGAGGGAGTTCATTTTATCCTTGCAAAAGGCACTTACTTCGATTGGGCTGCTAGCAGGAAAGTCAAAACTCCAGCAGTAATCCATATTGAAGCTGATCAGCCGTAGGATAGTGATCTTGAACAGGACCTCCCATCGTGGCATGAGACCACCAAAGCTGTCCAAGTGTCGCGCCCATTGAAATAGAGGGGACTCCCGTCCTGTCTCGTCTGCTGCCCAGAAGCTGAGAACACGCGCCAGCGGGTATCCGCCGCAGAACTCATTGGCAAACAGTGTCCCTATGCCGAAGCTCCAGGTCGCAGCAGGAATATATTTTCGGGGAAGAGATTTGGCGATTTTGTAGTTCAAGTAGAGAATGATAAGAATCTTGATTGCCGATATACCATGGAGAGCTGTGATGAACACTAGAGCAAAGTAATAGTCGAATCGTATGCGCCGCGCAGCCCGGGCGTCTCCGGCGGCGGTGACAGAGGTTGTACCGTTCGCATTAGGTGTACTGGAGGTGCGAGTGAAGTACTCGTAGACGCGTCGAAGGGACGGGTGGGCAACCAAGAGGATGAGGAGGTAGGGGATATTATCGCGGAAGCCAGAATATTGCGCGTCGGAATTATCCTGAGAAACAAGCAGTATACGTTAGCCATCGTCGACGGGCAGCGAGGAGCAAAACTCACAACTTTCCGCCCTGGAATCCAACCTGGAGAGAGCAAACGAGAGTATGTGGAGTAGGTAGGATGCGATTCTGAGGCAGTTGGTATCAGCCCCGTTTCTGACTTCAACTCCAGGCGGACGCACCTTGCGAAACATCAATCACGGTTTTGAACATCAAAGGAACGGCCACGAGAAAGACCACGTAATAAACATAGAACTCGAGGGTGGCCCATCTGGGAGGAGAGGCGCTGTTGGTGACGCCATTGGAGCGGACGTCCTTCGCAGAGCCAGATCGCGTGTCTTCAGCTGCGATCTTGACGGGGACGTTGGCGGGGACGGTGAAGCGCGTGTCCAAAGTATCGAGCGAGTACAGCCGCCGCAGCCAGGAAAGAAATGAGTAACTCATTTTACTTCCAGCATATCTCTATCGGGAACGGCCAGATGAGAGCTGGGGGACAAATTGCGGAGAGACTGAGATGAGATCGAAACTGAGGATCAGGGGCCAACGGAATCCCGAGGCCCACTCAGCTGCTGCCATAACCATTGGCACATGAGATCGCAAATCAATTATTCCAACAAAGGTAAGTCTGATCATTGTCCCTTCGTCGAGACTCTGTGCTTTTTCAATAGCTTTATGATGGGGCTTTTGAAACTTCTCCGCTGTCGAACAATGGCCTCGCCCACTTGCGAACGCAGCCCGTATGGCACCTTAGGTGGGAACTGCAAACTGAATTGAATTCCTCGTTACCGCAGACTAACCTTGGCTAGTTGTCTCCTAAGTCTATGGCTGATGGAGAGGGCTCGCTGTATTTCTTAATACTGGCCCAAGACTAAACCACTGACACGGAGCCTGCCTTCCTTTGGCACGAAAGTAAAGACAGAAAAATCGGTCCTTCAAGTCTGCTGCTGGGCCTTCCACTGGGTCGTCAAGGATCTGTATTTTGGCTGCTATATTCTTGATTCTGCTCTGCTACGTGACGGTCTTCAAATATATGGATTGCCTTTGTCCGGGGCTACGTCTGAGGACACATCGCGACCAGCATGAAGTTCGCTGGCATCAGGATGCCAAACGCTAGGAAGTCAAGATTTCTTACCTTCGCAAGTAGGTACGGGAGGACGACGTCTCATCACAATTTCATCGAGTAATTTCAGCGAGAAGCAGTCAATCCCATTGTAAGGGCCGATATAACCCTCTTCTGGACTGAGTGCCCTCCTTACCGGCTTCGCTTGTGTCTCTTGCTTCTCTTGCAGCCTCTAGCATCTGAAGAAAGACAATGAAATTACCAGGAAGGTAATAGAGGTGAATTCCATCGAGCCGCGCGAACTCAACGGCCTGTGTTGTATTATTTTCAAGACATGGCGATCAGTGTGAAGGACGGCACTTGTTCTTTCTGGGACGCTAGGCATTGCAAATTGCTAGGAGCTCATTAGTCTAGTTATAGGGGTGTGATGCCTAGCCAGACAATGCCGCTGGATCCTAACATATCACTAGCTGTTCTATAAATCCAAATATATATCGTATGTGCATTACCCGCATCTGTTCTATTGGGATAGTTTTGTAGTTGCTCACCTCAACTTTTGGGTCCTGAATTTCGCATATTTATTGGGATTTGTACATATAGTGGGTATAGCTCTGGAATATCTGTGGAAAAGACTATAGCGTACCTTCCAATTACCTGGTAGCTTCCTAGTCCAGATTCTGCGTAAAAATAAAAAAGATATAACAATCTAGTAAGTACTTTTATCGCGGTGCTTGCATCGCGATGCGATCCTACTTCCTTTTTTATAGATCGCGTACGGGACCCCAAACTTCTTGGGGATATTTTCCTTGTGCTTGGCAAGGGTCCTTATTTTATATCTGTGAATAGTGAGAACTGCGGGGATCATGAATTGCAGAGGCGGCTTCACTGGTGAGACAGCGCACCTGCCATTTGTGCCCGGACTCCTGCTGCTGACGGGACCCCACCGACCCACTTCGAACGCCAAGCAGCGGCCCGAGCAGTGCCATGTCCAAGAGCCGCAATATCGATCGTCGGCGTTAAGCTTGGGCTTGACATTGTGGCGCTACGGTCACGGTTGGATGTACTAGACCAGAGGTTTATCGAGAAGAAGTTACAGCCAGATCGCGAGATGTCTGAGCGAAGGCGCAGATCTGATGAGTCTCCAGAGGCTCCTTCAGCGCGCTAGAACCCGGCGCCAGAATCATGAATCCCCTGTTGCCTAGTTTATAGAAGTAATGCTTTTTTTTTAACCCACGTTTATGTCTTTGAGCAGAATATAGCAGATAAACTGAGTCCAGGGAATTGCGTCGGACAAGCCGGGGTGGTCTAAGGCAGCACGTCTCACCGGTCTAGCGGGGAGATATAGTCCAAGGTAATTTGTTTTGCTCTTTCTTTTGTACTAGAATCCCAAATTTAGAAATATTTGTCTTCCAGAAATCAGCTGCTATAAATCGATCAATATTTTGTGTTTCTCAGCCCGATCAAGTCACAAAAAAATTTACTGCAAAAAACCTGGCATTGCTCGGTAGAGGTTCTCCGCAATGTTATTAAAATCACAATTGTGAGTAAAGTAATCAACTGTCGAAAGCAAGAGAAGATGACGAACGAGATACTGAATTCCCAAGATACAAGGTTCAGGCGGGTTATATATGCAGCTCGCTTGAGGCCCCGCAGTGGGCCCTAGTCAATCCCAGCTTCAAGCTCTAGACTCCTTTCAGATCCTACACCTACCGACCAGCATAACACGTTAGCATTCCTCTACTCAACCATCGACGAGTATATCACAAAATAAGCATGGCAACTCAAAGGGCATGTTTAGCTGTTAGATTTATTACTGCAAACCTATATTTACGACAGTTGTTGCTGACTTTTCCCAGATTGCGTTCAAAGTCCATGGCACCGTTCAGGGTAAGTTTTCAGTTCTACCTATATTCTCTTTTCTTAGCCGGCGATGCTCAACATCTGCTCTACAGGTGTCGGTTTCCGGTATGGATATCTCCACAGGCCACCTTCAAGCATTTCTAATTATGTCATGTACACCAGTGATTACACCATGAAGCGTGCTGCGGAATACGGTCTCAGCGGCTGGGTGAAGAACACAGATTGTGGAAGGGTACGTTTTCAATGCCTAGTTATTGCTAACAGTCTTGTAATGTCTTGCGTCGCTCGTCAAAGTCACTAAATGAATGTGAAGGTCGAAGGCGAAGCACAAGGCTCAGAAGAGAGCATCCAAAAGTTTCTCAAGGATATCAATACTGGCCCTCGGCTTGCGCATGTGGTCAAGCTGGAGAAGAAGACACTTGATCCGAAAGAGGGAGAGAGTCAATTTGGGCTTAGGAAGACATCTGCGACTGTTTTTGATTCACTTTGATGGTCCATTATACAGTGTATACTCTGGTTCAAGCTGAATAATTGTCAATAAGAATAAAGCCCTTCCGCCTCAGGCGTCTCAGGTTTCTATAAAAAGTAGCCTAGCCTCTTCTATCCGTTCCTCTGCTTACGTAGCCATTTTCTTTGGGAGCAAGCAGGTAACGCATTAACAGTTCCAAAGTCTTCAGCCTCGAGATTATTTTCAGTGACGTCGATAGGCTATGCAAACGTCGTTAGCAAATCCCGATTTATTCTCGGCCTTTGTTTTGAGTCATGGCCTAGTTGCGGTCCCGTCCCGGCTTCCTCCGTGATCAAGTGACAGAAACTGGATCCAAATACCGTATCCTGATAACACATGTCAATCTTGCATCTCAGCAAGCAGGACTCACAACACAGTGAAAAATCAATGGGAAACAAGTATAATCTGATTTCGCTTCTGCTAAAGCTAATTTCTTATGATCCACCTGTATATACTTGAATTTGGTTTGCTTTCAGGTCCGTACACAATGCCGAACGGAATAGTCAGACCTGTAACGTTCTGTAAGGTAGGACGCCTTAAATACATGGCTTTTCGCCAGGGATGGACCACTCGGGCTCATAGGAGTACTCAGGCATTCTTCCTTTACAGCCACCATCTAAAATGGGCGTCAGATCTGGATCCTTCTTTCGGTGAATGAAAAGTTTTTGTTCGGCGGCCAGCGTGTGACTCCTGGTATGCGGGTACCAGCCCTGAGAGTTCCGATTCCCGCGTCAGACTGCCTCTGGTTGAGTTTTTTTTTATAGGTCGTTGTATTTAGTTGGCAAATATAAATACAAATGTTGCAGTCCCTAGCCAGCTCCTTCCTTATGTTTGTATATCTTGAACAAACACAATTCGTCACAATCAACATCACACTTTCAACGACATAAGACCATATCAGCAACATGAATTCAATATCAACCTCAGGGCCTCTTAGGGTGGCCGCTATGTCGAAACATCACCTGCATTTCACGGTGCAGACCTGTACCAGGTGTATGGCGAGCGCTGGGTTACGATACAGCAGTCTGCCCCTCGCCAAAAGAAGCTACGACCAATCAACTGGGAAAAGGTTCATTTCCTCCACGCCACAATCACAGATTAAAGACTATTTCCCTCCTCCTGATGCACCAAAAATAGTAGAGGTGAAAACGGCGTGGGCTCATCCTGTGTAAGTTATACAATATTTGTCAAGAGAGGTGAGAGACGCTGACAAAGAACAGCTACAGCGAAGAAGAAATGCGTGCAGTGACTGTCGGCCATCGCGAGGCAAAGAATTGGTCTGACTGGGTAGCGCTTGGGAGCGTCCGCCTGCTGCGATGGGGTATGGACCTAGTCACCGGCTACAAGCACCCTGCGCCAGGCCAAGAACACAGCAAGAAGTTTCAGATGACGGAAAGGAAATGGTTAACAAGATTTGTCTTCTTGGAGAGCGTCGCGGGTGTACCTGGGATGGTTGGTGGTATGCTAAGGCACTTGAGGAGTCTTAGACGTATGAAGCGAGATAACGGATGGGTATGTCAAGAGTTCTTTCATTTTTACTTTTTGTGGCTTGACTAACAATCCCATGCGCAGATCGAGACGCTCCTTGAGGAGGCATACAATGAGCGGATGCACTTGCTCACGTTCCTCAAGATGGCCGAACCTGGGTGGTTCATGCGCTTAATGGTCCTTGGAGCGCAAGGAGTGTTTTTCAATGGCTTCTTCCTCTCTTATCTCATCTCGCCACGTACCTGTCATCGTTTCGTCGGCTATCTCGAGGAGGAAGCCGTGCTCACTTACACTCGGGCCATCAAAGACCTTGAAAGCGGCAGGTTACCGCACTGGGAGAAGCTGGAGGCCCCAGAGATCGCTGTCAAGTACTGGAAAATGCCAGAGGGTAACCGGACCATGAGGGATCTGTTGCTATATATCCGAGCGGATGAGGCCAAACATCGCGAGGTCAACCACACGCTCGGGAACCTGAAGCAAGCGGTCGACGTCAACCCTTTTGCAGTTGAATGGAAGGATCCGTCCAAACCGCATCCTTGCAAAGGGATCAAACACTTAAAGACCACCGGCTGGGAACGAGAGGAGGTTGTTTGAGCAATTGTACATTATGGTTGTGTCATTTGCGGGAACGAATAGGAGAAACTGCATATATGGTTAACACGGCGCAATATGGTTGGAACCTGAGCATAGTAAGGCGGATATCTCCTCTCCCTAAGTCTATATTGGTAATAGAATGTTCTTGAACCTGTTTAGATTATTTGATATGGAATGGACATGCAATTATGAGGGTAGATGAAACATACACTAAACCCAATTGGGAAAGACAATATCCGCTTGTAATATGGGTCTTTGCTGTCACTGAGCGTGCCCAGGGGCTTGCCGTTATATCTCAGAGCCAGATGGCTCCATCAAAACCAACCGGTTATGTTCGCTAATGCATATCGAGATGTCATCGGGCTCAGTGCAGTCTGCAGACGCGATGCAGTGTTCGTCTGCCTCTTGTGGTGGGATGAGGGACGACAGATTGCACGGCATATGCTGCGTCTGGGCGTCAGGGGCGACGGGACGAAACAGATCGAAAAAGCAAATAACAGTCGAATGCTGAAGACCAGGTGTTTCTTTTTTTATTTTTTTTAGAGCATCACTCCATCCATCATGCTTTGAACACCTGGTAGGCATGGTCGTTAGGCTGGCGACGTTAAAGGTATAGGCGCTACTATCGAATAGTTGACCCGCTTCCCCTTTAGTGCCAAAAAAGAAGCCCAAGAACCCCCTTTCGAACGTCTCAAGTCTGTTCTCGCCTGCAGATCGGTCACGATCGCCAATTCCGCTGTTATTATACCGAGGTGTCCCTTTTCTATTTACGTTAACGGTTATTTCTTCTCCGGTGACCACCTGTCCTTTCGTCACTTACGACCAGCCCGTTTATACTTGTCAAGCGTTTGCTACATTCTTCGCATGAACCGAAACACACAGTGTCGCAATGGACGATCCCGCCGCGTTTGATGCTACAGCCCCTCCTGTCCGAGACTCCTCACCCTCCCCTTCCGTGTCTCCAACACCCGCTATTTCGTCCTGTCCATCTCCAGACCGTACGTTCTCTACAGTTTCTTCGTTGTCGACATCGTCTGCCACATCCGGTGATGCCAGGTCTTCAGTGTCAGTCTCTACGCGGAGACGAGGTTATATCCGGCCTCAGGGGGCGCAATTCGCCGCCTCCGCAAAAAACCGGGAAAGTGTAATGAGCCTGGGGAGCATAGCACATTTGCAGTACTATTTCGCTCGAACAGGCCTGTTGGATGGGAAGGGTGGTAATGCGCGTGAATATAAGAAGAAGAAGAGGAATACAGAGGACACACCACAATTACTTCTCACACCAAATGCCCGCTTTACAGACGAAATTACAATGAGCCCAACGGAGGATATCAATACGGATTCAGGAGAAGATGCGTTTGACGTTGTCGATGACGGGGACGAGGTGATGCTGCCCCCTACTGTCAGTACCTATAGCATCAAGACGCACCATATTCCGCCGCCTCCAGATTTGTTGCAGCTACGGAGGGATCTTTTGAACGCGATATATAAAGCACAGAGAGAGATTGATGCAGTATCTCAGGAGCAGCCTTCACCGGAGACGCTTCCACCACGAATCGATGTCTCGCCAGACGGCGATACGGAAACAAATGGGAATCCGCAACAGCAGGCAGATCTGGCCGCAACTCACCAGAGCTGGGATGAAATCAACGGTATGCGCTTGTTAGATGTTGTCACGCTTGCAATTCGCGCAGCAAAGATATACTATACCACCCATGAGTACCCGGAACGACTGGCGTCTATAAAAAGCGAGCGTGAAATTAGGCAAGATCTATTCAATATCCTTGAGGTGTTGAAGCGATGGGCAGGACGCAATTTTGCAGGTGGGTTTCGAGAAGAGGAAAAGAAGGCTGTTCTAGGTTGGATGTCGGATGTGCGCGATATGCTGTCGCAAGAAGCGCAGCTTGAAGATGCAGAGGTGAAAGAGCGGGCATCGTGGGTCTGGATTGAAGGTGATTGGACCGGTCGGGAACGGCAGCGGGAAGAGGAATTTCTGGCCAGCCTGACAGGTCCAGAGTCACGCTTGCCAGCGTGGACAGAGCCTGAAGATGGTTCGCTCCCATCTGCGATGCTTGAGAGACTACGTGACGGCCGCGACCTGATCCGGATTCACAACATAGCCGTCCGGAAGTCCAAGCGACCTTTTGGCGAGATCAAATCCTTCCATGAAGACGTTGCCAAGCCATATCGACAAGCAGATAATCTTCGGTATTGGATAAAGGCGGCCGAACTGCGATGGGAGACGAAACTCGAAGTGGACGTCATGGGCGTCGTCTACGGCAGCAGCGACGAGGCGTGGCGCCAGTTTGACCGAGCCATTGCGGCCTGGTGCAAGTCGGTCCGAGAAGAGCTCTCGCAAGACCTTCGAGTATTGAGAAGACGAGCGACTGCAGCTAGTGTTGACGGGCTGCTTATCAAGACCTCATAACAGCTTCCGTCGGTAATGCACTTCTTTGAGAGCGTATGTCTTGGATATCTGGGCTTTTGGGGAGTGGCCATTGGGTCCACGTAGTTTGATTCAGGATGACATTTGTTTGCAGTCCACACTGCCTATATTTGATACCCCTTACTTGTCGATGACAGTTTTGGTGAGCGAGTTTGGTGTTTGTCCTGCACCTTGTACATTGTGCTGCATTGCATTAGTCAATGATTAGCCGGATAAGATAATAAAGTACATCTATGATTTCCAGTCGTATCGTGAACCGCAAATTCGGTTTGAAATTTGCCAATATTACACGACAAGTGAACAAGGGAGTTTGGGAAGGAGGAGTTCTATTTGGAAATGGAATGCCTGGGCTTACAGTACCAAGAACGCCTCCTGCCACAAATCCCGAGACAAGATGCACAGAAATAGGAAATAATGGATAATACAAGGACAGAAAGGGAGCACTAGTGGACGTGATAAAGAAAGGAGCTGATCCCCTGAACGGACCCTACGGGATCGCACCGCGCTATTGGAATCCGGGCAGTTGGTTGTGGCGATCAGCCCAAGTTGAAGAACTGATGGGAATTGCTCATTAAACGGCAGCAACGGCTTTAGCCATCGTTCTCCGTCTCCATTCTCTTCCTTCATCCTCCAGTTCTCTCCTGCAACTCTCCTCTCTGGTCGATTCTCTGAGTACGATGTAGTCCCCTTGTTTAGCTCAGCAAGCTCAGAAAAGAACAGCTCATCTTCTGCAAGAGTCGTCACCCCACCCCTACCCAGACAGCAACAACAAACATTCTTATAAGGGCTGGCCGACATACTTTGGGAAACGACGCATTCTTCACCCAGCGCAACTGCGTCATAGTACCAACTATTTCTCTTTCTCTCTGTCGTTTGACCCAATCCTCTAGCCCTCAGATTTTCCGGGCTAGAGCGGACGTGTCGCCGTATCGATGCGTGCCATCTTCACCAATAGCACTCACCCCTCGGCTCCCGCTCCAGACACGTCTACCACGGTGACCACGTCGCAGGCTTCTCCACCACCACCACCTCCTCCATCTGTCTCCGTCTCCTCTCTGGATGAGTCGGCAACACCTCGTCGGATCAAATCGAAAGCATCGCTACGAAGTACGCGGAGTATCGGCAGCAACAGCCTTCACGAAGACGACGGCGACGACGCCCAGTCCGAAAAGTCTCTCATCCGCCCGAACATTCTCCGCCGTTTGTCACCCGGCTTAGCTGCACGCGTGAAGCTACTGGACGGAAACTCCAAGACAACAACATCCCCCCGGAACCCCGGTGCGGTTGGACGGATTCCCGAGGAACAGATCAAAGAGTTAGATAGTCTACACAAGGTCCGGACGATCGAAATTGAGAGGAAAGGCCGCGCGTGGAGTGGGATATCGTTTGCCAACAAAACTCAAAAACAGCAGGTACAGCGCGAACCACTACCACCATCAGGCGTGCCTGAACCACCGGTCGCAGAGCCAACTCCTGGGTCGGGTCAGGACGCCACATCTGACCGCCTGGAAACAAAAGAAGAGGAAGTGGAAAATACGCCAAATACCATGTCTGTTGTTGAGCCAGCCCCAGCTCCGCTGGGACCGGAAATAAGTGATCCTAACGTAGAAGACCAGACCGACGGCCCAACAGACTACGAAAAGTACATTCAGAAAACAAGCGAGCTCGAAGCAGAAGCGAACGGCGCACCACGCCCGCCTCCGAAAGACTCCCCTCCTATTCAGTCGAGCGCTTCATCAAACACCCAGTCATACTTTAATCCTCACGGTCTTCAACGGACGTCATCGATATACTCCAGTACCAATTCGATATTCTCATTCTCACGGTCCTCTTTTAGCAATCAGATTTCTCAGCTTACCTCCATCGCCCTTCCACAGCCCTCATCGCTCGAAGCTAGCATCGCTTCGATATCGAACGCTCCAGCCGCAGTTAAAGCCTTGACTGGTGCCGCGGAGCAGATTCAGATATGGATCAGAAAGGCATCGAACGTGCTGAACGGGCTTGATGCGGAGGATGATGTGGTATGGGCCGCGGCCGCTGGACGCGAGGGCCTTGATGGTGTGGACAAGGCCATCACAAAGTTTGAGAGCCTAGTAAATGTCTATGTTAAAGCTATCGAAGATGTGCAGCTGCGCGAGGACATCGCTAATGTCAGCACCGATGGCTTAGAGACGATTGTTAACCAAATGGACAGCATCCTACAGAGTTGGGCCAAGATTAAGTCGCGGCTCCGGGCAGTGAAAGAGCAGGTAGAACTGGCAATGGAGTGGGAGGAATTATGGAACAGCGTCTTAGGTGATGTGGGCGAGGAAGTCGAGGAGCTGGAAGGACTGGTCTTCGAAATGGAGGCGAAGCGACACTTCAATTTGGCGAGTGAGGACTCCACTGGGTTGGATATCAACGAGCTTGAAACAATCGTGGAGGAGAAGCCTTCTGGTGGCCGAATATCGAACAAGCGTTCCAGCATGGGATCCCTTTACCCTGCACCGCCTGCTTTGGACAAGCCGATTATCCAAACTCCGCAGGACGACACGAATCACGCTAATCTTGTTCAACTATTCGCTCGTCTTCAGCCACTGCGCGCGTCGCTTGATTTCTTACCTATGAGGCTTTCTATGTTCCAGTCACGCGCGGAGAAAGTCTTCCCGTCTGCATGCACGGAATTGGCAGAGCGCCGCGAGAAACTCGAAAAGGACTACAAGAATCTGCAGGCAGATGCTGAAACACTGCGAAAGGAGCTAGAGGAAGACCGGTGGATCATGGTCTTTCGGAACGCCGGCTCTCAGGCGCAGAAAATGTTCGAGTCTGTTGAGAGAAGCATTTCAAAGCTGCAAGAAGGCCTTGAAACGGGCATGCATTTGCATAATCCTGCAGGCATGACGAATCGTATTGAGAGCTACGAGGCCAAGAAGCAGCATTACGTCCCGGCCATAGAGCGCGTTCTTACAATCACCCAGAAAGGAGTCAAAGATAGGTTAACTGTGAATGGCGAAATCCTGCGGCTTCTGGCGAACATGGAATCTCAGGTCAACGCTTTGAGAGCCAGCATTAAGGTGATGGACTCATCGTTAGAGGACATTCAAGATTTGAGGTCACAACATATGCGCGATTCCATTTCCACCGTCTTGACGATAGATAGCCCAGCTACGGGAAGCCTTGCGGACACTCCAGGAAGCTCACCGGCGTCCTCCGTGGTCATGACTCCAGCCAACAAGTCCAGTCGGCGCGGAAGTTCCGTCGGCTCCGCTGCTCGAACGTCGACCGGCCGCCGGGTTTCAGGACTACCGCAACTTGCCTCCAACCTAGCTGGCAGGAAGCCCAGCAATTCCAAAGTCACCCCTAAGACCACGCTGACCGCACCATCTCCAACTCCAGCAGCACGAAAGCCTCCACAGCCTGCACTCTCACCCGCAATGCTCAACCGACCACGATGGAATATCAGCACAAACACCAATGACCTGGACGTGGGACATAAGTACAAGCCTTGGACGCCTTCGTTGCGCAAACCATCTGCTCCCTCACGCGGGACACGTTCTTCGTCGACAGTTCCACCCCGGGACCCATCTACGTCTCCTGTACCACCCACGGCCAGGTCTGCGAGCCGTATATCCAGTCGTCTAGGCTTGCGTAGCCCTGGACGCACAGCGTCTCCATCGCCCAGTCACTCCATCTTGGATCCCCCACCTTATAGCAAACTTCGACGCCCGGCTGGAACAGAGAACATGTCCAACACACCGCGCAGCCGCCAGAGCTTTGCCGGGACATCGTTCAATCGCAGCGTCTCTCAAGACCAGGGACGAAGTGACAGCCCTACGAAATCTGCTCGTCCCGGTACAGCACTCGGACACTCAGGAAGCCGCCGCATCAGTTTGCTTCCTCTCCCGCGGAACCGTAACAAGGATAATATCCCGTCAACTCGCAGCAAGCTTTCGGAACGACCTCCATGGCGTGGTTAAGCATGAAGGGATTTACCATGTTCTCATTCATCTGCTGTCTCAAAATTCATATTTTATCTTCTCCCTTGTATTATCTTGTGGTCTTTCATTTTGTCAGATTGCTTCGATGATTCCCCTTTTGCAAAGATACCTACCACATGATTTAGCGCAATGTATACATTTTATCAGGTGTATGGAGTTTTTTTTCCCCCGAATTTCTTGTTAATCTAAGCTTTGTCCACTACATTTTCTCCTGTCAAGTCCTTCCCAATGATCAATGCATCAACCGGCGTCTCACTATTTGCCAACCTCGCTGCCCCCGGCACACGCCCGATAACGCTGAACCCAAGCCTCTCCCAGATTTTGACCGAGGCAACGTTGTTTTCGAAGACAAGGTTGAAGACGGAGTATTTGTAGCCCTTTTATATCAATCAGCTAATTGAGTTATTTGGCTTCTTTGAACAACATACCAACAATGGAGCAAAGTGCAAGTAGGCCTTGCCCATCACCATGCCCACTCCCTGGTTTCTCGCTGCGATGGTCGTCAAGAAGCCTGCATTGCAAACGTGCGAGCAGCGGCCTTCCTCGTTAGCTGAACAACCCTTACCAACCACTGGAAAATATTGGGGCCTACCAGGATAATTTGGCTTAACATAAAACGTTCCCAAGCATTCCTTTTCCCAATCCCTCTCACTGTCCACTTCCAAACCTCCCTCACCTTCCCCTTCCCGGTCCAGAACAGCAACAACCCCAAACGTCCCAAACCAATACTCACCGAACGCCTCAAACTTCATTGGATGTTCCATGGGATACGTACAGCCTTTCTCAATCTCTGCGCTAAACTCTGCGTGTAAGAAGCGCAAGAGGCTCTGTGGAAGAGATGATGGGCCCTTTGTTATCGGGTAGAGGGTTACATTTGCGCCTGTCTTGGTTGTTGTCTTGAGAGGGGTATTGATGGAGGAGGATTTTAGAGAGAGGAGGAGGGAATCTGGTGGTTGGATCTTTGTATTGGGATCTTCAAGAATAGAAGGCATTTTGGTGTGTTCTAGTTGTGAAGGATTAGTGTTTGGAGAAGGACCACGGATGGACGAGGAAGTCTATATGTGCAGATGTCAAGCGCAGGGCGTGGAATTGAGATCCTGTCTGGTCTATATCTGCAATCTTCTCCACCGTTACGGTTGGAGATTTCCTTATCAGCTAAAATATGATTCGCCAATTCCTCCCAAGTGGTTCCTCTCGGCTTTTCTCCGGGTTATACTCCATGAGATGTGGTGATATAGTGATATATATGTACAAAAATCTACAAGACATCATTTAGCGCAAACGTCAACTTCAAACGCCATAATCCAGCTAGGAGCTCTCCAACGAAGAGTGGTATAGAAGCACCTGGCAGCACTACTTCTCGCCCTCCCCTTCTCCCTCTCCTTTCCCATCTTTGTTCTGGATTGTCTGCATCAATTCATACAATTGTCCGAGTTGCTGGTCTAGAACGCACAATGCAACCAGTTAGTTTCTTAATTTAATAGTTCCAGAGGATGGAATGTCAGAGGGGAATAGGGTGACGCACCGCTCATTTTATCCAGCTTGCTCTGATCCAGCTTCTCGCCAATCCACGAATCCCCCTCAAGCTTCTGCGCATAAAGCTGCCATTCCGTAAGGAATCCGATCTGTAATAGCCAGCTCGTTAGTCTTGTCTAGATGAGGCTCTTCCCCACAACGCTGTAACCACAGTCCACGCCGTAGAGGACGTACGATATGCAATGGATTCTCCGTTCCCCGATGGGCGCGGAACTCGCTTTTCACATATGAGTCCCCTAAGATTCGCATCTCGGGATCGAGCTTCTTGCGGTGTACGCGGAGGATGCGGCGGTAGAGCGGGATGGGCGGGAGGAGGGCGAGGGCTTCGCTGAGGCTCGCAGCTGAGCCTATGTTTGATGGGGCGGCGTAGAGGAGGCGGGTGAAGGCGCGCATTATCACTTCTCGTTTCGGAGCCTTTAGATGCTGAGGGATTGAATGGTGATTGGGACTTTTAGACCCAAGACTTGGAGGTGGATGATGGAGCCGCGGTTGAACTGGAGCTCATCAAGCGGAGAAATTTGTCTCCGCATCAATTAATCCAGCAACCTATCTTTCTACAAATTTACAGCAGCCACCTCACCTAATTACGACTCTCTACTCATAGAAGAAAAGATGCTCCCAACCCCAGACACCTCGCATGTCTCCTTCGACACAATCTACGAGCCCTCCGAAGACTCCTACCTTTTCCTCGATACCCTCTCCTCCACCTCTGAATCCGCCTGGCTGAAATCACGTTTCCCTTCTTCGACGCCATCGCCTCTCCTTCTCGAAGTCGGCTCCGGTTCCGGAGTTGTTCTTGCTTTCCTAACCGCAAACTCACCTCTTATCCTCGGCCGCGCGGATGTTCTTGCCCTTGCGACAGATGTTAACAAGCATGCTTGCGCTGCGACACAAAAGACTGTCACTGTGGCTGTGGAGGAGCGGCAGTCGGAGTTAGCAAAGGATGCGAACGCGCAGGTGAAGGTAAAGTCTGTCTGCCTGTCCGCGGTTGTAGGAGACCTCTGCACAGCCCTTCGCCCCGGAAGCGTGGACGTCCTCCTCTTCAACCCGCCTTATGTGCCGACGGAAGAATTACCCGCTATACCGTCCACTTCTGATGCTGCGACGAACGAATTGGAACTGTCACAGAGTGCAAAGTTCGAGCGCGACTCCTACTACCTCTCCCTCACCTATGCTGGGGGCCGGGATGGGATGGAGACGACGCATAGGTTACTCGAGTCGATACCGGAAGTGCTAAATCCGGATCGCGGTGTTGCGTACGTCCTGCTCTGTGCGCAAAACCGGCCGGACGAGGTCAAGAGAAGGATTCGGGGATGGGGAGGGGGATGGAGGGCTGAGAGTGTTGGGAATAGTGGGGTGCAGGCTGGGTGGGAGAAGTTGGTTATTGTAAGGATTTGGAAGGAGTAAAGCCAAAAGAGTATACGATGATGACGACGTTATGATAGATTATAGATATAGATAGACCCTGTGTTTGTTCATTTGTGATTTCCGACTCTCTAATGTGGAAGGAGTCGATGGTTGTTCACCGTGCAGAAATAACCGTCTCTATATCCCAGTTCGCCGGATATAGGACACTGGCGCTTTCTCTAGTCGCAAGACTTGGTCGGTTCGGTCTTGGTGTCATCACCCATCCATACTAGAGTATCGATGTCCCGCACAGATTGAACCACTCTTTCCGCCCTCTCTTAAGTGGCCGGTAAACAAGGTAAACAACCCCGGTTCCGTTTCCCAGCCACCGATGACAGTCAAGAATCCGCGATCAGTTATTTTTCCGAGCTCTAGGACACAACGACGGTACCAAGCAAAACAAAAAGAAAAGATAACTCCGCATCCAGAGATCCGATCCCAAATACGAAATACACCCGTAGCACAGCATAGCATGACCTCGCGATACTATAGCTTAAAAACCACGACCCCGGCCCCGTCCCCGACCCCTGCCGCGCCCTCTGGCTCCACCGCGCCCACCACCCCGGCCACGATCAGCCTCCTTACGCGCCTTGTTCTTCGGCTTGGGTGTGTCGTCGATGAGCAACGTGTCAAGCGGCAGACTGTCCGGCAGGATGTAGTAGCGGATCGTGGAGCCGCGAATGTTGATCGTGTCGAGGGAAATTGGGTCCCGACCCTTGGGTGTCATCTTGACGGTTCGCAGCGAGGTGTTCATTTGCGGACTGACGGACGTGATAGTTCCGTGGAGGATTGTGCCTGATTGAGAAAGTTAGCGGTGATTGGGCAAAGCAAAAGGAGAAAGAAAGAGACATACCATTCTTCAACTCGATAGTTACCGTTTCATTGGCGCACTTCATTAAAAACCTAGTCTCGACGTGTTAGTAAAGTATTCTTGCGGCAATGGAGCCGAGCTTCGACGTTGAGCTGCGACGGGATTTTACGCACCGAACGAGCTTCATGGTGTTGAAAGATTGCGGATTCGCGCAAGAAAAGAGAGATTCAACGGTGTTTCTGAGGAAAATCGGTATGGAGCGAGTTAGGATTTGGCCGTTAACGGTACTTGTTGGCTGATTGGCTTCAGGTTGATTTCATGTCGTCTATTTCATCTTGGTTGCGGAGCAAAAGCTGACTGACCGCCAAGTCACGTGCTATTCTGTGCAGTATACGCTGTGACAGTCGGCAAGGGGTCTCCTACGACAATAAATAGGTTGGTAGTGGGACAGTGTTGGGAGTAGCTATCTAAATAATGCTTAACCTATTGGGAATACATAAAGTTCCAGTCAATCCTGCTGGGAGGTCGCTCCATGGTATCTTGCAGCCAACAAAAAGGAAAAAGGAAAAACAAAAATCAACACTCGCTTCGCGCATGTAGATTCAGAAAACCGGGATCATAAAACGCCATGCCGAGCTTTGAAAATAGCAATTTTGTCATCATAGAACAGAATCTCGCGCAAGCCAAAAGACACGCGCGGTCGACCATAATCGCAGTCGGAAGCATCATCATCATCCAGCGACTTATGATCATCCGAGGATAAGTCGGAATGAGAATCCATCGTCGCCTCTTCGTCGTCATCATCGGACTCTTCCTCGTTCGTGTCGGACCCGGCCCAATTTTCGGCACCTGGGACAAAACCCTCGCTGTGGATGTCGTCCGTTTCGGCCAGATCGTACTCATTGCCTTTGCCTTCAAGAATCTCATAACATTTGCTCTGCACGCCCAAATAGCTGATGCTGATTTCTGGCCGTAGCGTTACTATGTCAAGGACCTGCATGGCGAGCTCTTTCAAGTCGAGGTGTAAGGGACGGACAATATGAGAGATGTGGAGGGCACGAAGTTGAGGAATGTATGGTAATCTTTGCAGGAAATAATGCTGAATACGCTGTTAGAAGGGATCAGATGCTGAATAACCGAGGTGAAGGCTTACCCAGTCTTTAGAGTCTATGGTCATAGAGAGCTCTTTCAGCTTAGGCATTCGTCCACTTGTTATAAAAGTGATGACCTCGCGAGCGAACATCCATTTTTGCCATCGCGAGTTCACTATCTCCACTCCTGTTGGGGACCGTTCGGTACTATCTACTAACAGTTTCCTCAAGCTCGACTTATGCGTTCGTATCACATTCCGATATATCCCCTCAATGTGAACGGCAGAGTCATGTAGGGGAGATCCATGAAGAAACACGGTCTCCAGAGTGTCAGGCTGAAGAGTGTCTTTGATGAAAAGCAACAGATATGGCGAGACGGCATCTGTATGGATGTGCTTGATTCTCAAGGCGTATTCAGGCAGGGCCTTATCTTGCTCGCTTCTACCATGTCTTGCACTAGTATGTGGTGCCGCCGAAGGAGCGAACCGGCGACGAAGGCTTCTCCACAACTTTTCGTGGCCTTCGCAGCGGAGAATGGTAAGGGTGGTAACTCGGGTCCAATCAATAGTGTCTAGTAAGACTGGTGCAGAGATAGGGATACGCTCCAGTTCGAGCACCTCCAACTTCAGCAGTTCGTGATCTGGACCAGAGGTGAATGGATAGATAGCCCTTGAAGGCTTCCTCAAAGACTCTCGGGGAGATTTGGACCCGAGAGTCTGTACTTGTTGTGTTTCATGAGAGCTAATAGGCGGATTATTCCCTGCATCGGCAGTATCTTGTGCTGCGGCCACATCTTGAGTCGACGTCGGACTGTGAATTTGCAGAGAGAGAACTTCAATGGGGGTATCGACCGAGGTGACTGTGTCCATTACTACAGTAATGTCACCATTGTCTCCTTTAACGGGATCTTCTTGTTGAGAAGAGGATTCGTTGATATGGCGACCGGGCCAGCCCAATATCGCCCCAAGAACTCCGCCAGCCCTCGGCCACCCGGACGTGAGGCTGGAGGGTGTTTGCTCAACATGCGAGGCTCCTTGTGGTTTTAGCCACGAGGCCTGATATACCTTCGAGGAAATGCCGATACGCAGCTCCCTCAGTCTATCACGGGAGCGTTTGATGAGCACAGCCATTTCCTCTAAGTACGATGGCTCATCTATATCAAGGACACTCAAGCTTTTCAGTGGGGGTAGTATCGAGAGGGAGGGATACTCTACATGCCCATATTTTCTGAAAAGAGACGTGCTAGCAGGCGGCGGGGCCAGGATATTTTGGGTCTCAGGGAGAGTTAATGAAGACGTAGTCGGCACTCCTGATAAAGAGCGGACCGCATTCTCGGAGTTATCGTGCCACCGTATCCAAACGTTCTCCAAACGACACTCATGTCCCGGTCGGTCTGCTAGCGATGAAAGTGCAATCCATACGTCTCTAACAACGCCAGTGGGCATGTCCCATATGAAAGTCTCCAAATTGACCATCCGAGCCACGGCTAGAGCAACGAGCGTTCCGAGCATCTTCCCCGTCTCCTTAGTGACTGAATATTCTTGGACCCAATCCGACGGCCCGTTTCCAACCGAGAACTTTCGTGTATACTGTGCAAAGTAGTTACCACGTCGAATTCCTCCACTGCCCTGCCGATTCTGCGATTGTGGGCGGTTGCATTCGCAGTGGGAGCACCGCTGTGCTGTATTCGTAGTAGGAACCTCACGAAATATGTCTTCTCCCATTACCAGTGTTGCCAGGCCATAAGAAAGAGCATCTACTCCCCCTGGGTGATCAGATTGTGGAAAAGCATCCGGCCAGACGATATCGAATCGAGAGTACATTTGGGGAATTGCGAGGGAATGGAGTGCGGAACAAGTAAGGGCCAAGGATGTCAGGTCATTCGTATGCGTAACCTAAAAAAAAAAAAAAAAATCAAGCACAGTCAATGCAGGTACGAGCATACTCATCTAAAGACGCATACCTCTTTGATAATATCCTGTAGGAGATCCACCGGAAGATCTAGGAGATTTAGACGCTTTGCTGGTTCCTTAGTCTCTGGGACAAATGTCGGGTCGCAGCCCGTTGCGGCCGTCTTAGGAAGCGAACTCTCTTCAACAAAGGTGTTTGAGGGCAGTGATTCCATCATGGGTATGGTGTGTCCATCTGCATGTAATTGCGATACCGCAGTCTCTTCCGAATGCGATTGAACCGCCTCTGTTTGGAGCTCCTCGCCCGCTGAGGTAGTGCTTAAAGAAGAATCTAGGTCTTCATCTTCATCGCATAACTGATCCAAATCAGATATGACCCCGGCATCCGCGTAGGCGCTGCCAAGTTCGGCCATGGTGGCGATGGCGGAATGCTACTGATTCTGGCTGAAGGAGCAGAACCATAAGACGAGATGAGTACGAGGCACTAGACCAGTTATTTGGAACGAACGAGAGCCAGCTCCTTGATGCCTGCAAACGAGCTGGGAATGGAAACAGGCGGAAGTGGCACTGGCGAGAATGGATTCCAGATGGTGAACCTAAGAGCGGTAGGCAAACTGGCAGATTACCCCCCAAACACAGAAGGAAAGCTACCAATCACAGAAGGGTAGACCAAGGCGGGCAAGGCGTTGCCTGTCACAACAGTAACTCACTGCGCAGTGGCTCAGCCAACGAACTCGAGTCGACGAAATCGAATGATTTGCTGCATTTCTATGGCAGCAGCAGGATCAATCTATAGGAATCGCGGAAGAGGTGAAGTTCCTTGGTGACGGCTGCTGTGCAGGAACTCCTGTCACGGCGGGTCTTCAATGGGGCTAACCGTAGTGGGGGCAGCGCACGTGCCACATCTCTATACTGTACGAGCTATACTAACCCTTAATCTCAGCCTGTGTATATGATTAGAACGTTCCGTATGATATTAGTGAACGTGACACAAAAACCGGATTAAACAAGCAATAGGAATCAATACGATATTTCGACAATCTATTAGCTTCCACCTTCCTCAGCGTAAATTACTTCGCGAATACGACCGACGAATCCCTCCAAGCCGGTAGGTGGGCTAGAGCCTTCTGCAGAAGCCAACGCAGCTGATGCCCCCGGCATTAAAAATACCTTAGATCCCACTTCAACCCATTCAGCTGAGGCAACAAACGAGAAAGTTATATTGATAGTGCCATGCACCGGGGTGTCAGAGGAGCTGACCACCTTATTCACGTCCGGCTTGCTCGGCGAGTCTGCGTCAAAGCGGAAAAACTCCGATTCAGTAGGTGATGGGGGCGAAGATATGATTTCATCACCAGCCAGGGCCAAACAGGTCAGTTTCACTGTTGTTCGAACGTTCGCGATATACGCTATCGCATTGCCACCCAGCAAGACTGGGGGAGACAAGGAAGATGAGAATTCGCTGGACGAGAAACTGGCTACAAACCCAGTAATGGGCAACAACGGACAAGTGCCAGAGAATAATGGCTCACTAGCTAGAATCGCACCTTTTCGAATCTTGCCTAGGCGTGGAGGTTGCTCGGCGGGAGTGCTGCATAGGGGCTCGATTCCAATGGTGCCTACTTGGTCTTCAGTCAATTTTTGGACTGAAAGTCGAAGATTGCGGACGCTAACAACTCGAACATGCTGCCAAAGTACCTGAACAGTTGAAGCAGGCTTTCCTGTGTATGAACTCTGGAGGAATGAGGACGAGAATTCCCCGGACGGTGGCCGACTTCTGTAAGAGCCATGTTGCCAAGAATGGCGGTCTGAACCAAGCCTTGGAGCCCCTGGGCAATTTCCGTTCTCCAATGAAGTGTTAAATGTGACAGGCCCAATGACTAGCTCATCACCAACAGAGACAGAGCCGTAACGGACCAAACCACAGAGGACCACACCAGGGTTTTGTTGACGCTGTTCTGAATAGACCTTTGAGGGAGGAATCGCGAAAACTTCGTCGACGTCAAAGACATTCGATGGGCGTTGGGGAGCTGGCAATGATTTTGGTATGCTGATGGTTCTGACGGGTGGCCTGGATGGAATAGGCAGATTCCGAAGAAGGGCATGAAGCTTGTCTATGCCTGAGCCATCAACGGCACTCGTGAGTACGATAGGCACAGTCGCAGTCCAATCATGAGTTGCGGCTATAAGTTTCCTCACGTCTTCCGCTTCTGCCGAATTGATGTGCTGTAGGTCTACGCCCTCCTCAACTGAATGGGATCGGACAGGGAGCATGGCTGGCTTCTTGCCGGAGTCCTTCAATGCAGATAAAACTTTGGCGAGAATATTCCTCAGGCCACCTCGGGACGCGAGGTCCATCTTTGTAACAACCACAACAACCGGGATGCCCAGTTTTATGCAGAGCTCCAGATATGATAATGCCAAGTTGATATCCATTGCTTGTTCTGCAGGATCATGGCCTGACCCGGAAGAAGCCTCTTCCTCACAGATGGCAGCAATGCAAAGAAATACGTAATGAGGAGCCCAGCTGACAAGTCCCCGTAATGTAGACTTCAAATATCGCACCGAACCTGGGAGATCGGAGACAAACGCTAGACGGCCGCCCTCAGAGGCTGCGTGAATATCGTCCCAGGCTGCAACATTACCTGAGGCATAGTTTACCACATCGAAGCCGTCTGCGGATTGCGCTGGAGTGTATCCGATAAGCTCGTGTGCAACAGAGCTCGTTACACCAGATGAGATTTCGTGCCTGTGTTTCAAGAGGCCCAATCTGCTCGTTCCCCTCCCATTGTCCAATACAGACGACGTTAATGTACCAAGGAGGGAAGATTTGCCAACAGTATTTGGCCCTGCAATAGATACTCTGATCTGACTAGTGCTAGAAACGTACCCTTCCGGAATCGGATTCGGAGCGAGGTCTGATGTGGACATCTTCTCAAGTGATTCGGTCATATGTAGTTCTGCACGATAGTAGTCCCAGTCTGGGCTAACCAGCGCCTCCGCGACCCAGAGATTCTCAGCATGCACTTTACCCGGATTTAATTCATCAGATCCTGGATCCTCGACCCATTCGCAATTGCCGACCACTACTCTGCGAAGAACTTCAACTTTGCAGCCCAAACTGGCGGCCATGGCTTGTAGGTTGGACAAACTCTCCTCTAGCTCGTCATGAATAAGCCCTACAAATGTCCCGTCATCCGCAACCCCAATCTCGTAGAGAGCACCTTGGCTTTCCTCAAGGCCAGGAAGAAGGCGTGATGGTTTAGAAGTTGCGCCCAGTCTAGGTGTTGCTTCCGGTAGAACTGGAAGCACTAGGTTGGCCGTCGTGGAAGAATGGAATGGCGACGATTGCTGCAGACGCCACAATAGCTGGGTTGTCAACTGCTGCAAGCGTTGCTGGCGGCTGTCTATGGAGCGGCTCTGAGGCAATCTCAAGCTCGACTCCTCAGTCGAGGATGCAGCGGGTGCGGGGCCAGATGTGGACAAGCTTGCACGGGAATGGTAAGACCCACCCACAAGGTGGCCCGTAGATATTGAAGTATAAGGACGCCGAGGGCGCAAAAGAAGATGTAGTTTGTACTCTGTGGGACCCTCTTGCGGTTCTGGCTCCAGCTTAGAGATCCCGTAGTCAGAAAGGAAATCGTGCCCTACACTATACAAGCTAGTGCTGGAGCGGGTGCGGGCGGCCGTGTTTCGACTGCCAACTAAAGCCACCTGAGGAGTTGAAGATCCTGAGGTAGACCAGGGGGAAGACACCCTAGGGGGGTCCGGGTCGTAAGTGAAAACAGAGGCCATGCTGTGTCAAGCAAAGACACGTCTATCGAAGGAGAGCGTGCAAGAGTATTGATCAATTTGTAGAAAGATATGAATCCGTAACAGTTTCAAACAAGTATCCTCGTACCCTTACGTATGCAGAATATCAGTCGAGATGTATGCCGGCAGTGTCTAAATTCTTCACGTATGCTGTGTATTTGGTATAGAGTCATCTTTGAGGCCGAAGTAGACAGTCTGAGATTGAGCTGGGAACAAGAGTGGGTGTGGACACAATCTGCCGATGATTGAATTGTTTTCTCAGGAGGAACCGTTACACACACTCGGAAAGGGAGACGATCAAACGAGAAATGGCATTGTGAAGAATGAGTCACAAGTTATCGTTGTTTGAAGGTGTCTCAATCGCGGTCTCTGATGACACCCCGTGTCAGGTGACTTGGATCTGTGACGTAAGCAACCCATCTCTGTGTGGAGCAAGGGCTCAAAACTCTACTAGGCTGCTGAACAACCCTTTCAATTCAACTCTAATAAATGCAGTTCATGGGAGAGACTTGATTGTTGGCAGTAGAAGGTAATCACTATACAGCCTTAAAGAAAAAAGAAAGAAAGAAAGACTTCCCAGAATATTTAAGGCTGTGTTCTGAAAGATCTACGGAGACAGGGACGAACGTGGAGATCTATATTAAGGTCAAATGGGGTCTTCTGACAGCAGTTGTAGCCGCACCTGCCTACTATACAATCATTATCATTGTCTTCACTCCCAGTACCTTATGTATAACAACACCAAACCTCATAAACGCTGCTAGACTAATTTGGAATGAGAGGTAGGTGGAGGTTGATGTGCTGCTAATTGTCCCTAGTCATACAGTGTACAAGTTATACATTCTGGACAAATCACAGCTCTCTAACTCGGTCAAGATCAGGGTTCTAGTAAGGTAGAATAATGCCTTAAATAATGCCGAGACGGGAGCATTCTCTGAGCAGCGACGTCAGGGCTAAACGACATACGGAGAGTACCGTTGAGGGATTATGCAAAGTTACCGAGTACAAATAAAAAAAGGGGTAATAAGTGAGCCACTGGGCTTATCCCAGTGAAAATGGTCTGAAGAATTCTAATCCGAAATGGTACCCAATAACACCAACGCTTGTATAACCCTGCGCCATGATTATCCTTTCGCAGTCCAATATGTACACCGAATGTGCCACACTGCGAAGGAGGGATGAGTTCCTGAAACTTTCGAAGGGCAGTACTCCACTTGACATACAAGTAGCGGTCCGCGTAAGACTAGGTCCGATAAACGAAAGGTAATGAGACTGGAGCGGTTGTCCTTCCGTATAGGCACATGATTCGTAGTGGGTGCCCTCTAGTGATAATATCTTTTCTCCGACTTTTAGCTTGACTCAAAAATATCGCATTCTAGCGACTAGATGTGTCTCTTCCGGATGCCTTGCATTTTCCCTGAGCAACGTGAATATTTCTCGCAGTGGTACGCGTGAAGACAGCGCCACAGCTTGGACACTCTGCTTTGGCCACAACGCCTGACTTCTCTCTTTGGTGGCGCAGAAGATTGCTGAATGTTGAGAATTCGCGGCCATTACATCCATGGTCAAAACATCTTGGCTTCTTTGGACTCTGTAATACTCGATATGGCGGTGGGTTCGTTGAAAGAGACGCAGAATCCGGTGACGAGTAGACTGTTCCTGGGGACACAAGAGGTTGTGGTTGAGGGCTAGTGGCCAACGATCCTGGATTTGAGCTGGCGCTTTATACAGCGTCAGTGCCGTTGTAGAAGGCTAAAATGGAAAAGGCACCTACGGTATTGAAGAGCCTTGGGCGAGATAATACTCTGACTGATTGATCATATATGAGGGGGGGCTAACTTTGTGTATTAGCCATAAGTTCCAGTAATCTCTGGTGTTTGGAACTCACGATGATGTAAATAGATGTTCTTGCATTTGCGGAGAGCTGGCGGGAACTGCGCTAGTATTGCTCAGCGAGTATGGTATAGATGCGCTTCTCAAACTGCTCATTAGTCACTTACGCATGGGATCAGTCAGGTGAGTTATTTTCAGGAAATACCTTCTAGGATGATGGCGATTCTGTGTTACACCTGAGGGCTGCGAATAGAGATATTGGGATGAAGGGGGTCCGGGTTGGTAGTAGCCGGAGGATGCGGAGGGATGATGCGGAGGGTACCCGATGCCTGCAGGGTATCCTGGATGTGAGGGAAGGCCATGAGACTGTGGGAAGCTTTGTTGATCCATAGCCATTGTAGTTGGGTGGAGAGGCTGTGGTGACCGGTGCTGCCAGCTGTAGTCTGTCCCATGTTAGTTCGAACTGACACAACGAGTGACAGAAAGCCTGCATTCAACCATACTAGACGAATTATGTGCCATATTGAAGTAAAGTGCCCAGGAAATTTTTCTAACTCTCTGATATTTGAGTTGGTGTGTGATGTGTATCCAAAACCCTCAGTGTCCTGTGCTTGGTGGCCGGTAGATCAAGATATACCTGCGATCTTTGCGTGAAGGCTATCTTGTTCTCTGCAAACACAAGAGATATGACTGCGCTGATAAATCGTGTAATCAGAGTTCGGTTTCGAAGCGAGGGAGTCGGACAGACTTGGTGATTGAACTGCTTATCACCGAGTTCGGCCCAATGTGCTGGAAGCGCCAATGAGCGAGATACTCGAGGCTGTGCTGTTTGTCAAGCCCAAAATGAGATTCGAAGAGCAACGGCCCTATCGTCTCAAAGACACAAAGACCAATGCAATAACAATATGGCGCTTCTGAGTCGTTTCACTGTTGGAGTAGAGCTGGTCAGTGGCCGGACACGACGATGGTGTCTACTTCGTAGAGCCCTTCGTATTTAGGAGGGGTATGCGGACTAATAGATGGCTTCCGTGACCTGGCACACGAGAACAAATAACAACATTGGCAGAAGAATTGACAGACAGCCCGATGCAGAAAAGGCGAGACGGAAGCATGAGACAGGTTCAAGTATACAAACCAGAGTAGCAGCACACAAACAAACCCAGCTAAAATAAACACAAGCACAATCGTCGACAAGGGGAGGTGGTGAGACAATACTGAGACAGGAGATTCAGACCTACATAATTCATCCAGCGCTCGCAACCTGGCTGAGCACTATGAGGGAGCAAAGGCAGGACAACGTTCGAGACTCTAGACGCAGCAACTCAGTGCCATCCCCAGACTGGTCGGAAAAGAGAGTTTTAAAAGTCCCACCGATGGAAAGAGAACAACGGTTGGGATAATAAAGGATGAACAAGAAACGAATAAGCGTGAGCCGGTTCCGGACCGACTTCGTCTATTAGGAGCATTATCGTGGCAGCTCAGCTTACCCTGAGTTCTGGTCCTAGTAATCCTATGTTCTGGGCTCCTAGTTAATTATAATAATAATTCTTTGCGCTCGTGAAATTACAGTCTTGGCTCCGCTGTAACTCGTATTTTTGTATTCATTCTTAACATGGTCAATTCATTTCGTTAGGCGTCGTTCTTTGTCCTTTCAATCCAGCCGTTGACCTCAAGGACAGTCTCCCCTCTTCTTCGAGATAACCCCAGTTCCATATCCCAACAAATTTTAAACCAGTGGTCCCGGTAAGTTCGTGTCGGATTCTATTCATCGTTCCCGATCTCACGAGATTTTATTCCCAAGATCGATGATCTGACTGGCCAAGAGACCTTGCGAAACGACGGCGGGCGTTTTCTCGACAGTTGATGATGCCTTTCCTGACCTTTACGAGTGCCGATACAAAGATGAACCGAAAATAGCTTAACATACGATCATTGGCAGCTTTGCGGCCTGCGAGAACCACATGAATGAAGATTTTTGTCTTGTCAGACGGTACGGGCTAATCTACGGGCCTGGCGCCCCCGTCCGCCGTCAACCATTTCCTTCTAGATTCGAACTCCACCAGCGGGATAATGGCATGGAAGAAAGAACGCTAAAAATCCAGCAAACGGGGACAAGGCTATGAATCTGATCCCTAGAGCTTGGGAGACCCGGGGAAGTGAGCTCCCCAGCTAGGCTTTAGAGCTCCCCAAATCCCCGGCCCAGTGCCTATATCATGGAACAGGCAAATTTTCCTATGAAGGACAAGATTTCACCATGTCTTTTCAGCCCCAGGACAAGTATCCAGACCCACTGGTCGCTGGATCTAACCCTTTTCTTCCATGCTCTCTCCGCCGTACACCGATAGCCGTTTACCGGTGCTGTTCTTTTTTGCTTTTTTCTGTTTCTTTTTCTATTGTTTTTTTCCCTTTTTCTTTTTTCTTTTTTCCTTTTTCTTCTCTTCTCTTCTCTTTTTTTTTTTTGCTTTTGCTTTTTGCTCCAAAGGTTCTCCCCTTTCCTCTCCCTTTGGTTTGCTCCATGCCTTTATTTACTCTTTCCTACTTTACGCAAGGCTTGGCAAGTGGACTAACCATGTCAGTCCTCTGTGAAAAAGGAAAGACCTTCCCGAGGTCTACCACATATGCAAAGCACCTGACTGATGATGCCTGATTACAACGGGGCTCGTGGAGTTGTACAAGATCGCCGTGTGACGGAAAATGCGGTGCGCGATCTGGGCCACATGGCGATAAGCAACCCGACAGTTGAATTAACGAGACCTGTGTTCGGAACAAGGAATCGGTTGGCTGAAAGTTTATGAGGTGACTAGACTGGCTTTCCAGTGCCGGGAAGTGCCTGGGATACTGGTGGGGAGAGCTGTAAGGCGCCGACACTTGTCGCCTGGCAGTCATAAAACTGGCTTTGATTTCCCCTAGCTGCAGGCCGCAGTAGAACTTCTGGCTGTGGTGTTTGGCCCCCAAAACTTAGCGTAAGCCAGCCACACTGGCTAGTTTAACGCTGACTCGGCATCTGTCTGTCTGGTTATCATTTCTCCTTTTTCGCTTGTGACGCTAAACGAAACGGTAACCAAACAAAAAAAGCCGACAGCTTTCTGGAGTGTTCCCCAGGAGTCAAATAATGCACAGGCCTCATCATAGCGATGCACCCCGCCTAAAGCTTCTCTGACAGCTTGAACGCCTTGAGTTTCGAGGCTTTGAATATCTCTGGTGCACGAATACGATATCACATGGCCAGCGCCGCATGTTTAACGCCAGCATATTGGCCAGGACTTCTGATGGAAGCGCCGGGGCGGAGGCTGTCAGACGAGTTTCTTCCACACACTCACACTTAGCCTTCACCCCTTTTCAATTTCCAGCGTGGGATGAATATCTAAGGGCGACAACTTACAGGAGTTCGGAACTAGAGGCGAAAGGCTTGGATCGCTAAGGTAAAGATCAACTAAAATCAATGACTGGACGAATACGACTTGAAGAGTCTATCTTCGTGAAACTTCCACTCGAATTCTGGCTCGGGGTTCATTGCAATACTAACTCACTCTATTCTTGACAAGAGGTTCTACCTACAAGGCACTATCAATAACCATAGAATGAAACGACGTCAATGAAAGTCAATTAGATTGACTGACGGCAAGTATTGTACAGGTCTCTTATGCTGACAGTGACAGGTGACTAGTACGCCGTAGACCACTGGAGACATCACTGGAAACTCGTTACGTGGCCCACTAATCGAGCTTATCGGCTCTTTTGTTTGGACCCGATTAGTGCCTTGATTGATTGATTTTTTTTTTCGGGTCTCAATCTCTTCTCCACTGGAGAAGCCGCCCAACCGCCCCCAGCCCATGACGGCCGCGGCACCGCCAGCCTATACTCCATATGTTACCGAACTAATGATGGGGGCCGTTTCTCGGCGCTGCGTTTCCGAACGGACCTATGACCGTGGTTCAACCTCGCTTTCGGATTAATCTGATTGATCCATTGTTGTTATTTGAATTACGACAAATACTGGACATGACATACACGGACGTCGCCAGAAGGTGCGCGTATTTAATCGTCATTTTTATTGACGATGACAAGGAACGACTTTTATGAGCGCATCGCCGCCATTAATGGAGGGGATTCAGCCGCCTTTGGTAAATTCGTGATTCCTATTGACTCCTGGTTCAGAATTGACCCATCTTGATTCGCTTGTATTTCCGGCCACGCGGGCCAGGATTCGACGATCTGCTTGGGTTCCACGTGCTGTGGCACTTTAATCGATCCTGCTGGGCCTGGCAGCCTGTTGCTTGACCCCAAACCCCAGAAGCCCTAGGTGGGCACTGGATAGCCAGGGTAGTCCTGGCTATTTGGGCCAACACATATTCGTTGCCTTATCATCTTCATTCATCCTCGTCTTCATCGGAAGGCTAACCTAGTGACCGAGACGACAGACTTATTATGGAATTAAGAATTATTAATAAAGCAAGCTCTCGAACTGAAAATCTCGGGCCACACTGGGTTCATCGCTCTGGGTAACAGTCAAGGTAGGTCCCAAGCGAAAAGGCATTTTCTATATTTGAAAATGAATGTCGACACATGGGCATCACTCAACGACTACGTTCGCTTGAACGGCTTGTGATATGGAGCCACAACAGAGCAATGCCTTTTACGGCAAATGGACCGGCCCTTGCCATATGCTCTTGATTGACTTGAAGTTGGCCAAATAGACATCTCTTTACCCGACACCCTTGCACGCCGGTACCAATAAACGAAAACGGACAGATGATCCAATTGTTTGACAATTGACAAGGGCCTTTTTAAGACAGCTGACTCCCCTGATACGGTTCTGTTAAACTTTCTGGAGGCTGGAGCACAAGTCCATTCGAAGAAGGCGTTTTAGGCCATTCTTCGTATAGCAGGGTGGAATAATATATCACCATTACTGTGATAAGTATGTTTTTTGTACGTGTTTATTGCACCTCTCATCTCCCTATGATTTGGGAACAGGCACTCACGAGTCGTACAACCTGTACCATATCATCCACTTCGGCCTTTACGCGAGCAGAAAACGAAAACACCAATCATCACAAAAGGCCGCATGTGTACGAAGCAAAGTTGGTGGCTGACGGACGATCCCATGATAGGTGCGTTCTCCAAACAATACGGCGGGTCGCTGGCGCTTCGGGGCTTGGTCATCCGGGCTCCATTCCCTGGGTCTCCTAACTCATCTAGCAGCGGCATCGGCTTCTAAGCATTCAAAGCCAGCTGGTCCACTGCTCACAATCAACTAACAAAAGGGCCTTACGTGGGGTCGGTCTTTTCCAGAAGGCCACTGAGATCACAACTCCCCCGTAGGGGAAGATCGGTGGAAGTCGGTGGAAGAATGGGGCGTCGTGAGCTCAGACAGCCCACCTGTTCTTTCAACGTCATGGGCCAGATTAACAATTCGAAATTGAGGCGGTGCCTGACCTCATTTAAGGCATGATCTAACTCCGGCCTTTACTGGACGGTAGTCACAGTCTGACGCGGTAACAGTCTGACAGTCACGCTGGCTGACGCTCGAATTGGTTCTCTCGTGTCTCCTCGCCAACGCTAGTCGAGATTCGTATAGTGCAGTACCCACGAGGTAAGTCATCGCACCATTGTTCTGGATTTTGACTACTATCTGGTTGGGCAGTCGGACTCGAAAGTTCAGAGCCCGCCTCGGAATTGCCATGGCTCGTCTGAGACTTCCCCACCACATCTCTAGAACTGTTAGTGGCTTGCTCGTATAATCTACCTTTTGTTCTGCGGGTGCCAAATCACTCCAAGGTCGCCCGCGCTCCGGTTCAGCTTATGGCTAAGCCAATAATGTCAGCGTTTGAATTCGTATGAGAATAACGCCTGCAATCCAAGGACGTGAACCGAAACAATGCTCCCGTGAAAAACCGTTAACTTGGCGTTTCGAATAGAATCTGGTCCAACCTCGGATCTCGATTCTCGATTATCAAAGTGCTAGCTCGGTTAGAAACGCGCAACCAACTTGGGACTTGGGTCGACCCTAGGCCGCTTTTTGATCCTTATGCGGGCCCATGCCGATCGGCTTTGGGGCGTTCGTGGGCCTTGAATCCTAGGGCGTAAAAGGAATCACTCTCATGAGTTCTTCCGTCGCGGCTGTGCCCATGCCATGCTGGATAGTTCGGTAACTGCCGGTAGATAGCATGTGGATATTAGACCCTGGAGTGCAAGCCTTGTCAGCACTTGTGTCACCCAGAGCCTCGTGAGCTTCGACCTCGACTCGACAGCTCGAAGTGTTCCACACCGTCCTTTGGCGGTCCGGCCCGAGGGTAGGTATTGAGCTGCTCCCTAGTAGCGGTGTGGCATCGGCCATTCAAGTTCGATCCTGAAAGCCAGAGGCTCCGTCCAGTTCAGTTTCGGGACCGCTCCGCTGGACTGGCAAGGCGCTGGCAGCAAATTTGACGTGATTCAACCCAAAGTGAAACATGTCTTGCTCACTTCGTCCTAGGCGACAATTGCTGATTGTTGATCTTCCCGGTTGGGGGCGGTGCTCGGAGAAAGGCCCGCTCGAAATCTACGGATGTGAAAGATTCGAATCATCCACCCGACGTTGCCTTTAACGGGGACTTTACAGGGATACCTGGCCCAAATAACAAGGGTACCCAACAGAAATTCTTGTGAGAGCAGATGCCAACGTAAGCGGGAGCGTTCATCACCAATCAACCTGAAACCCTGAGCCTTGCATTAGCCTTGCATTTACGCAACGCTGTTTGCCCTTCTCCACAACCTCATTCTGAGAGTATAAGTCACCCCTGAGCTGGGAAGTGGCAGCAGCACCAGTGCCCTTGACTTGGAACAATTAATGGAGCCTGTCAAGAGCGTCAGTTCTGAAGGTTCTGCAGGATCTGCCGCTTCCTTTGTGAATCGCTGACGGAAAGATACGGAAATTGAATTGCCCTCGGACCGAGCCTACCACGGCATAAGAGAAGCCCTGAGTGCGCCTGAGATTGTATTATTGGTGCCATAGTCTACAAGCTCTGGCTCATCGCAGGCCACCCTCGGAGTCCCATAGAGCAATGTAGGACAACCAAATCTGGCACAGCGAAGCTCTGCCCCCTGGCCAAGCCCTAGCGTTGCACAGCGTCGACGACACAGCCGTTATGTGCTTTGCCCAAGCGTCAACGCTTTTCTGGTCTCATACTGGTCTATGAGAGGTAATACTGCTGACAATGCACTTTCCTTCATTTTCAACTCTGCTACAAATCGGCGTTGTCATCGGAATGTTGAGCCATTGACATACTGCTTAGACAAGACACTCTCGACGGGGAAGCATTACGCAATAGGACTTGGACATATCAGTGTGTCCCAACAGCCTTACGACTTAAAGAGCGTCTTGGTGCTCTCAGAGCCGTTCAGCTGGCTGGAGCCTCTAAGCTTGCCTAAGATGGGGAGCGTCTGCTTGACAAACGACACTTTGTAATGGCCTGACCAGACCGATTCCAGAGCTCTGGACCGAGAAAGCAAGCCAATTTGGCCAAACATATATTAGAAGCAGTCTTGATGGCATGTTGAGCTCGAGCAATGGCTGCCTACAAAGATAATTGCGGGCTTGTTGGTTGCTTGATGCATGCCTATGCTGCCTCAACTTGGGCTTGTTGCAGACTAGAAACGCCCACTATACAGCAGCCCTAGAGCGTAGAACCAGACAGTAAGCTCCTTCCCAAGGTTATCTATTACCTAGAGCTTGTTTATCCCAGACTCAAGGCATCAAGAATGCTGACTAAAGTCGTCCCGGTGACGGCATGCCAGGCCATCACATGACTTTATCCAGACGCAGACTTGTAGCTTCAAATTTCATTCCGAAGTTCTGCTGTGCTTTCTTTCAAGTGCCTTATCAGAGCTTGCAATGCCAACCTATTGAGGGTGCACCAGGCATGTTCACTGCATTACCTGCGGCATGGAATCTTCCCTGCAAGCCCTTGGATCATCTTGTAGCTAGATGACCTCTCGCCGGCCTGCCCGTGTTGTCAGATCCTTTCAAAGCCAGTGTGATGTTGCCAAATGAACGAATCTTCGCATACAGGCTTCGACGAGCCCTACTTTATCGTCACTTGGGTTGAGTTCGTCATAGCCATATTTCTCTTAGCAGCCAGATGCTACGCAGCCCTCCGCATTGTAAAAAGAGTCGCTGCTGACCTGCCGTTGGCAATCCTCACCTTCGTATGAACCTTCTCCTCTTTCTAACCATCAGTGAATCTTGATTTTGGCCTAAGCTAATTCGCTCAGACCTTCGGCGCCGCCAGCATGGTAATTCTCACACTCGCCGCACAAGCAGGCCTAGGCGTCCGTGGGCCAGTCTTAAACATGACTGAAGGCCGTTACGCGCTCCTATTCGGGTGGCTCAATCAATTCCTCGCCCTGATTGCTATTGGGCTTGGAAAACTCACCATTGTTGCTTTCCTCCAGCAGATCCAGGGCTACCATACGCTCTTTCGCACGGTGTTCCTGTGGACCCTAGCAGGGAGCAATTTCATCGTGAATTGCATTGCGGCCGCTCTGCTTATTGTGCAGTGTGATCCAGTCCCGAAGCTCTGGGCTGGTTCTCTTCCTGGAGAGTGTCCGGGCAGGAAGCGCATTCAGATCTTCGGATACGTGCAGGGAAGTAAGTATAACCTCCGGCCATGCTGCCATACGCCCAGTGTCTGCCACTGCGCAATGGTAACAGTCCAAGGCTAAGGCCAGGAACTAACAACCACTTCCTGTTAGCCTGGTCTGCCTTTTGCGACTTTGCGTTGGCCCTCTTCCCGGTTTTCCTCTTCGCTAGAATTCGGGCAATCTCGGTCCCAACTCGTATTGGATTGAGCTTTCTGATGGGTAGCGGAGTAGTGTAAGTCAAACAAAGATATTCTTCTTACCGTGGCTTAACGAATCCAAAATCCAAAATCAACTCATGCTAGCTGTTTATATTTATGCTAACGAATGTGTCCTGTCCGTTTTCAGTGCGGGCGCCTGTACAATTGTCAAAACCATCCGACTGAGCCGCTTGACGACCTTTACTGACGCGACCCGTATGTGCCTTCTTTCCTTTATGGCTAACTATCTCCTTCACCATATCGAGTGGGATATTGTCATGTTGCCCCTAAAGGATCTCCTTGGGGGAACAACTCGATAATCCGGGTCTGGCCGATGATCTTTGTGTGTTGTCCGCATTTGAGCGCCAGTCTCGTACGAGTCTCAGGCCTTTTTAAGTAACCGCGTGATATGTGCAATTTTCTTCACTGTAACCCTTGCTCGTCTTAGTCAGGATGTTTTGAAAGCTCAACGCTTGTTCCTCAAGCCCAGTCGATAAGCGGGAGTCGAATCGACGAACATATTTTTGTAGAAGACGAGCAACAATTCTAATAGCCACTGGGTACCAATATCATCGTCTTCAGAGGAGTTTAAAGATAGGGCAAATAAATAAAATGAACGCAGCAGCCCTAGTCTTCCCACTTCTGTAGATGTGATTGTATATGACCCCAGAACATATTTCAGCGACAAGTGAGGCGAGGACTGGTGGATGTGAAATGGTCTCCAGGAGGAACCGCCTGGGGCTTGACAAACGCTACACCTATTAGCAGATGAGAGAATGGCAAACTCCCTTTTCAACGCGTTACTCAATATAACGCAGCACATGCTCTTCAGACATAACGTATGACCTCTTGCATTGCCTCAGCAGCACGCTCTCTCAATGGCATTGAGCCAAGAATGCTTCCAGGGGTTCAGAGGCTACGTAGAAGGTGCAGCTAACGCGGGTAGAAGGCTTCTAATCTTGAATCGCATTGCTCTGATGTGAGCTTTGTAGGTGTAGGGGGTCAAAGCAGGGTTGGCGTAGATCATTTGACGGCCTCTCACGGTGTCACGAACTGTCTGCAGACTCTATAGTGTCAGAAAAGTGTGCCTTGCAGAAGGTAAAAGCCATACTTTGAGAACACCTTCTTGGCTCTCAACTGGCGGCCGGTGACAAGAACCCAGAGCTGTGTAGCTTTCAAAGAATGGCGGAGGGATGAAACTGAAATTGGACACGGAGGATGAATATTGCTAATATTGCAGGAGGGGCGATGTTCCTGAAAGAATAAAGATAAGAATGTGTCTTATAAGTACACGCAAATCGGATCCAAGATGCGTTTCAAGTATGTAGGCAGCGGTGTAAGGAGGGGTGATCGAGCAGATCATGGATGGAAATAAATAGGTCAGGTTGGAGCAGGCACGGGATGTTCGCTGGACAGACTGCCTTCCTTCTTAACAACGGCGGGAATCTTTTAAGCAGCGTCCATTTTTATGCTAGTTTTCCCTCTCTTATGCTTGGCACCCCTCTTGGCCATGTATTTGATTCCATGCCCATGATACAGTATTACGACGTCGTTTCTGATAACACGCAGACAAACACCGACATCGCCTTGACACTATTGATGGGAAACAGAGGGAAATGTAGGTACGCAGTTAGTTTAACCTAACCTCAGAATGCAGTCAATTGCTCCCTGAGTTTCTCGGCGGTCATTTCTTATTCCTTTTTCCACCTCCGGTTTCGGGCTTCTTGTTCACGATGGCGAACCCTTGATTTTGTTCAGTAATTGGCTTCTGATGGTACGTAAATAGTAGATTATGCGGCCGGGTGTTTATTGATAGTCGTGTTGCATTGTCATAAGATTGTTATATGAGGTCTAAGTTGTACATGAGATCATTGGACTATTAACCTTAGACTATAATCAAGCCTTATAGACGGGTAGATTGATGCCTGAGACCGAACGGGTTAGCGTCCTAACCTGCCCGACAATAACAACCTTACATAACCGGGCACCTGCCCCTCGTTGGTGTCGTGACTCGGCCTGGTGAGCTCCTGGTCTCATCATCTTGTGAGGGGCTTTGAGAAGAGTATCTTCAGAGTATATACTCGAGCGCCTGCTGGACGTGCTAGACTTCATCTGGCTCTCATCCTTCCTCTCCAGCCCGGTTGATACCTTGTTCCTCAGGCAGTCAATCTCCGCTGGTCAACCCGCTTCTAAGCTTGGACTCCACCTTTCAATTCTGTTCTGTCAAACTCTATGGGAGCTTCTGTTTGAAGGTCTGTGCTATTCAGGAGACTCTCCTTTGTTTCGCTATGAGGTCTGTCGCGTCATAACCCAGCTAACTCGGAGGTCAGCTTTGTCAGGAACATCTTCTCCGCACATCCCCTCTCCAACATCTAGCATCTATCCACGCGTACCGCGCATCGAGATCAGCCATGGCTTCCTTTGTGGAGGAGCTCTGGTCGAGCATCTTTACCGCAGGCCCGACCCCAACTCTCCTTCTCGCTACCAACGCCACCTTTGCCGCCTTGCAAACCCTCCTTTTCATCCTTCTTCTAGCCACATACAGCATTCATTTTGTTATCCTGTCGATCCTCTCGGGCGCGCTCTGGTATTCGATCAACTGGTTTGCTCAGGAGTTGAAGCAAGCCCAAGTTCAGTCGGCTCGGCAGGAAACAACATCAGAGAAGACGGCCGAGGCTACAGAGAGTGATGCAAAGACTCGAGGGACAACAGAGGGTGCGGGTAGTGACACAGAGACAGAACATGTAAAGAGTCTGAAGACAGGGTCGTCGTCTGAATCAGCTCCACAATCAGCCACTGCGTCGACATCGCTTCAGGTCCCTGATGGCTCGAGCGAAGTTCGAAAGCGCCTCAGCGTGAGCGGCGACAGTTCTGGGTACGCGAGTACTGATAGTGAATGGGAAAAGGTGGATGACAAGAGTGCAAAATGAGAGCGAATTGGCGGATGGATATTGGAGGAGAAGTATGGTTGTGGTTTTGTTATTCCTGCTTGAGACGGGTCCGTCGCAATACGTCTGGGCATGAACAGCATGCTTCCTGTGCATATTTCCGAGGGCATTCTTATAGCGGAGAGATACCCCATAGATGCCGATGCCTGTGCTATTTACGAAGTGAACCTACGTCTATGATCGCTTGACTCTCGCGTTTCCTCTGTAGCTAGTTTTCGCAACTTGGAGTGAACCATGACGGAGGATAATGCAGCCTCAGGCCCCAGCATCTCTTATCTTACCGATAACAAGCTGACTCATCAGTCGTAGCTGCCCGTGGACCGCGATTTGTTTATGATTTTGAATTGTTTAAAAGCTGCAGCATCCAATTCTGAACCGAACGATCGGGCTCTCGAAGAATGCGGTCCGGCTAATGAATCCTGAAAATGGCCCCAGATTCATCGATCTGCGCGGCTCGCAGCCACATCTTCGCGTCCGTATTCGCCCCCGCATCTCCAATTGACTTCATATCCGGACTCGCACCGACGACCAAGTCAATACAGAAAGGATCAGGCTCGGATAGAGGGACACGAAATCGAACATGGCGCCTAGCGACAGCATTTCTGTCAATTCCTGATAGGAAGTTCGAAGATCTACTGCTACATTTAGCATCCGATGAAGAAGACTTTTTGAAACACTGGAATCGGGACAAGAAGCCTTCGAAGGAGACCAGGGATGCCTTGACCTATTTAACAAGGCTTGCTGCAGAGGATTCAGAGCCTGAGGACGCGTCGAATAGCATTTTCGACTGGTACGAACTCGAGATTCGTCGGCATTTCTTGCAGAATTTTAAGGAGGATCTGTCCATTGTGAGCTCCGCCTCGTACCCAGATGGTTTATTGAGAGATAAGTTTCCCGATGTATTTCAGTCTATATCGATATCGTTCGATCGAAATAGCTTGTTGGAGGGGCTCCTTGTGAGATGTCTTCTATTGATGCGCCGGATTTACTTCACTCCGCTAGTTCAATACATGCTTCCTGTCCTAGAGCGAGAGGCGCAGGGGAAGTTGTTTATGAAGTTTCAACACTCATTCCACCTGATGATCAGATACGCCATTTCGGGGCCTTCACTTTCGGATCTGATTACACGGACCCTGACCGAACATGCACTTGTGATACTCGGAATTAGCAGCTTGAAAGAGAGGGAGAATATCGACGAGAGTGCTAGTGTGGACGATATGGAAGTTGATAGGCAATACTCCATGTCATATCAGGACTGGCGGGACGCACCGTCGGTCGATCTCCGGTCACAGATGATGACGGAGTTTGAGGATGCTCAGGCTACTACGGCCCGAGAGCGCCTGTTGTCGCTGCTCAAAAACCTACAGCTTGTTGGGTTAGGGGGTGAGAAGGCTCAGGAAGCCTTTGCTGGAGTTATGGACACAATGATGACGGAATTCATCCGGGTTGCCTATACTGGTCACTGGGAAGGCCCATCACTTGTCTCGTCCCATTTGCGCCAATGGATAACAGACGTGTATGCACGGCTTGCCATTCAGGTCCTCCCGATTATCAACGTACCAGAGCCCGCTATCCGAGAGAGTGATCTGGACAAATGGCAAGAAATTGGCATTGCTCGGCTTGGGGCGCTTCGAGTAGGGGAGCTTTTCGATGTGATTGTTGAATGGCCTGCAAGTAGTGGAGCAATTGAGGATCTGCGGCAGTTCGCCACGCACCCTGCAGCGCGCCACCATCTTACACAGGCATTTGTGGCATCGTTGAATCGGCGGCTGTTGCATCCTGGTGCTTCAACTGTGGAGATTCTGCAGGTTTATATCTCTATAATACGTGCATTCAACCTCCTGGATCCAAAAGGCGTCCTCCTCGATCGGATTGCGCGGCCAATTCGCAGGTATCTCCGGGACCGCGACGACACCGTTAAAGCAATTGTTGGCGGCTTACTAGCAGATCCGGCTGACTCGGATGGTCGTGGTTCATCTAACGCGGAAACGCTAGTAGAACTGGCAGCTGAGCTGAGCAAGGCACACCAGAACTCTCTGCGAAATGATACCGGGGAGCTAGACTTCGACGACCTGAACTGGGTGCCGGACCCGGTTGACGCAGCACCCGACTACCGCAAGTCCAAGAGCTCCGATGTCATCGGCAGTCTCATCAGTATCTTCGACTCCAAGGAGACCTTTGTCCGCGAGTTACGCGACATGCTCGCAGATCGGCTCCTTCAGAAACGCGCAGAGTTCGAGCAGGAAATGTCCGTTCTGGAACTCCTCAAGCTCCGATTCGGCGACAATGCCCTACAAGCATGCGAGGTCATGCTGCGCGATATCTTCGACTCAAGACGCGTAGACACCGTCATCCGTAACGACCAAGGCATGACTAATCCACAAGACCAGGAAACTCCCGAGCTCCATGCAAAGATCCTCTCACACTTCTTCTGGCCCGAGCTCAAGGGCCATCAATTCAAGGTCCCGTCCGAAATCACTGAGCTCCAGCAGCGCTACGCCGAGGGCTTCGAATCCCTCAAGCAGTCGCGCAAGCTCACCTGGCTTAATGGGTTCGGTCAAGTTACCGTCGAACTCGACCTTGAGGACCGTGTGTTTGTCGAGGAAGTCTCCACCTGGCAAGCAACAGTCATCTACGCTTTCAATTCCAGCACCGCCGAGAGTGAACCCGTCTCAAAGACAATCACCGAGCTTTCGGCGCAACTCGAAATGTCTGCTGCGCTTGTCCGCAGTGCGTGCCTGTTTTGGGTAAGCCGCCGTATTCTGACTGAGATTCCGGGGCATCGAGATACATTCCGTGTTCTTGAATCCCTCCCGGCAACCATAAACGACACCACCAACGACACTGAGCACACAGCTGTCGAATCTACCTCGTCCCATACAGCAGCAGACATCGACGAGAGCGCCGTTGCAGCTGCCAATGCTGCCGTCGCAATGGAGTCCGCCGAAGCAGCGGCCATGGAGAAGATGAATCTGTACTGGCAGTTTATCGTGGGTATGTTGACGAATCAGGGCGCCATGCCGCTGCAGAGGATCGTCATGATGTTGAAGATCGCGGTACCTGGTGGGTTCCCCTTTAGTAATGAGGAGCTGAGGGAGTTTTTGGCGGGGATGGTATCAAAGGGCAAAATTGAGATTGTCAGTGGGGGAAATTATAAGATTGTGCGGTAGTTCTCTGACCATTGACTGACCTCCTGTACTCATAAATAATGACACCTACCCAGACCATAACCATAACCAGTGATTCTAAATTAATTCATAGATCGCTAAAATACAACCAGCCGCCGTAAACAAAAACATCAACAACCCTTTTTTCTCAAACTGCAGGAGTCTACTCAGCATCCAACAGCGCCACTGGCGGCGTATCGTCAACCTGCACGCCTCCCCTCTTCTTTTCGTTACTATCCCAGAACGGCAGCCGCCAACCGCCCTCACTCTCCGGCGTTGACAGCCAAAGACGCATGAGGTGTCGCCTTGGTGCAGGCGGGGCGTAGTCCTTGTATGCGGTCCGCGCGTGCAGCACATGCGAGTTGCTTACGAACTGGATGTCTCCGACTTCGAGGATCATATGTAGGGACAGTCGCTGACAGGTCTGCTCGAGGACTTCGAGAGCTTCGATCTGTCTGTCGGAAAGTGGTGGGATGAGGCCCGCGTCGCTGAAGCGCGTTAATGAGCGGACGTAGTAGGGGTCCCATCTGTTACCATTATATGATTAGCATGTGATTTGCAGACCTAGGAGAAGGGAAATAGGCATACTTGGTGTATACACGGGGGTTGTCACCGCGCTCGAGGTACATTACGCTTGTGCGGATATACTCCTCCTGGCCCTTGGATGTCTCGCCCTTGCGGTCGAAATACCAGATTGGCTCAACCAGTGTCTTTAACACGTCGGGTCGCTCAGCGGCAAGGGTGTTGTAAACATGGTGTGTGGAGACAATGTCTGACTCGCCACCCTCCAGGGCGCGCGCAATGCATAGAAGACCGACGATGTCGCTATCGTCGGCGTGGAAGTATTGTCTGCATGCACACATGGTTAGAACATCACGTACTTCATTGGCCGGGACGTAGAGAACATACCGAGCGTTCGTACGGTATATGCGAACAGAGTCAATCCGCGTCGGGTCCTCACCCAGATCCTTGACGTGACCCAGAACGTGGCCGCGGCTGTTCTGTGAGACGAAGTAGCCTAGGTATGTGCCGAGACCCATATACGCAACAGCGGACTTGTGGTTGCCCCATTCCTGTACGGGAAAGCCCTTGAATAGTATAAAGCCCTTGCCGTTGAGGAGGTCGTCGCGGAGGTCGTAGAGGAGCGTGGAGAGTTTGGGAAGAGGGAAATTGCTCTGTTCTTGTTAATTTATATCTTGGGACCGGCTGGAACTGTGTTAGGGCTGTACCTTTGAGATTCCAGTCAGAGGAGTCTTGGAGGCCAAAAATGCATCAGCGGTGGCACTGAGCTCTTCAAGCTCCTCCGTCGTAAATCGGTGTGTCCATTTCTCAGGCGCATCCTTGTAGTCCTCTGCCTTCCAAATCGTGCGGCCGGAGATGGACTTGGGGAAGTCTTCGAAGGGGTGCAATTCCTCGTAGATCGGCGGGTGCTGGCCAGTTGTCTTCAGGCCGTCGGGGAAGATGTCGCGGGGCGCATTGGAGTGGCTGATCTGAGCTGGAGCGGGGGCGGGGGTCTGAGTGAGAGTGGCCATTTTGGCTGTGTGAGGGTATTCAAGGGTGACTTTGCTGGTTCGGTTTCTTTTTCGACTGACCCTGGGGCATTGATATGATATTTATAGACGCGCTCAGCGTCGGATGAAGCGACTCGGCCGGTAGAGCGCACGTACGATATACTGGAGACATGGCGAGAAAGCAGCAGTTGTGCAAACAGTGGAGGACATTGCGTGCTTCTTCTAGTTGAGATGCGATGCTGATAGGAGGAGAAACGGCGTGATTGGCCGTGCTGATGGCGTCATCTGGAGCAATGAGCACTCAAACTTGACGGCAGATCGGGAAAACTGACGAGCAACACTAATTCTTGATGAAGATCATGAGAATGAACAGTGGCATTCCAGCGATTTGTCGGGTTCGTCCTCGAGTGTGGTGGATGAGAGTGCGTGGAGTGGTACCGTGCCTGAATAAGTGAGAGGACGGGCCCACGGCATACTTTCCCCAGAGTCGATGCCAGGCACTAAGTCAACCACACAGTATGTCGCCGTTATCGTTATCAGTTGATGCACAGCACAATTACCTTTTCCCGATCAACATGCACTGTGCATAAAAAAATCGAGACTCTGGATTGGGTTGTTCCTGAAGGTGGAGTCCCGAGTATAAACCGTACTGTATACCCTGGTGTCCCGGCTGGCTATACAGGAGCCTCCCTATTGCGCCACCAATTCGACTGCCATCTCGATTCCTTCTCGACTCCTTCACTGCGGCTTTTCTTCTGGCACTCCGTTGCTTTGTATACAACATCCCGTATAGACTCTAGACTTCAGCCCTCGTAATCAACTTCCTTATCAGGAAACCCGATCCGATCCCCTTCTCCCCGCACCCCACTGGAGCAGATGAAAGAAAAGAAGAGAAAGATAAAAAAAATCCTCAACTTCTTTACTATCACAGTGAGCAGCCCAGAATGCTACACATTGCCATCCTCGATATTGACGTCCCCGTACCAGCCGTCTATGCCGCCCGCGGCCTCTACAGCTCGCAGTTCCGGACCCTCCTGCAATCCGCCGCGTCGCGACTCGGCCTCCCCGCATCTTCCATCCACACTACAGCATTCGATGTAGTCGGGGGGTCACTCCCGCCGCTCCAGAGTCTCCGAACCTCGCCGCGGGAATCAGAGAATGGGGTGGGCGGAGAGACGTCGAATACCAACCCGCTCGCCCTTCCCATAGACGGAATCCTCATCACTGGCGCAGCGGCCGCAGCATACGAAGCCGCAAAGTACCCTTGGATCGTCCCGCTGCAGGGATTCGTGCAGACGGTATTTGAGTCGTATCCGCACGTCAAGTTGTTCGGGTCGTGTTTCGGCCACCAGATTATCGGTCAGGCACTGCTGTCCGCTCAAGCTGCTAACAAATCCCCGCCGCAACCATCGAGCGTGACCGTAGAGCGAAATCCACGCGGGTCAGAAGTGGGATTGGCATCCATTAAGCTGACTCCCGAGTTCAAGGCGGCCTTCCCTGTACTGTCAACGCATCTGCCCGTGGCAGATGAGATGCGTCTGCAAATGATCCATAGCGACTGGGTGGCTCTTCTTCCTGGCGTTGAAGAGCTGCCGAAGCCCTGGGTGAACGTGGGATCGACAGAGTTGTGTCCGGTGCAAGGTCTATATTACCCGGGACGAGTCTTGACATACCAGGGACACTTTGAGTTCGATGTCTTTGTGAACTCGGAGACTTGTCTCGAATTCGGGAGAAGGAGTGGTTGGGAGAAGGTTGATGTGGAAAGGTATCTGGCGTTAATCGGGAGGGGAAGGGTTGAGGGTGTTGCGGAGGATGACGATGATGCGAAGGTTGCAGCTGAGATTGTGGTATCTTTTTTTATGGAATGGGTAAAGAATTAATAGCTTGATTGTTTATAGACTAGTATAGATTAATTCATGACTTTCACGACTTATGATGATGATGGTTGGGATATTGAGGAGTTCTATTGTCTACCTCAAGAGATATATCGTCACGGGATCTGTGCCGCATACAGTTCACATACCTCTAGGCGGCTGAGGAAGACAACCACAGAGAATGTAAAGAGTATGGGTCTTTGTGTGAAATTGCTATTGCTATTTCTTCGAATATTCGAAACACCAAAATGTTTCAGGACGATCCCAGTCCTTCATCAAGACCCCTGTATCTTGTAGAGTATTTATCCCCCACCTTATACCTATTGGGGAAGCTCCGAGAAACATACAACTCTTGGAGCTCTTGGAGCTACCGCAGGAGAAACACCACACACCCAATCGATCACCTCCGGCTTGCCTGCAGAATTCTCCACACTGGCTGCATAGATGATGTCCCTGTTTCTGTTCTGGCAATTGAACTACTACCTCCCGCCCTTGCTGGGGCTTTGGTCGCGCTCGATTGCATCGCCCAGTGCATTGTTTGACGTGCAGCCTCCTTGACGAATGTGGCAGTCATCGGCACAGTATTTATTTTGTCTCTCCTTCCTCTTCGCTCTTCGATTTCAAGACTAATCGTACCTATTTTCTTCAATTCCTTTCATATTGAGGAGGGTAGATAATCAACACCATGATCACGTTCCTCCGCACCCTCACTGTTGGGTTGACGTTATCCCCCGCGCTCGCCAAATCAACGAGCAGCACCCTCTACGCAACGCACTATAGCACCTCATCTATTTACACTCTGACTCTTACGCAGTCCAACAATACGTACAGCCTAGTTGAGACCTCGTCGCTCAAGACCTGCGGCACGTACCCGTCCTGGATAACGCTTGATGCCTCCACGAGAACACTCTACTGTTCCGACGAGTATGGGTGGCGCAATGCTGGTGGGACGGTTAACGGGTCGTTGACTACGCTCAATGTCGGCGAGGATGGAAGTTTGAGCGAGGAAGCTGTGACAGGGACTGCACCGGGGAGCGGGGTGCATAATATTGTTTACGAGGGTGACGGTGGGGAGAAGTATCTTGCCATTGCGCATTAGTGAGTTCTTCTGCGGTTTGTTGCTATTATTTGTATCCTACAGTGACGGAAGTCAGGTGGGATTAGACTAGACCGGTTGCTAATATGGACGTGAAAGCTCCGGTGCTTCGATCTCAACCTACGCCCTTCCATTGAACGACGACGCCGAACCGCTACAGGTATTTGAATTCGAGCTTGCCACGCCCGGCAAGGTTCCCGATCGCCAGGAGGCGCCGCACCCGCACCAGACCTTCCTCGATCCTACGGGCTCCTTCGTGCTGGTCCCGGACCTCGGCGCAGACCTAATCCGTGTGTTCGCAATCGACAAATCCAACGGGGAGTTGAACACTTGCCCTAGTCTCAACTACACACTGGGAGGCGGTCCTCGACACGGGGTCTTCCGGACTGTCTCGGACTCGGAGCTTCGAATTAGAGGACGCGCTTCTGGGCCGGAAACCATGCTGTATGTGGTTGGCGAGTTGAACGGCGAAGTTGAGGCCTTTGCGGTCTCGTACCCGAAGAGCGGGTGTCTTTCCTTCAAGCAGATTGATACCGAGATCCCCTATCCTTCGGATCTACCTGACGGCGCGTCACTGGGGGAAATCAGGCTAGTCGAAGATGATCTCTATGTCTCTGTGCGCCTGGACTCTGCATTTGGCGGGGAGGATTCCCTTGCGAGGCTGAGCCTCCGCCAAGATGGAAAAGCTGAGTTTGAGGAGATCAGCACATCCGGTGGTGTGCAGCCGAGGACGTTTGCGATCAACAAAGCCGGTGACTTGGTGGCTGTAGGGAATCAGCTTTCTTCGACTGTGACGATTGTGGAGAGGGATCCTGAAACGGGAGTACTTGGTGAGGTTGTCGCCGAGTTGTTAGTTGGCGAGCCTGGGGAGCCAAACAATCTAGAGGGCTTGAGCAGCATTATCTGGAACGAATGATAGTCAATGGCAATGTCAATGGAAATGTCGACTGATATGGATGTGAGGTAAGAACAGTGATATATATATATCGATCAATAAATGCAAGTCATCTCAGAATCACATCTTTTCAGGGCACTGTCAAATCAACCAAAATGCAGCAAGTCTTGCGCGGTTGACAAGGATATTAGCAAGCAACATAACACGAAAAGTGACAAAATACCACCATGGTGCGTGTATATTGTAAATCATAAAAACCAACATGTACGCCTACATATCCAAAGTAAAGTCCAGCTTTTTTACAGTCAATCATGCCGTTCTCGAGACCGCTGGTTGGTTGGGCCAGCCCTTCCATAGTCATATTCGCAAGTCGACGCCTTCGGCCTGCTGTGTGATGCCGTGGAAACATAATTTTTGAGTACCGTAACCCTCTGCCGTAATTCGTTAAGTCCATAAAGCATAAGCTCCCTTTCAAGGGTAAATGTGTGATGCGTGACTCATTTGATGTCCAGTTGGAATGCCTTCCACTTCCCTCCCACAGTGTGGCAGCGTGGGCAACCACGTGGGTTCGGACTCGGATAGCTTGTTGGGCCGTGTGACATTGCGCTGCCAGGGCTGGATGTCACGTTCTTGAACGACGTAGGCGGGCTGTTCATGTAATTTCCCACGCAATCGCGGCATACCCCGCAGATACATTCAGTACAGGCATAGCATTCGTTGAGAGGCCATGCCTGCTTGCAGCTGGCGCAGAAGATCTGTATCTCCCTGCTACGGAAAGACGCCGGAGTAGGGTTAGAAAAGCGGTGGTGTTGTCGCTGAGCAGCGGAAGATGGGAATAAGTTCAAGACTGGACTCGAATCTGGATTCCTGGCGGGGTTCAAGTGGTTGGAGTAAAAGTGCTTCCCAGATGTTGTCGATGCTGAGTCCAAAGACGATTCAATGGAGGGAAAAGGTTCTAGGTCGGCGTCACGGTTGCGAGAGAGTTCATAAGGCGGGGGCGTCAGCGATTTGTGCAAGGGCGACGCTGCATACGACGTGGGTGGGAACGGGCGATGCGATGCGGGCGGGGGTAGCCCAGGGGATTGGAACGCAGGAGGCATGGATGATCGGCTTTTGATTGACGGTGCTGATGTGATTGAAGCAATATTGGGAATCGTCGGTGGAATGGTTGGTGAACGCCCCAACTACGTAGGTTAGCTAAAAACCAGTGTAACCAAAATGGGTGAGCTCGCCCACCTCCGACTGTCTGTCATCATCGACCTCGGTTGCTGATGTGGCCGCCTCAATGAGATCCTCCCAACGCTTGCCCTGCGCCCAGGCGGCGGTTTGCGGTTCTGCTGATAGAGCCTTCCTATCGCCTATGCTGGGGCGTCTGCCAAACTCTTTCGACCTTGACCGTTCATGCTTGGCTTTCCGCGCCCCGGTTATAGATCCTTTGCGAGGTCGGGGAAGCTTGTTCGTCCGCTGAATCGGCGGAAGGGTCGAAGAGCGACCGGGAGGAGAGTGGTTGAGAATCGAGGGTAGAAGCGATCTGGGTTGAGGGGACGAAAATGGAGGCAACGAGTCCCGTTTGAAGTGATCACGGAGAGAAGGCAGCTCAATCGACGATCGCATCGGCGCTCTGTCGATGTCGTTATCAGAGTGAATCTCCTGCGTCTCATTAATCATCTTATCTGAAATGAATACGGATACACCAACCACGTCTGTGTCCCAGTTTGGAGTCAAATGATTATGATGCAATTGAGCCAGCGCAACCGCAGCAGTAGCCGCAGCCGGATGGGCTTCGTCGATACCGCGAGGGGTTGCAGGGGAGTTGGATCCAGCGTACAAATCCCGGTCCACTATAACAATCAGCTTCATCCATTTCGTTGTCTCGTGGATACTGACCATTGCGCCTTCTGGCGGTCTGAGGCGGCGTAAGATTGGCACGCTGCTCTGGAGGGGTGGTGACCATCAGGATAAAGCTTTCTTCCGTTGCTGGGAGCTTCGGGATATAGTGGTTCGGATGAGCTCGTCGGATGTGCTCCTGCATCGAGCGATAACGTTTCTCCTAGCGAGGGGGCATCGTGTTAGCCTGACGTCAAGTACTTGCTTACAGACCGATGCTTGAGCATCTCCAACATCCATATGCGAAGTTCGTGGCGATTGATGAACACAATCGATCGAGGGCAGAGTTTCAAGAAGCTTGTGGCGGGAATAGGACACTCACCCCCAAGCATCGTTTGCGACAATTCGAGCCATCATTGTTCTTCAAAGGACAGACCACCTCGTTATTGGCATCGGTAACAGAGAACGAGCTTGTCAAGGTCGATCGGGGCGGCATGGTCTGCATGAGTCCGTCTTATTGGCGGGGTTGGCGTGGGAGGATACCGGCAGAGAGAGTAAGCTGGGAGGCGATTTAGATAGGTGTCGATTCAAGCTGACGAAATCTGATGTCGCGACACATGCTCCGAGGGATGCAGATGCAGATAAAGAGCCGAACTAGTCGCATGCAACAACGAACTACCGAACAAAGCGTCAATGGGAGGGGTAGCTCTAGACGAGGGACGGACGGATAACGATAAAGCAAGCCGCCAGAACGATGACTGAAGAAGGACCAGCGACCTCGAGCTGCAGCTCCAAAGGGGTAACAAGCTCTAATAAGGAAGAGAGCTAGGAGCAGAATAGTGCATCGAAAGGGCAGAGAAGAACAGGTCAGGCTCTGGCAGGGGAGGGGGAAGGTAAGAAGCTCCTCTGAGCAGGTGGGAAGCTAGACTGCGAACAGGCTAGCGGCAAGGCGAAGAAAATGGATAAGTGATAAGCAGCACATTGATTGGAGGGAAAAGAACTGGAGTAATGAAAATTGATGGAGGCGACCGGGTGGGAGGGGAGAGACCGAGAGGTGGAGGGCGCGGGACTGAACGGGAATACTCTGTAGGGGCTGCGGTAGGAGGTATAGCTCGGTGCTACTTTACGAGGGTTTCAGAGCTCAGATATTTGATTATGGTACTGCTTAGCTGTCTAACGAATATCACTATTCGATGATCCCGGTGACACGGGGATCTCTACCTACCAGATTGACCGAGCTGCTCGACCACTTACATACCGAGTACATCATACCAACCGGCGACGGCCACGAGCTGCATTCCTCTCCAGGTACAAGGATGCCGCTAATTCATGAAGTAATGAAGTATGCATTTCTCTAAGCAACTTTCCCAGTTTTAGTATCATTCAGAATTTTTTATTCCCTGTCAAGCATGGCTTACGAGAATGGCTTACCATTCCTGACTAGTCAGAGTAGACGAAGCAAAAAAGGTGGCGCACTGTCGCCTATCGATAACTCGAAACGTGGGACAGCGCGATATCCGCTGCGGTGGGTTCGCCGAGGTCTATCCCACGACATTGGGGCTGAGAGTTCGAAGCTTTGAAAACCCAGGTATACAGAACTCGGTGAAATCCGTAAGTACCAAACCATTATGGCACTCTTCCCTTTCTCAAGTGGTTTCTACGCAGATCAATTTCTCAGAGTTGGTTGGTGAGCTGATGAGCTTGTGCGTGCGACGTTGCGGACCTCTTCGGTAGCATCGGCCTCGGATCGAACGTTACAAGACCGTACCGTAACAACAGTGCGCCGGGGCCAGCACGCCTGGGCCAGCGCAACTGAAGCAACGTCCCGAAGGTGATGTTAGGGATTCGACCTTAGTTCCGACCGCTACAATGTGACTCGATATCTAGTGCGACGGAGACACAAAACCGCTCGAGTCTGGGGAGCTCCCGAGCTTGGTTGAGCCTGGCAGCCTGGGATGGGACCTTTACAGACGGTACAGAACAGATTAGTCAGCGGTCACCAACGCTTCGGGAATTCCGGTGGGGCAGACTCGACAGTCTGGGCAGCTTCAATAGATCAGCTGAAAAAGTTCGAGCTGCGACCTTGCATATCGCAAGCGACATAAACCTATGAAGAACGGCATTTGAGAAATGCAGATGGGCGATGGTGTTATCTCACTCTACGATTTTGAGTTGTTGACCCGGCTAAAAAGAGTTCGAACACCAAGTGCAACGGTGCCCCATCCCCTCCCCCTCCCCTCTCTTCCCCTCCTTCCACAACGGAGCTCTCCCCAGCTCCCAGGCATTTTGAGCTCCGAGAGCTTCAAACTCCAACGACGAGAAATTTTAGCTTAGCTCGACGTTGGCACCACTTGGTTCCTTATTCCCGTGCGGTGGGGCGGATGCTTAGTCACCAGTACAAGAAATGCTCGTGGCAACGAGATTGGCAACTCCGGAAGAGATCACCAAGAGAGCGAGTCTATCGTTGGTTGACGCCAGAATTTTGGACTGTCACCCAGTGGATCAGCAAAGTTGGAACAAAAGGGGCAAGCCATGGAACTGGTCTCGAGGTCAGAAGAGACCAGGCGGAACCGCAAGTTACAACGGCCGGGAAGTCGATGCTCGTTAGTGTGCCTCGGGATCACACTACTATAGCCCTCAGTCCACTGCACAGGAGGGGTTGGTTGATGCCCAATTAGTCCATTAGCGAAACAGAGCTCCTTGCCGTGTCTTCCGCATCAAATTTGGAGAAGTCACACCGGAGCTCTACCCTTGCTTGTGCGCTGCTCACGTTGAATTTGCTCACCGACGAACTGCATTGGAAGATTCACAAGTTTAACCGCGTGTACTCCTCCTTCGCGCCACTGGTTGGCTGCTGAAGAGCCGTTTTATAGCAAACTTCTGGCGGTCATTTACTCCGGACGAACGCAAACGAAGCCAGGCTCTCACCGACATAAGCTTAGAGTTTCCAGTGTTGTGCGGAGGAACATCGGCTTTGTCTCTCTGTGGATAAGGATTCTTCGTAATATTTGGAAGGATGAAGCCAACTGCTGAAGATAGAGCGAAATGCTGCCCTGACTCAGCTCAGCTTAGGTTACTGCAGGTCGGATATTTCTCGCAGGTACAAAGTCGCCCCAGCCTCGCCAAGGGGATGGGGAAACTGCGGGTTTTTTATCTGGTGCCAGCCTCCCGACCTCAATGTGATCGGTTACCCTTCCGGGCTGGCTGCAGAGGCAAAGCATCATGATTGGAGACAACAAGGTCGGCACCCGTTGACGCGACTCATGCGAGATCCAGCAGACTGGAGCGCATCAGAGTGTTCCACTCTAGTCGCAGATACACAACCTTGAGTTGTACTCCATAAGTATGGAGTACTCCGTACCAACTACTACGTATGGGGACGGCCGACGACCGATCACCGTCCAGTGGCCGCGATTACCGGACCAGCTAAGCTACCGGTTAATCTGCTAGCTGCCTACACCATGCTGGCGGTGCCCATGCAAAACGCGTACTCTAGAGTACATATCCATGGTCAATCCAAGATGTGATTGGAAGTTCGGACTCGATTCCGGGCGCCTGAGTCGTAGCATGGATTCGGAACAGATCCCGTTGGGGTTGGTACGCTTCGGGTGAACTCCGGGGACAACTCCAGGGACAGCATCAGATTGAGAAGTATACTTGCCGCGACTATTGGAGATATCGTCCTGCTTTCTCGCTACCATGGCATATTTTGTATCAGGGGTTGGCGCAAATATACTTGCGATCCGAACGAGTGGCGTCACGTTATCGGATGCGATGCGAATATTCTGGGCACATTAACGTTCGGCCTGGGAGAGCGAAGGGTCTGCGTCGATCTCCAAAGTGTATGAAGTGCGGAATTCGAACGACGTACCTGAAGCATGGAAGACATTTTAGAGAGCAAATTATCGGCTGCTTGATAGAAAGGCATTGCCGTTCTACCCGCAATGCCCCCGAAGTCCGCATCCGAAGAGGGTCCACTGGCCCGCAAGCGTGGCTTACCCCAGATCCGACGAACCTTGGTGGGTTCCGATTCAACCTCCATGACCTCAAAGATGCGCCCCATTAATCGCCGTTGATCATAGATAAAAGCTCGACGGTCTTTGGTGTCGCATCTCTTCAGCTCACCTTTCGACCACACCCAAGACGACGTAGAACAATTAAACCAGTGACGTGTCTCCAGCACACCCTTCCGATACAGAAGATCACAGAGAGCGACCAAAACACCGATTGGGTACCGCGATGACCCCCTCAACCAAATCGAAACCCTTCCACGTTGCCATTATTGGCGGTGGAATTGCCGGTTTGAGCTTGGCCATCGCCCTCCATCACCGCGATGTCTCCGTCAAGATCTATGAGCAAGCCCATGCTTTTGCCGAAGTCGGCGCTGGCGTCTCCTTTGGTCCAAATGCAGTCGAGGCCATGAAACTCTGTCACAGCGGGATACACGAGGCATTCAAGAAAGTGTGCACACGGAATCTGTGGCCGGAGAAGCAGAAGGTGTGGTTCGACTACCTGGACGGATACACACAAAATGAAGAGGAGTACAATGCCGCCTCGGGTGGGAAAGAGAGCAAGAGGCAGAATATCGCATTCACGATCACGAATAGTCTCGGGCAGACAGGGGTCCATCGCGCGCATTTTCTGGACGAGCTGGTCAAGTTGGTCCCGCAGGAGATTGCGCAGTTCAATAAACGGCTCCAGAACATAACGGAGCGGACAGATGGGAAGCTTGTGCTCAAGTTCGCGGATGGTATGGAGGACGAGGCCGATGTGGTCATTGGTTGCGATGGGATCAAGTCTAGGGTAAGGCAGATTCTCGTTGGGGAGGACCATCCCTCAGCACATCCGTCCTTTACACACAAATATGCCTACCGCGGGCTGGTGCCCATGGACAAGGCGATCGAGGCGATTGGGGAGGAACTTGCCTCCAATTCGTGCATGCATGTATGTCATTTGAATATGTTTCCGTGATTCCCACATGTAATCGTGCTCACCCTACTAGATGGGCCCTAACAACCACATGCTCACATTTCCCGTTAACGGCGGCAAAACCCTCAACATTGTCGCCTTCCACACAACCCCCGACCCCTGGACCGACCACACCCGCCTGACTCGCGATGGCACCCGCGAAGAAGCTCTCCGCGACTTCGCAGGCTACGGACCCAACGTCACCAAGCTCCTCAAACTCTGTGACCCCAAGCTTAGCGTTGTACGTATTCCCACCCCTACCGCTACAAATCCCTTCGGTTTCGATCACAGGAAACCAGGAATCACTAATAGCGCAATAGTGGGCAATCTTCGACTTGGGAATCCATCCCGTCCCCACATTTTACAAAGGCCGCCTCGCCATCTCCGGCGATGCCGCACATGCCACATCCCCACACCACGGCGCGGGCGCCGGCTTCTGTCTTGAAGACACAGCCGTCCTCGCAACGCTCCTCTCTGACCCGCGCGTGCAAAAACACAGCGATATTGAAACCGCCCTGGCTGTTTTTGATGCCTGCCGCCGCGAGCGCACGCAGTGGCTTGTACAGAGTAGTCGGTTTATTGGCGACTGCTACGAGTGGCGTGCTGAGGGGGTAGGACGGGAATTCCAGAAGATCGAGGAGGCGATTAATCGCCGGAATGCTATAATCACGGATGCTGATGTTGGCGGCATGTGTAGGGAGGCGAAGGAGATGTTGGGGAAACGCTTGGGTGGGAGCGGGGAGGAGAAGGCATCACTCTAGATTAAGGTTGTCTTGTGGGTGAAAGCAGTTATGCTGCGCTTCCTGGGCATAAGATTCCTGAATGCATCCTGTTGATATAGACTACTGCTTTTTTCTACTGGGTTTATTTAGGGGTATTTGCTATTGCATTGGCTAGAACAGAGCGCTCGCTGCTTGTTCTGTACAAGCAACTGGCTTGCCCGGTATCTATATTTTGTACTATTTCATTGACGCTTAATCACTTGCACATACAAAACCTTCCCTTACAGTACATACCCTCCTTTGACGGCATTAGTCCCTGGTTAGGAAGGTCCTATGCAGGACTCTTAATGGTATGTTTGCATATCCGTGTGCTAGGCATGAATAAGACATACGTACAGCACACAGGCCACTAAACCATTCTTTATGTGGACGTAGTAGATCAGCATGGAAGAAAAAGGTTCCCACGGCCAAGCCACATAGTCTTCGCGCACTTATAAAGAAGAAACGCCTTCGCGGTTGTACATACATAGGAGTAGGTCTCTGCCGCGTACAAAATGTTCCTGCACCTTGTGCGTCTCCATAACTGTATAAGCACGCCCTTATGGAGCAGCCCGTGTGGGCTGTGGGTTTCTGATGAGGTAGTCTATCCTGATATTTTGCAGACTGGTGTTACTTGCGGAGCTCGGATACGTTGTTCGGGGAGAGATCTTCGAAAATGTTCCATCCAACTAATGTAGACATGGTGTATCGATCCAATCAGCTAGCAACGTATAGAGGCCTCGCGGACACTTCTGTGCAGGCCGCGGTGATAGTCCGTATGAATCGGGGCATTTGTTCTTGCTGGCCTGCGGAGTGGGTATTAGTGGGTATTCAGTGGAGACCAGCTGATTGAAGTTGTAATGCTTATGGTCAATTTCTCAACCCAGATTTCTTGGCTCTTGGACTTCGCAGTTCGAGGTGTTGATGAAACTCCGCCGCGTTTATGAAGTTCACGGACCCCATAGGCTCTTCCAGGCGTTGTCCATGAACATTTCGCCGAGTTGGGGAGAGGGAATGTGGTTGCCGGCCACGAGCTCTAGAGCAGAGTTGCAATATAACCTAAGGTGGACTGTACTGCCTGAGATGGATGGGAAAGAGAAGGTTTGGGACGACTGGTCAAGCTGGGAGAATTTGCAGCGCCAGGCTATACCTGATCTTTGACCGCTTAACGTTGGGACCCAGATGCCATTCACTTTTTTGCGGCATCCTGGCTTTGCCTAGGTCATCCTTTCGTCAATTCTGGTTTATTTGACCCAGGAATTGGAATGGACAATTTTTGACGCGCAACCTTTGACGTGATGGGCCTTTAGTTCAACAATAAGAATAAAACTGATCAACTTGCAGCTTGCGGGTAGTGATTGGGCCGCTCCTGCCATAGGTGAGCTTGCAATGACCAAGGGTGTTTGCACTTCGGATTAGGGTTCGAGGAACGAGACTTGAGGTGTTAGCAACATGCAGTTCTCTCATGATCTTTGATAGATCAAAGAACCGGGCTCTTGGGAATTGCAAAATTGACGAAACTGACACAATGTAATGTGAGAACCGATTGCGAGAAGAGAGTGGGCGACTGGCGAGTGGGTGAATCACAGCTCGACCACATCAAGGGCATCTTCTCCTCTAATACTCCGCCACCACTCTGTCTGCCGCACAAGCTCCCCATCCTCACCACCCATTAAACTCCAATACTTCTTCAAGAACCACTCCTGCGCCTCCCAACTTCGTAAATCCCATGGCGTCCCGGTTGAAGCTTTCCCGGTAGAGGCGTTTCGATCCCTTTGCCCAACACCCGCGCTTCCCCAGCAAATCAACCCGGCAAGACTGTCATGAAAGAATTCGTCCTCGTCATACTCGCCCTGGCGTGTGACAAGATTATTTCGCAGAGTGGGAAATGGATAAATATCAATCATTGGATGATGGCTGATGGTGATCTGTTCTTTGGTTGGCCTCAGGTCGTGCTTGAGTTTTGTTTTAAATGCTTTCTGCACCGCGGCAATCACATTGGCTCGGGTTAATGGATCTGCTGATGAGGAGTCTGCGCGGAAAAAAGGTGACGAAGACTCCTCGGCACAGATTTCAGCCATGGTTAGGCCAACGTGTTCTACGACCAAGAACAATGCCGTTAAAGTGCAGTGCTGGTCAACTCGGAGGTTGTTTGCGTATGGATCTGCTACTGGCATAGTTGCGAGAACCTTGACTTGGCGAGGATTGGTGGAAAAAGGACCGCCCGACTGTAAGGTAAAGTGTGGATTAGCGCAGCCACAGTCGATGATGGTGGTCCACGCCAAACTTGGTCTGTTAGTGTAGTCGCTTCTGATGGTGATAGGGTTGTTGCTAGCTGTTGAAATGAGAGCTGATGAGCTATTTGGCTGCGAAGCATGATCTATAGAGCCATGGACTGTGTTTTCGGCTGTATTGGATCTCCTGAGCTGTTCGACTTGCGGTGGGTACCGGGTAGTGTCGTCCGAGAGAGGCAGCGTGGCAGGATCCCATATGCCCGACAACGACGGGCCATCCGGTCGTGAGATGTACGCATTAGGGTTCCATGCGTTCAGGTCTAAAGGAAAGTCGCCCAGTTGAGGGACAAATAGGGGATAGTCCGTTGCGGTCGACGAGAGACTGCTAGTGAGCACACCTGAAGCCAGTTGAGGGATAGCCGTTGCAAAGCTATCGCCCTGGGCAGGATCCAATGTGGCCACTGCCTCAGATAGACCCTGGCCCGCATGCGGTACCTGCGATGTGGGACTTCCCTGCGTGGCGGTCGCAGCAAGCGCTTCTAGACGCTCCAAGCGCTGTCGGAGTTTCTCACCTGGACCAATGGTGAGCATTCCCCGCCCAGAGAATCGGAACCAAAGCCCGCAATATGCTGACAAGATGGTAGCAAGCAGGAATTCAACGTACGGTACTTCTTCTGAGCCTGGATGTTCTGCTGCCGCCTCTTCTCGGGGTCACGGCGGACAGGCTTACGCTTCTGTGTTCCCGGGCCACCCCTCTGCTGTTCCTCTCGAGTTCGGGGTGGCATGATGTGTAGTGGGAGAGTCTAGGCGGTCGAGGCGTGTCAGCGGCTATAGGGAGATCCTCGCGGACGGGCGCGGCAGGCAGGAGAACACGCAGAAGTTGGAAGAGTGAGGTGGATGATGGCTGAGGTCAGCCATGAGAAGCAGAACCCCGCTAGTCCTAAATGGGAGCTCCCGGTCGCGGCCCGCAGGCTAGCATGAGGCACTAGTACTTTAGTACTCTTAGGACCGCGAGATCTGCTACGCCGTTGCATCAGCCCCACGGCCCTTGCTCATGTAATTACTCCACCTCTACAGCATCTTCGGTAGACAAACACTGCGACGTGGATTTATAGTCTCCAACAGAGACAGTCGGTCCTAGTACATAGCTATCCTTCTATCGCATATTCTGGGATACCAATCTTCTGAACATCATTTTTTGATGAAAACGACACGGCCGTAATGTCCCATCCCGCACAGACTGATGCTCACATCCACCAGAGCTACATTTCCAGGCGAATCCTCTAATCCCCGCCGTGCACCAGCTATCTTACTGACGGTTTGACTCAGTACCGTCGAATTGAACCTACAAAAGACGACTCGTTTGGGAGCCAACTACACCGGTTCGAGCAACAACACCAACAACTCCTCCACGCTCTGAACCATCTTGGCTGCTATCTCAACGCCAACAATATGCTCCATATCAGCCGCACAATCTTTCATTCTTGCCGGGCCTTGCAGAACGCAATGCATATAGTGTGGAGGCAGCATCATGGGTTCACAAACAACACTGAAAGCGTCTACGGTGTTACGGATACAAAGCAGGAGGATGAATTGGATTTGACAGCGTGCAATCGGCGCTGTCCGGGGGTATCCAGTTGATTGCCAGACTTGATAAAGGTACCTTTTAAGCAGTATACCTGGAACTCGATCTGGGAGGCTGGTGTTATGCTATACCGGTGAGTGGAGGATACCCGCGCTCAGGTAACATTCGCTGCATTCTTCATTGCTGAAAGCACATGTTGGAACGTGCCGGAATCCAGTTTCGCTCTCCAGTCTCGCCCTGGAGGGTACCCGTCGAGATTGCGATTATGGTAATCAGGGTAAGTATTATCTGCGTACTCGGGGTTGAAGGAAGAGCTGGAGTTCAATCTGAACGGGACTGCTGATTGAGGGGCTTCGCACGGATGAGTTTTATTGAGGTCCCCAGTGTATAGCAGTCAGCCATCGTAGATGAAGAGAGGAAATTTGACATGGACGAACCTCGGTTTGAGGAGAAAAAGATCAGTGACCCTGTCACACGCTCCCCATAAGACAGGAGAAATCGGCCAGTCGTCGCCAAGATACAATTCCTATGAGCTCTGACGGGCCATTTTGCAAATGAGCCCGGTTTAGGAGCCTGGTTCAGAGAGTCGAGGCTCGATATTCGTGTCGAGCCAAAGCGGTCTCGTAATTGTGGTTAGGCGGCGTCGCCCGATTGCTGTTGCTAGGATTATCCCACTCAACTTACCTAAATGCTATAACACTCACCTCAAACGAACCAAGCTTCCAGATTCTGAACCTGCTGCAGACAAACAAAAAGCCTTTCGCGAATTCAGCACGCTGATACAGCCCGCCAAGTTCTGAAGGGGTGCAGTGGCATCGTCCCTGGACGCGTAACACACTTTCGAACCTTGTCTGCCAATCAAGTCAGGTTGCATGGGAAGGTTGTGTAGATGGCGGTGAGGGCAGTGGTAAATGGCAATTGGAGCTGTAGTATGATACGATTCGATGTCAAAGGATCCCCGTGGCGCAGTAGAAAGGGGTAGAAATGTCCATTGAATAAAGCGGCAGCTGTCTATAAACGAGAGCAAGGCATTTGGGCTAATTGAGACCGGACTCCAGGATACAGAAGGGATGCAGTGAATATAGGAAATTGCATGAAACATCGATTATTGATACCACCAAGTAGGTTTTTGAGCTTCAGGAGTTGTACCATACTGTTGACGGAAATGCAGAGATGGAGTGAGTGCCGATCTGACCGTACGCTCTGCTAGTTCAGGGAGTTTCCTGACGCACCTCGACAAGCATCGTTGCTGTCCCTCGTCTCAATGGAAATGCTATGATGACCTGGACAGCTCACCCGAAGAACATTTGCTGGCTGAACCACTCAGACTACTTACCCAGATGTATACGTACTGCGCGAGTTCTGGGTTGAGGATACAATGCTAACGTCTCGTCCACCACCGGACCAACTCGTTCGAATAGGATCCTTCAACATCCTCAAACGTTTGTGCATCAGCTTGAAGCAGATCGAGACATATGTGAATATCAGTCTCATAACGGGCTATCTGGATTTTCCCATGACTGACCCGTCACTAGCTTGAGGATGCAAAAGCGAGACCTTTGATTTCGTTTTGCCGCTCGTTAGGAGGCATCATAGTGAAGAGGGTATGCGGTGGGTTTTTTCGTCCTTCTCCTTATCACTGTGGAACACCGGTGCTGACAATATAAGGCCATGGCCTGCTCTGAGAGCCGGAAATCCACAGAATTAGCACATATTCACTCAATCTACACAAGTACGCATGCGACCCTTTTTTCGGCACGCCACACCATGGGTCCAGCAAGGCTTGCCTCTTCGGAAACCTGCGGAAAGTTGTTCGCCTCGCCATACCAAGCAACGTTGCATATCTTGAGAACGGCCTTGTAGATGCGCTCAAAGAACAGTCTGAGATTCTTCAGATGACCAGTTTACACCGCTCATGGCTGAATTTTGCATCTACTTCTTCTGGGAATTGGAGAAAATGGATCTAAAATACACGAAAGACTATATAGTTGAAGGAGCGAGCGCCGCACCAATCCTGGACAATACAGAGTGATTACAGAGAGATGTGGTATTGCTGTGGATCACTGGGGAATGTGCAAATTCAACAATAACTACTCGCAAGGCTTCCGAGCCGCGATAGCTGCTCCCCAGCGGTACGCTTGGGATGCGCCAGAAATTGTCCGGTTAAGGCATGGGAGGGCAGGTAAAACGTTACCAGAGATTCAGATCTATCAAGCTGCTAATAACTCGAGAGGCATTCAACCTATGACGGTGTGTTGGAACGCCCCTAATAACACCCCCCATCTGCGTGCAGAGACTGACGTTTGACAAGGTGACTATGAACCGGCTAATCATATTTCTTCTGGACTCAGAAAATAGATTGTAGAATGAGTACTTCTTGTTCCCCATCACATGTGCTCTGGAGAAGATTACATTAACAGTACACTGTATGTGTAATCCCCTTTAACGATTTCCTAATCATTGGCGTCGGATGTTTAGAGACCTACAATACAACACTTACACTCCTTTGCTTGGCTCTTCCATTTGTAATTGAGGTCAGGACGGCTGGATATCAATTTTTCAGCCGTCCAAGCTTGATAAGCTTGATAGGACAAGAGTGAGTCGCTGTCTCTCCCTGCCAACAGGTTCCACCGGCTCCCCTTTGGGCAATCTGCATGGGAAAGTTTGCAAAAGCCTCATTACTGTGTATGAGATATCCATTAAAGCGATATCTCACCCAGGCACTGCCTAGGGCAACTATTGAAAGGGAAATATGCCCATCTAATATTGGCCAGCTCGCCTGTCTCCCACTTGTGTATTACGTTGACCACCGCTAGTACCTGTGACGAATACAGGCAGTATTTATTTCAGCAGTTAATCCTGCATTGACGAATTATCATAGGTTTGTAGATAGAGAGAAGAGAGGAAGCTAAGTTTATCTCTGTGCTTTACAAGTCGTAGTCTTTGGGTAGCCTAGCTCATCTTCCTGCTTGTTTTTTAAAAAATGATTACCGTTTAATTACCGGTTGAGAGCATGGCAGGTAACCATACTGTGGGATCCATCACCGGCAGACAGGGTTACAATCGCAGGCTGCTGAGTATGGCCCTCTCTGACAGAGAGGGCCGGTAGCGGTAAGTAGTGGTAATCGCTCCGAAGCAGCCTCTCAAAAAAGCAGCATTTGTATCCATGTTTTTTACGTGTCGGAGTCTGTAGCGTCTCTACGCTTGATCAGAGGAAGTTGGTACATAACGGAGGGCTTGGTGAGCATTGTGAATAAGCGAGCTTAGCTAAAGAACACATGTCTTGAGAATAGTGATCACTGCATATCACCTAAGCGAGGGCTAGAGTAGGAACTTACTGCTGCTTCTACTGTTACTTTACTTCTCCACTATGCTACTGTTCCACTATTGCTCCTTCTTCCACTACTGCTACTTGGGCAAAGAGGCTGGGAAAAAGAGACTCAAAGCTACTAAACTAACAGATAATCTTGATCGAATCACTTCCGGAGTACTGCTAAATAGCAAGAAGCGCACTGCATGATCTCAAGAAGGTCTAGGAGGTGTGAGAGCAAGAGATGGTGAAAAGATAATCTTTTCAAACCATCCAGTGGAGGCAGCAGTGGCTGAGGTTTATAACCTTGCCAATACCTGTCTTTGCGGCATTATATCTCTTACTTCCTTTGCGCTAAAGAATGATGCCTACCGAAGTAGAGATAGGGCGGGTAGAGGGTGAGTATAGGCGCCAAGGTGAGTAAATAGCTTGCTACGGTGAGCGGTACTTGCTTTCTTAGCACACCCTCTAAAATGCTACTCTGAATAAGGCTGGAAGAGGTCTTCACAGTACTTGGAAATTTAAAATAACCTGCCTAGGTAACACGATTTCTGGAGGGTACCTTTGTGTGCTCTCTTACCGGCACTACACCATAAGGCATGGGCTCATACCTCTGAGGGGCCATGATCACCTATTGACATCATTTCCACCAATTATCAGAAACATTACCATTGTATTCATTATCGTTTTGTGCAATACCGATTCGACAGTTACATTTCATCCACGACCCTTATTGCTCGGGTAAAGTGGCACCAAAGGGCGGGTTATCTGTTCATCTCTGGATGTCACTTCAAGACTGAGATCAGAGGATGACGGCAGTAGAATAGGCACTCGGTCCAAAGCGACTCGCAATTCAGAGATCACAAATCTTGAATTCCAGATTACTCAAGAAGGCGCCATAGCTGGCCAGGATTCGGTTCTCCATACGACATAATTCAGCGCTCCCCGCAGCCACTATAATCTGACGAATTGGCGACCCCTGCTGTAAAGAGTCTGGACAAGGACCGGGCTGCATTGACCTGTACTAAGCCAGTTCAGCTGAAGGTCTTTCCAGATGAGCGCGAATTATGACTTGAGGCAGGAGCCTCTGTCAATAGAAAGGGCCCGCAGTCCGATTTTCTTGCCCTCCTAATATGAAAGCATGGCCACCATAGACAGCCGGTATCCGAAAGTCGATCCGGAATTAAGGGCGCGAGTTGTAACTTGAGCCCAACTCTGACTTCAAAGATAAGCAGGACGTATTGCTCTATAACTCCAACTGCCGGGATTCAGCATCGTAGTCCGTGGACTGCTTGATGGAATCAAGTTGGCCGCAGTGTTAGGAGATAAGTCCGTAATCTCCGTCCGGTAGCTGCACGACATGTACTGCCCGCTCTCTGCTCTGTCGTGCAACACAATTGTCTTATAGCTATAAAACCCCATCCATATTTTCTCTCAAGTCTTTTGTTGGAGTCTCTTTATTGCAAGCTATCGATCTCTGTCTCACTCCCCGCCTGAGAGCCCAGTCCGTTATCACCATGTCTCAAAAGGTCTTTGTCACTGGCGCAACTGGCTTTATTGGCCGCAAGGTCACAGAGTTCGCTGTCAAGGAAGGTTACAGCGTGCGCGGTCTCTCACGTCGTGACAAAGGCGATGCCTTGCTCCAGTCTCTGGGCGCGACTCCCGTCCGCGGTGACCTCAGGAATGCAGACCTTCTCACAGAAGAGAGCAGAAACGCCGACATCGTTCTGCACCTTGCGTTCGATCACGATTTCACCAAGCCGTACCAGGAGCTAGTTGACACTGACATTGCTGCTGTGACCGCCCTTGCCAAAGGTCTTGAAGGAACCGGCAAGCCCCTTGTCGTTTCGAACGGCACAGCCAACGTCGCACCCGACCCCAACGGGGGCGAGACCGACGAGGATGCCCCGCTAGCAGACCATTTTCTCACCAACCGTGATGGTGCCGAGCGGCATGCGCTTTCCTTTGTCGACAAGGGCGTGCGCGTTGTCTCCATACGGCTCCCGCAATACGTCTACGGTCCTGGTAGTACCACGGGCTTCGCCGCGCAATTGATCAAGCTGGCGATCAGGTCCGGCGAATCCGTGTACATTGGCGATGGCGAGTACTGCTTCTCGGATACATACGTTGATGACGCTGCCCGACTGTACCTTCTTGCAGCCAAGCACGCAAAGCCTGGGGACGTCTTCAATGGCACTGGCCACACAACCACAACTTACAAGGCCATGGCAACTGCGATCAGCGAGCTCGTAGGTGTACCCGCTCGCTCTATTACTCCTGATGAGGCAGTCGCTCGCTGGGGCCCGTTCCTGGCTGGATTCATCAGCATCAGAAACCGTGCGTCGAACCGAAGGGCTGTTGAGCAGCTTGGTTGGAAACCTGTTGGACCGGGGCTGCTATGGGAGGTTCGCAACGGGAGCTATGTACCCGTGGCGGAGAAGTTCAAGAAGGAGGCTGCTGCGCAGTGATTGGGATCTTTGGCACTTTGGGCGCTGCGTCCGTCTCTTTTGGTATATCAAGATCTAACTTGTGTTGCGGTAAATGTCCGTTCTGACAAGATACAAAGTTACTAGGATCATATAATCAAGTCAACATAGCAATATGCTGCATGATAAACTGAATTTGACTTAGATAAGCGAAATATGAGAGGTGTCAACAACTTGTAACCTTCAAACCCGGTGCTTTCTTCATGGCCTCCCATTGATTTACATACCGTAGTGAATAAGCAAGACTCAGACTTGTCCAATCGAATTCTTCTTGATACAGATATTGTCTTGGTGTGTTCCACCGTCCTTATGTAGGTTGTTAGATCCTCTGTTGCCTGGACCGCCCTCAAACCCCTCTGAAAGCTGCTTGTTGAGTTGCTGTAGATGGTCTTTTTAACCGTGAAGGGATACGAATATTTTGCGGCTGGCTCGGTGTTTTCGAAGAGGGTTGGGGCGGAAGACTGACGTCGAAGTTTATCGTTCTTGATAATTTGGGGATAGCAAAAGAACGCTGCTACCATAAGAAGAAGGGTGTCTGGGCTTAGTGGCCCAAATCTATCGAGGTTTGGAATGCAGATACGGTGATGTGCTATGACTGGAGGCTGTAGCTATTCAGGGTCCTGATTTGCTGCTGAAATTGAGGATGAGAGATCTTGCTTCTCGTCACCCTCTAGGTTGAGGCATTTATTGGTACTGCGGCGCTTATTACAAGTGGAATATTAGCACCGTTATGCACGATGGAATCTTGAGAAAAAAATAATGGAAATCTTGCTGGTGTCATTTGAACCTATGTCTTAAATCGGCCAGTATTTCAGCTTGCACTTAATGTAAGTTTTAAGTTCTCGGCGCTCTCGGCACTCCCGGCGCTCACAGCATATATGTATAACTATTCGGCGGAGCATTCCAGAACAACATTTAGGGCTAAGTGTGCCCTTCGCGACAAACGCCCGCGGCCAAGCACCTACGGCGAAACGATTTCATATGACACTCAATCCACATCCCACACGTTCTCCTGTCCAGACCCAGAATGTGGCAGCAACGTTCTTCTCGCCTCGCTCTCATTCTCACAATTATCATTGCCCTCCTCTAACCCCGGTCCCGAGAGCCGCTGCGGATTCCGCCCATTCGAGTGAAAACGCGTACTCATCCAACTCGCCCTGCGAGCTGAGAGGTGTGCAAAAGCAATCTACGTCGACGTGTCGCTTAACGTTTGGTCCAGAGTATAACATGAATGCGCGACTGTAACTTACCTTAACGAGTAGACCTCCCACAACAGCTGCGAAAACCATCCATGAGATCCCCCTTTGCGAATCTCTCCAAGGCTCTATACAAGCCCGTCTATATCCCATCTGCAGCTCGCAGGCGTTATCACCGTGCGCCCGGTCCTTGAACGGCCACGCACGATCATGAATACTCCTTAACCCGCAGCACTGAAAGCGGTCCTGAATTGTGCGGATCGCATGTGCGTTCTTTTGCTGGAAAAAGGACTGCCATCGGCTTTCGAGATGACAAGAGAGGATCTGAGAGGGGAAGAGGTAGGAAAGCGCCAGTGTGCCGAGTGTTGTAAGGAGAATTGTGTGGATCTGGGATGAGAGGGGTAGGATCAATTTAGCAAGATTGGTCTTGGATGCGTTGTTGAAGAGGATTCGGAAGCTGGCAAGGACGAGGAGGGCGACGGGGGTGAGGAGGGTTGTTGTGACGGGGATCCAGGTTGGGAGGGGAAGGTAGAGGCCTGTGGTTCGGGCCCACGAGATACTGGCCGAGCGTCAGTTTGACTAGATTCTAGATTGTGATCGAATATGATCATAAGGGGTAGGTGCGCTCGTACGCTCCGAAGAGAAGGGAAGTGGCGGAGGCCTGTTGAAGAAGTGGTTAATTACAGAATTGGACAGTTCGATGATAGCTGACTTGCCACAAGAAGTAGTGCGTAAAGAGCCAATGATGAATTGCACTTGAAAGGCATTTTTAACGGTTAATTTTGATGTGGAGAGCTGAAACTGATGGACGGAGAGGAAGATAAGAAGATGAAGGGGTTGTTTGTGTTTGGACGAAGGCGGGGTATACAAACACGCATATGGTGGCCTGGCTTCGCAATCAGTCTCAGTCACTGTTCCTATGTGAGTTTGTACCTGACCTACCAGACTCAATGCGCTTATAGCACTGGAGCTAAGTATGCTTATAAACTCCTACCAACCTCTAATATCTTAACCTGTTTGCGATGGAAAGTCCGCAGGAATCTGGTCTGGGTCTATGCAAAGACGGCTGAAGATGTAATCTTGGTACAACAGCAGCAGCTAGCATCACTGCTAGAATATTATATTGAGAGGTCTGTATCCTCACTATACCTTGAATCTCATATTGGATGACTGTTTCAGTCTGACTCGACCAATTCGGTATGGCAGCTACCTACCTCTGAGGTTATGCCTTCCGCCTGACCTAAAAAGGACGCATCCTTCTCTACCAAGAGTTTTGCGTTATTGCAGTGTCTCTAGGCTTGACTGATACAACGGCAGATTCTCTTCCCGTTGCCACAGATGCGGGGATGATCAATATCCGATTTGAGTCCATCTGCCAACGAAATATCCTTTGCTCACTGGTTGTTGCTGCGCTTTGTTGGTTGCGCGAATTATGCTGATTTCGCTGAAGGAAACCAAGGCCATTCTGATGAAATGAAAGAAGAAAGGACTTAGGGGGGCTGACCGAGTTGAAGATGGTCTTCAGTTATCATTCCTCAGGTTCCTCTCTGTTCTAAAATGCTTCAAGCTCAGATATAACTCCTTAATTTTTAGTAAAGCCATTGTGATCGCATTTGTTCAATATTTATAAGGTCAAGAAACTGGAAGGACATTTAGTTTCAACAATTGAGCCGCATTTTTCCAGCGAATGCCCTCCAACACTTCCTCAGTCACCATCCCGCTCCCCTCCAACTCTTCCAACCACTTCAGCCCATCAGCACTCTTTGCAAACGGATAGTCCACGCTATACATGATTCTATCATGCTTTGTATTACGCAGTATACAAGCCAGCGGATCCAGCGCCCAATTGCCACTCGTCGTCAACCACAGATTATGATCTCAGACTTCCCTGAACGATCTCTATTTCCCCCACCGCGACGATACCCGCTCTATCCTCTGAATCATGTAAGGGATCATCTCACCCATATGCCCGATAATGATTTTCAACTTGGAGAACCGGTCAAAGACCCCAGCTGCATATAGACGCAATATATGAATCGCCACGTCGCTGTGCCAGCCGAATCCGAATGAGAGGATAGCTGTGTTCACGTCCTCGGGAATGTTGGAGGAACGGTACGCTGTGAAGAATTGCTGGGAGGGCCAAGTCGGATGGATATATATCGGCACGTCCAGCTTCGTCGCCTCATCCCAAAGCACGTCGAACTCCGGCCCGTCGTAGTACATTCCATCTTCTGTATGGCTGTCCACAAGCGCCCCGACGAACCGTACCCCGCCCGATGCGACTGAACACATACGACGGAGTTCCATTGCCGCTTCCTGAGGTTCATGCATCGGCAGCTCGGCGAACCCAGCGAATCTTGTTGGACAAGCACGTATGGCTTCGGCAAGCTGGTCGTTGGTCTCTCGACACTGGGCAGGAGACAGGTCACCGGGACCGTGGGAGATCACTTGCATGGTGACTTGCCCGTTGTCCATGTCCGCAATGCGCCTAGGTCCAAGCTCGGTGAAATTGTCGAAGAGCCCAGGGATGGCTCGCAATTTCTCATTAAGCGCATTTGGAGATGCGACAGCGGCGCGCGAGAGGAAATGTTCTTCGAGGGCGATGATCGGTCTTGCGATCGATTTGGCTACTGAGTGAGGCGGCATGGCCGTAATAGGTGGTACTTTTCGTTTTTCAACAATCTAGTGGTGGTTTAATAGAAGAGCGGGTGCTTATACTGATTGATAAATATTCCACAGCTTCGGACGATACCGTTGCTAACTCCGCCAAGCTCCGTCTTGATGCCATATCCGAATACCCCCGTTGTTGTGCAGGCACCAGCCAAATAGATAACTTAACGATTGTTGTGGAGGAAGATTATATGGAGCATTAGACTAGATATAATCATGGTATTGACTGTTAAAATTATTTAAAAAAAAAAATTATTAAATAAATAAAATAAATAAATAAATAAAATAAAGGTCCGACTCTTCCAACCTAGCTCTATACAGCAGTTTGAATATATAAGGAATAATAAGCAACCTAGCCTAATATACCAGTTGGGAGAGACAACTTTTGAACCATGGAAACAACAGGATTTTCTGCATAAGCATTGGGAAGCCGGAGCTTGCAGTTCCAATATCTTAAATATGAAAGTTCTATATATAACTAGCTGTCACATACGGTCGACAGATTATTACCATACATTGATCTCGTCAGGGACACTGTCAAGCCAACCACCGATCACACTGAGAAGAACAATTTAGCGAATTTTCTTCTGCCATACCCAAGCCAAATTCTCCACACCAAGTTTAGCGTGAGCAAGATGTCAAAGTGACTGACAAGTAAGGAATTGCCATGAAGTGCATCTCACGACTTCTCCAGGCCACAGCCTGAACAAGTTTCGAGATCCTTCGCCACCGCTGTTAGTCTTGCGACATGCCCTAAACAAGTACAAGTCTCACGGTCAACCAAGTGGGAAAATACGACTGAATGAGTGATATGAAGAGGATTGTAAAAATTTCCCCATGACTGTATACAAAGGTTACGAATACCGCTTGAAACCCCTTCTCCACATCTAGATGCATTTGGCAGGTGTAATTCCGGGCATGGGCAAGTCAATTTTAAATTACTTACAATGGCTTTTTGGTCTCTAAACTCGCCAGCACGCTACAATTACAGTCCAAATGACAAGACATCTAATGGCGAGAAGCCGCCCTCGGTGTTTCAAGCTCAACTTATGCTAGGTATGCCATCTTGAGCGCATTCTCGGAACACAATAAAAAGTTCTCGATATCATCTTTTGTTCCAAGAGGACGCTCAATTTAGCTAAATGAGGACACCAACCTGATAGAGGCTTGTCGAGTATTCTGGAAATTCAAGCCCTAATTGGGTCACGTGACAGTGAGTGCCTCCGGCTTCCCCGACCGCTTACGTAGCTCTTGGCGCCCATCATGGGGTGATCCGATCGTCATTCCGCCTGAACGCCCTGCTTCCGGCACGCGAAGGTGACCACATCATCACAGCAGGGCCATCCAGAGACCTGTTATCCCCTCTTTTATCCTCTTCTGTATCTCTATAATTTCTGAAGCTTTCTTGTGTTGCATGTACATACAGTAATAGCGGTTCAAGCCTACCCCTCAACACGATGCGGGGACTCCGCTTCATCCCCATCGCCGCAGCCCTGAGCTTTCCCGCGCACACTTTTGCCCAGGGGAAGACGAAGATCCATGAAAAGGGTCGCTGTGCCATTCGCGGTCATTGTGGGAAACAGTCGTTCTTTGGCGGAGAGCTTCCGTGCCCTGATAATGATGTCGCAAGAGATCCGGAGGCTGCGGTGAGGGAGAAATTGGTGAACCTGTGCGGCGCTAAATGGAAGGAAGGGCCGGTATGCTGTGAAGAAGAACAGGTGAGTCATAGGATAAGCGAAATTTGGGATTCAGGAGCTAATCAGTTGTCCTTGCAATACTAGATCGATGCGCTTTCGAACAACCTTAGGCTCGCTGAAGGGATTATCTCCTCGTGTCCTGCCTGCAAAGACAACTTTTTCAACATATTTTGCACCTTTACTTGTTCGCCAGACCAGTCGCTTTTCATAAATGTTACCAAGACCGAGCAGGGAAATTCAGGGAAAGAGCTAGTTACGGAACTGGATAATATATGGTCGGAGGAATACCAAAGCGGTTTCTATGACAGCTGCAAGAACGTCAAGAACGGTGCTTCGGGTGGTAAGGCTATTGATTTCATTGGAGGTGGCGCAAAGAATTACCAGCAGTTTTTGAAGTTTCTGGGCGACAAGAAGCTTTTGGGAAGTCCGTTCCAGATCAATTACCACACAGAACCTCCGGAAGACTCTCAGGGTATGCAGGCGCTACCGATTCACCCCAAGGCTTGCAATGATGCGGATCCAGCATACCGTTGCTCTTGTGTTGACTGCCCCGACGTGTGTCCCGAGCTTCCTGCGATCAAGACCGAAGAACATTGCCACGTAGGGCTTCTCCCTTGCCTGTCGTTCTCCGTCATTCTCATATATTCGGTTTTCTTACTTGGGGTGGCTGGGTTTTCAAGCTATTTTACGTATAGAGAACGCCGGTACCGCAAGCCTGAGCGGATGCGACTTTTACAGGACCCGAACCCGAGCGACGACGAAGATGAGGGCGACATTGTTCATGCTGGTGGCCATTTGGAATACCCCCATGGATATTACAAACTCAACTCTGTGCTTGATACCGTGTTCAGTCGCATCGGGTCTGTTTGTGCTCGTTTCCCTGCGTTGACGATAATATCGAGCGTTGTTGTGGTTGTACTCTTGAGCTTGGGGTGGCTGCGGTTCGAGGTGGAGACGGATCCGGTTCGCCTCTGGGTGAGTCCTACTTCAGCAGCAGCTAAGGAAAAGGCATTCTTCGATGAAAACTTTGGACCGTTCTACCGCGCCGAGCAAGCATTCCTCGTCAATGACAACGAGACTGGCGATGGTCGGGTTCTTGATTACGACACCCTGACCTGGTGGTTTGGCGTTGAGTCGCGCATTCGCCGCGTAATCTCTTTGGAGCGTGGATTGTCATTGGATGATATATGCTATAAACCTACCGGCGATGCATGTGTGATTCAATCAGTAACTGGTTACTTTGGTGGCTCGCTGTCGAATCTGGACCCAGATACCTGGCAGGACCGTTTGACGCATTGCGCCAATTCACCCGGAGATGCTAGCTGTCTTCCGGACTTCTCGCAACCTCTGAGACCGGAGATGATTTTAGGCGGCTATGAGGATTCAGGGAACGTTCTGGACGCCAAGGCTTTGATAGTGACCTGGGTTGTCAACAATCATGCTCCGGGATCAGAAGAAGAGGCCGAAGCGATTGATTGGGAAGACACTTTTAGAGGGATATTCCAGGTTGTCCAGGAAGAAGCAAAAAACCGTGGTCTCCGTGTCTCCTTTACCACGGAAGCGAGCGTCGAGCAAGAACTGAATAAGTCAAGCAATACCGATGCAAAAATTGTCGTTATCAGCTATATCATCATGTTTATCTATGCATCCCTGGCTCTGGGCTCTGTGACGATGACATGGAGATCGCTGATCAACAACCCTGCCAATGCTTTGGTGCAGTCCAAGTTCACCCTTGGCGTCGTCGGCATTGTCATTGTTCTGATGTCGGTGTCCGCGTCGGTTGGGCTGTTCTCTGCTGCAGGCGTCAAGGTCACATTGATCATCGCTGAGGTGATTCCTTTCCTTGTCTTGGCTGTTGGTGTGGACAATATCTTTCTCATCGTCCATGAATTCGAGCGTCTAAATGTCAGTCATCCGGATGAAGAGATCGACGAGCGCATTTCACGAGCTATTGGTCGCATTGGTCCTAGTATTTTTCTCTCCGCTGTCACAGAAACCGTTGCCTTTGCAATGGGAGTCTTTGTCGGAATGCCCGCAGTCAGAAACTTTGCCATCTACGCTGCGGGTGCTGTTTTCATTAATGCTATCTTGCAAGTTACGATGTTTGTCTCCGTTCTCGCCTTAAATCAGAAGCGCGTCGAGAGCCTCCGCGCGGACTGCATTCCCTGCTTAACCGTGCGTAAGGCTCATTCTGGCATGCCTGAGGATTTGAATTTTGATGATCAGGACGGAGAAAGCGTCCTTCAGAAGTTTATCCGCAAGGTTTACGCACCTTTCCTTCTTAACCGCAGAGTGAAGGTAGTGGTGGTGATCACTTTCCTCGGCATTTTGGCCGCCGGGTTGGCTTTGAACCCAGAGGTGGCTCTGGGCTTGGATCAACGTATTGCATTGCCGAGTGACTCTTATCTGATTGACTACTTCAATGATCTGAGCCATTACTACAATAGTGGTCCTCCCGTTTACTTTGTCACTCGGAACGTGAACGTCACCAAAAGAGAACACCAGCGGCAACTTTGCGGCCGGTTCACCACGTGCGAGGAATACTCACTGCCATTTGTGCTGGAACAAGAATCGAAACGGTCGGATGTGTCATATATAGCCGGAGCCACTGCCAGCTGGATTGATGATTTTTTCTACTGGCTCAACCCGCAACAAGACTGCTGCTATGAAGATGGTAAGCTGTGCTTCGAAGATAGAGCACCGGGTTGGAACATCAGCCTATCTGGCATGCCAGAAGGCGCCGAGTTCATCCACTATCTCGAGAAATGGATTAAGTCGCCCACAGATGCATCATGCCCTCTCGGTGGGAAAGCACCATATAGCAATGCCCTCGTTTTTGACCCGAAACGCATCACGACCAATGCAAGTCACTTCAGAACTTCCCATACTCCCCTAAGGACTCAAGATGATTTCATCAAGTCCTATATCTCTGCTAGACGCATTGCCGATGGCTTATCAGCAGAGCACGGGATTGATGTGTTTCCTTACTCCAAGACGTACATCTACTTCGACCAGTATGTGTCTATAGTACAGGTCGCAGGTACTTTACTTGGATCTGCTGTGGCAATTATCTTTGCTATCACCTCTATCCTTCTGGGCTCGGTCGCCACAGGGGCCGTCGTGACAGCAACGGTCATCATGATTGTGATTGATATAATTGGTTCAATGGCCATATCCGGTGTCTCACTGAACGCTGTCTCTCTCGTCAACCTTGTCATATGCGTGGGCATTGGCGTTGAATTCTGCGCCCACATCGCCAGAGCTTTCATGTTCCCATCGCGCAGCATCATGGATACTGTGCCCTCGAAATTTCGCGGCAAGGATGCGAGATCTTGGACAGCGCTCGTAAATGTAGGGGGTAGCGTGTTTAGCGGCATCACCATTACCAAACTTCTCGGGGTGTGCGTTTTAGCCTTTACCCGGAGCAAAATCTTTGAGATCTACTACTTCAGGGTATGGTTGGCGCTGATCATCTTCGCGGCCACCCACGCTCTTATTTTCCTGCCCGTTGCGCTTAGCTATTTTTGGTGGAACGGTTCGGCCCCTTTTTTTTCCCCTTTTTTTTTTTTTTTTTTTTTTTTTCAAACCTCGATATAAGGTGCTAACGAATTGCCAGGATACGCTGACCCTGAAGCCAGCGGGGGATTAGAGGAAAATCTTGTATCGAGAAGTTACCGCTCCCTGCTGGTTGATGACGATTACGACTCAGACGAATATTAGCTGCGCTGGTTCGCGGCTAGCTAACACATCCGCAGCTTTAATCACCCTTCGTATATGATGCTGAGGCGTGACCCGTGTTTATATAGGCCGTTTTCCTCCTGCTTGTTCCAATAGTATCAAGAGCCAACTAGTGCTAGCTTAGAGCTGGATCTCATGTTGTTCGTTAGTCATTAGAGAATTCACGCCACTGTTGGATACCACGGTAGTAACTCTCAGTATACTTGGAAGCGGCCCAAAATTTAGCTGGTCGCCATACATAAATATCCCCAATAGACATTGTCGACAAATTCTGAGGAGGCATAAGAGCACATGAGCAGAATCAAAGCAGGACGGTAGTACTAAAACATTAGCTAGCTGACTAGAAATAGCATTTGTGTATAGGGAGAGCCATAGAATACCTGCAAACATAATGCTTGAAGAGAAGATGTGGGGGGATCACATGACAGAGCCAAACATTAGCTTCTCTTAATTTTTTTTTCTCGGCCTTCCTCCTTTAGGCCCCTCCACAACAATCTTCTTCTTTCCCTCATCCTCCCCTTTTATTTTCTTTTGCTTGTTATCTTTCTTTTGTTCATACTTGTGATACCCCTTGCGCTGTCTGTTTGTGTGCAGACAGCCATCTAATCCCTTACGAGGTCCTTCTACGCGTTGTAGAGGACAAGGGATAACAACCCCGCTTACATCTTGTCTATTAAGAAATTCTGAAGAAAAAAAATTCGCACATTCAATTATTATGGATCAGCAACGATTCTTGCAGCAACTGCAAGTTGTTCTTAACCGTGAGTATTATTAATGCATAATATGTGCAATGCGTGTATGGAATATGTCGCTGACCTGATCACAGCTACTCAGGGCAACGTTAAGGAGGCAACTGGAATTCTTCAGCGCGAGTACTACAAGCACCCCGAGGCACTCGTCCTTCTCATTCAGGTTGCAACTGGCCATGACGACGCGCAGTTGAGGCAACTCGCTGCCGTCGAGGCTCGCTCCTTGGTTGGCAAGCACTGGGCTAAGGTTCAAGCTGGCCAAAAGCCCGCTCTCCGCGAACAACTCCTTCGCTCTGGTGTCAGTGAGGCCAACGACCTTGTCCGTCACTCTGTTGCTCGTGTTATCTCCGCTGTCGCCAAGGTCGATCTGGAGGATGGCGAGTGGGCTGACCTGCCCAACTTCTTGATGCGCGCGGCCGACGGTGGAAACAAGGATGAGCGTGCTGTCTCCCTCTATATCCTGTTCACTATTCTTGAGACTCTCGGAGAGGGCTTCGAGGAAAAGTTCCAGGATCTGTTCACTCTGTTCGGCAAGACCATCCGTGACCCAGAGAGTGCCGATGTCCGCATCAACACACTCCTTGCCCTGAGCAAGTTGGCCATGTACCTCGACTCCGCTGAGAACATGGGGCCCGTCAAGGCGTTCCAGGATCTCGTTCCTTCCATGGTCGCTGTCCTCAAGGACGCCATCGACCAGGGTGAGGATGACCGCATCATGCAGGCCTTTGAGGTCTTCCAGACCCTGCTTGGTTTCGACCCAGCTCTCCTCACTGTTCACCTGAAGGACCTCGTTCTTTTCATGAACGAGATTGCCGCCAACACTGAGATTGACGAGGACACCCGTACTCAGGCTATCAGTTTCCTGATGCAGACTGTCCAGTACCGCAAGTTGAAGATCCAGGGCATGCGTCTTGGTGAGCAGCTTGCCCGTACCGCTGTCCAGATCGTCACTGAGCTCGGCGATGCCGCTCCCAACGACGACGACATTACGCCCGCTCGTTCCGCTCTTGGCCTTCTTGATATGCTTGCTCAGAGTTTGCCCCCTAGCCAGGTGGTCGTTCCCCTACTCAACACTCTGGGCCAGTACTTCAACAATGCCAACCCAGACTACCGCCGTGCCGGTATCATGTCGCTCGGCATGGTTGTTGAGGGTGCCCCTGATTTTATCAGCACCCAGATGAAGGAGATCATGCCCATGGTTCTCCAGCTCCTTGCTGACGGCGAGCTCAAGGTTCGCCAGGCTACCCTGCATGCCGTTACGCGCTTGGCCGAGGATCTTACTGAGGATCTCAACCGCGACCACGAGAAGCTCATGCCTTTGCTCTTCCAGAACCTTGCCAGCGCTATGCAGGAGTCCAAGGGCGAGGAGGAAGGCCCCACTGTTGACATCATGAAGGCTGGTCTCAGTGCTATTGATGCCGTTGTTGATGGACTCGACGAGAAGGACGTTGCTCCCTACCAGAACGAGCTTGTCCCCATCCTTCACCAGCTCTTCAAGCACCCCAACTACAGAATTAAGGGTCTCGCTGCCGGCGCCCTTGGTTCTCTTGCTTCCTCCGCTGGAGAGGCGTTCCTGCCCTTCTTTGACGACTCCATGCACCTACTCCAGGAGTTTGCCACCGTCAAGGACAGCGAGGAGCAGCTTGACCTTCGCGCCAGTGTGACCGATGCCATGGGTGAGATGTCTGCTGCTGCCGGCCCTGAGCGTTACCAGGCTTACGTTGAGCCTCTCATGCGCGCCACTGAGGAGGCTCTTCACCTCGGCCACTCTCGTCTCAAGGAAAGTACCTACATTTTTTGGGGTGCTATGGCCAAGGTCTATGGCGAGCACTTCGCTACCTTCCTTGACGGTGCTGTCAAGGGTCTGTTCAACTGTCTTGAGCAGGATGATGATGACCTTGAGCTCTCTCTCGGTGAGGCCGCCAAGGACCTCATTGGCCAGGAGGTGACTGTTGCCGGCCGCAAGGTCAAGGTTGCCAGCGCCGATGACGACGATGACGAGCCTGTTGGGGAAGACGGAGAGATTGAGGACGTCGATGTTGATGATGAGGATGACTGGGACGATATTACTGCCACCACTCCTCTGGCTCTTGAGAAGGAGATTGCCATCGAGATCATTGGTGATCTTGTCACGCACACCCGCAGCGCCTACCTCCCCTACTTTGAGAAGACTATTGAGATGGTTATGCCTCTTGTTGAGCACCCTTACGAGGGTGTCCGCAAGGCTACCATCAGCACCATGCACCGCTCGTACGCGATGCTCTTCACCATTGCTGAGGAGTCCGGCCAGATGCCCAAGTGGAAGCCCGGTCTTCCCCTCCAGGTTGAGCCAGCCAAGGAGGTTAAGAAGTTCGGTGAGATCCTCATGACTGCAACCATCAAGATGTGGACTGAGGAAGATGATCGGTACGTCAACTTCAACTTTGTTTCTATGCCCGTCCCTGAATCATATGATGAAAACACTCGTTTAACCCAGCTCACTTTGACGCACAAGTTGCGATTGATGTGAAAGACGTTTATCTACTCCTGATGATTCATTATTCTGCTTTTTACATGTTGAATGACTTTTTGCGACTACTGCTAACTCACCTAAACCAGAACCACCGTCGCCGACATCAACCGCAACATGGCTGAGAACCTCCGCTTCTGCGGTCCCGCTCTCATTGCCAACGAGACTACCCTGCACAACGTCATCCAGATGATCACCGACATCATCACCAAGAAGCACCCTTGCCAGCTCGAATTCGCCGAGGAGGACGTTGATGCTGGTGAGGAGACTTCTGAGTTTGACTGGATTGTCGTCGACACCGCCCTTGACGTTGTCTCTGGCATGGCTGCTGCTCTTGGTGAGAGCTTCGCCGAGCTCTGGAAGGTATTCGAGAAGATTGTCCTCCGCTACGCCGGCAGCACCGAGTCCATTGAGCGTGCCACTGCTGTTGGTGTCCTCGCCGAGTGCATCAACGGCATGGGTGTTGCCTCTACCCAGTTCACCCCTGCCTTCCTCAAGCTCCTTGTCCACCGCCTGAGCGACGAGGACCCCCAGACCAAGTCCAACGCAGCTTACGCTGTCGGCCGCCTCATCGAGCACTCGAACTCTCCTGAGGTTGTCAAGGAGTTCCCCACCATCCTCAGCCGTCTCGAGCAGTGCCTCCACCAGGATGTCTCCCGTCTCCAGGACAACGCCACTGGCTGCCTGTCTCGCATGATCCTCAAGCACCGCGAGAGCGTTCCCATCAAGGACGTCCTCCCCGTCCTCGTCAACATCCTTCCCCTCAAGAACGACTACGAGGAGAACGAGCCCCTGTACCGCATGATCTGCCAGATGTACAAATGGGAGGACCCGACCATCCGGGAGCTCACGCCGCAGTTCCTCCCCATCTTCCAGTCCGTCCTCTGCGGCGATGCCGACCAGCTTGAGGACGAGCGCCGGGCCGAACTCATCGAGCTCGTCAAGTGGCTGAACCAGATGCAGCCTGGTGCTGCCCCCTGGGCTGAGCAGCTGTAAAGCTGTCACGCTGTAACGCGCTTCGCCTCGCCTGCTATGATGAGTTACGGACGCCAACAACTTCACGTAATGGATACTGGATAGACTGGATATGTTTTGGACGATTACTAGAAAGATACCCTAGCGCCGGGCCGGTGAGCCTGCGCAATGACCCTGGACTGCCACAGCGTATGGGCTGTGGCAACGACTTATGATGGAAGATAACAGAAAAGTTTGTATATACTGTTAGAATCATGTTTTCTTTATTCCTCATACCGGACTGCGTATGTGCGTTCTCCACAGTATCCCATATTGCTGCCTACACACTATAGTGAAATAGTGAGGCAGATGCTAAGCCCGCGCTATTATTAGCTCGCACCTAAGTGCTGCCACGTGAGCATTTAAGCCCACCACACCGCCTTTCTTAAGCCCTGCCTGCGTCATCGTTTCCATTCATCTCGATTCTATATCTCCTGTTCCATTCATTCTACGGTTCCCCCTGCAAATAATATACGCTGAGCTGGACCCAGAACCCTACCTTCTCACGCTCCAAAGAAGACCACAAGATTGCACCATGCCCTCCCTCACAACACCGGTAAACTGGACTCTTCCTTCCTCGGGTTCGAGCTCCGGGTCTTCAATCACCAAGCCCATAAAGACCGTCTCTAAGCCCTGCTTTGGCTGTGACTGCGGGGATACCGAGTGCGATTTTTGTATTTGTACCGTTATGTGAGAGGATAATTAGGTATGGCATCTGAATTCTCTCTATGGGCATGAGTTGAGTAGCTAACAAGATCTCTGTAGTGCGCGTTCTGGTTCAGTTGGATGGACGGCAGAGGTAGTGAAACCAGTGGACGGCGTCTTAACGGGACGAGCTGTGGTTTACAAGCCGACTTGAATTTTTTTGCAAAGCCTTTCTAGTTTATATCCAATCCATAGGTTGCTTCTTTGGCCAATGCCGTCTATTTTTTTTCCGTCTTGTTTTCTTTAGTGTACTAGCAACAGACAAGTTCTCTTATGGGGTTGCTACTGGGAATCTCCCGCTAAGGACCGCCGCAAAAGCATGTCAGCGTCAGTAAAATATCCAGCAGGGAGACAGAGGAGTTCAAGATGTTTTCAGTTCTTAGCCACTGAGGCAGCGTTCGCATCGCATCTAGAAATCAAGGACTTACAGTACAGCGGAATCGGGGGCGGTCTCCCGCTGCGCCCTTCGACAACATCCACTCCACTCCTGCGGGGTGCTCAAGTATATTCTCTTCGACTACTTTCCAATTGCCATTACAAAAGATATTTCCTAATTTCATCTCTGCTACCATCTGTTTCTTGTCGGCTTCTTAGGTATAGATCATGGATATCGCAGACGCACTTCAAACCCACCCCACCGCCATAAAATGCATCGATATGCATACAACCGGCGAGCCAACACGTATCATCTACTCCGGTTTCCCGCAATTACGCGGTACCACGCTTCTCGACAAGCGTGACGACGCTCAGTCGCGCTACGACCACCTCCGTAAACGACTCATGCTTGAACCGCGCGGCCATAGCGACATGTACGGTGCTATTTTGGTGGCTGATACGGAACTCGTGCAGAGGGGAGATGCGCATATCGGTGTGTTATTCACGCATGCAGGTGGGTTTTCGACTATGTGCGGGCATGCGACTATTGCCCTGGGAAGGTTCTTGGTTGATACGGACGATCGGAATGTTTTCCCAAAGAGAGGGGACTTGGTGGCTGATTTCGAAAAGAAAGAGGTCGAGGTTCGGCTTCATGCGCCTTGCGGGGTCGTGACAGTTTCAGTACCGGTTGTTAGTGATGAGCAGGGCAGAGTGAGGTCTGATGGGAGCAGAGGTGTTTCGTTCCTTTCGACGCCGGGGTATGTTGCTGGCTTGGGAATTGAGGTAGAGATTCCAGAGGAGATAAGGTGGAGGGAGCTGGGTGAGAGAAAGAGTCTCCTGGTTGATATTAGCTATGGGGGTGCCTTTTATGCACTCGTGGAGGCGCGCAGTATGGGCTTTGAGCGAGGGCTAGGAGGTGACGAGGCAGAAATGAAGGCGCTGGCTGCAGTGGCGCGGAATTTGAAGCGATATCTACCGAAGCATCCGGCCGTGATTAGAGCGCTGCAGCAGTCTGAGGATGAGAGACTCTCCTTTTTGTACAGTATTATGGTGGTCGATTCGAAGGTCGGCTTTCGGCCGGATGGTAGTGAGGGCGCCGAAACCGGGGTATGCTTTTTCGGAGAGAATGGTCAAGTTGACCGCTCGCCTACTGGATCTTGCGTGACAGCGAGAATGGCGTTGGCGCATGCAAAGGGTGTCAGAGGGCTTGCGCAGCGGTGGGTTTATAATTCTCTCGTGTCGAACCAGTTCGCAACTGGGGCGTTTGTAGGCACGCTCGTTGACCACAATGTCAGTGTGACGGGGTTCAAGGGGAATAGCTGGCCTGCAGTGATTGTACGTGTTGAGGGAAATGCATTTTACACGGGAGTGATGACCTTTTTGCATGAGGAGGGCGATATCACAAGCGAGGCTGGTTTCACAATGAATATTTGAGATAGCTCCCCTATGTAGATAGGCCGATGAAAACTCCAAGTCGTTCAACCCGAAGTTCGTTCCAGATTATATGGATGGTACTACTGGTTATTTATAAGCTGCGCGCATAGGTAGTACTACCTGCTTTCTATATTAACCCTAAAAAATATCATATATCTTCAATTCAGTCGTACCCAAGCAGGCGGCTCTGCGTCTGCAGTCGTAGACCACTTCACCTGGCGGGCGCCATTGACATTCGCGGTATGTATTTACCCTCTTGTGAAGGACTAGCAAATAGTCATAAACTTTCATAGATCTAGCCATGTTCTAATGCAGTGGAGAAAGCTCCTGGCGACTTATACAAATAACAGAAGCGCCTATTTGGCAACAGTAGTCGACATTCATGTTTAAACATCTATATGTCAATATCAGGCAGCGTCGAAGGTCATTTCGGCATGCTGGCATAGCCATTGAAAAATATGAAGACAACAATGAGTGAGAGCTATGGTCTCTTAGTGGACTTCGTGGATACAGACAGTAACTGTTGCGAAATCGCTATTCTCAAATTGGCTGAACCACCACTTAACTAAGCGTTTGCTGCGTTCATACAACTTAATCACAAGTGCAATCGAGCTAGAAAACAGCTACGCATTTCGCCAGTTCCCCAGTCGAAATCTGAGAAGACGTCCTAGTTCTGTAGAACCATTTGTGTTGGCGCTGATTTCAGTGATCTCTCAAAGCGTCCTCTGCACCGCTGAGGTTCGGAATATCTGCTATTGCACAGTGGACCCTAAAGAGCTTACTAGCAGGCGGATCAATAGTAAGCTCAGGACTGAGATGAAGCTCCAGGAACACTGGAAAAGGAGGATCGCGCAAAAAAGGCGTCTGTTAGGTAGAGTCGATGACGTACGTGCGCTCAATGCTAGGGTCCTTCTGTTCGAGATATATATCATGCACCTACCAAGTACCTATTTTCGCGACCAAGCACTCCCACATACGTATGCTGCAAGGGCGAATTGGCTTATGGACTAGCATGCGTCTGTCCCGGCCGGTCTGTGTATGCGGTAAAAGTCACACCATTGGATACGATTCATGTCTGAATCTCTTCAATTGGATAAAGCCTGCGGGAATCAACAGAGTCGCAAACGAGATCCCACAAATCTTCATGAAAATCCACCACTTTGTACAGCGGTAGCGCCCAGACAGCCGCTGGACTTGGTAGATGGTCTCGTGAAATCGCCGGTTTCAAGGACCATGTTCCTCATAGAGGTGGTCAAAACCTGGTCTTCCAAACGTCTAGAAACGCGGTATTGAGAGACCGATGCGTCACATTCACTATATCGGGATCATGCCACATCGGCCGGTTGAGCTGTCTGGATCTTCGCTGTTGGAGCTATGAAAGAGAATATCGGCCTTGTGGTGTTACATATAGCCTCAACAGAACTGTGCATGGGCCGGAAACACAGACCAGAGGAAGGTCGAAGAAGAAAAACTCAGACGCGCTTCTGGGTTACTGATAGCAAGAGCAGCGTCAAAGACTGTCAGTTCAATATAAAATTTCATAGCTGAATCAACGACCTGGCAGCATAGCCTGCAAGAGAGGGTTAGAGCGCGCGAACCTCGGGAAAGGAAGTTTGCAAGACGAGTGGGAGGATGCAGAGATCGACCTGGAGGGCGATCTTGTACTCGTGTGGGGATCACATGGTCTCCCGATCTGCTGAGCCTCTCACCTGGCGCTTATCGAGCGCAGCCACACTTTCGCTGACGCCTGATCTCTCGATCTCGTGTTCTGCTCGTCTTTCTTCCTAGGATCCTTTCCCGGGATACAATGACTTTGTTCTGATCTCCTGCCCAAGAAGCGCGTCCAGCACGCACCGTGACAATGAGCAGGCGCCGGCTCCCCACCGACCTGCCCCCCAACTTCCGATATCCGCTAATAACTCCTGAACATGATCGCGAGTCGTTTGTGGATTACGACTTGTATGATGGCGATGCCGGTCGTTCTCGGGAGCCCTTGGTCTACCCAACTTACCAACCCCGCGAGCGGAGCCCCGCTCCCCAGGTTGTGCGTGTCGCAAAGCAGCCTGAGATGATCAGAAGACAGTCTCTCCGGCCCTTCTCGGGCGACTGGGACACTATTGACGCTGTTAACCTGGTCGGCGATTCGAAAGTACCGGGGTCTTTTCAGGACACAGACGCAGAGGATAGGGCCACGGAGATTCTCGAGGCTGTCCCACGGGGCGCTTATTCTCACCCCATCGATGGCGCCGATTTTTACACTGATGAATCAGACGAAAACCTGGACTTCGGGCATGATGAACCTTTAGTTTTCCCACAACTTACACTGGAAGAAGTGGTGCAGGAGGTTGCGCACATTCTGCGGACGAGATCATATCCCGCTAGCGAAGGCTTCACCTATGTTTTCGCAGATCCCACCGGGCGCAATAAGTTCTACAAGATTGGCAGTGCAAAGAATGTTTCCACCAGGGCGAATGACCATCGCAACATCTGCAATATCTCTTACTTCAGAGCCCAGAAGAAACCTGCCACCCCTCTCTGGCAATACAAGCGTCTCGAGAAGCTGGCCCAGGCCGAACTAATCAATATGAGCTACGACCCAAGCTGCATTTGCGGGATTCAACAGCGCCAGTATTTCTGGGGAAGGGCGGAAACCGCTTTCGAGACAATTGAGTTTTGGTCCAAATGGCTTCTGAAGCATTCTCCGTACGATAAGAACGGCCGCTTGCTGCCATTTTGGGAATATCGACTGAGAGTTTTTGAAGCAAAGATTCAGAAGAACTTTGACTGCCAGGGCCCCAAATGCATGAAGCATAGCGCGGATGCTGTCGCCTGTCCTATTTGCCTTCGAGCAGGATGGAAAGCATGGGCTGAGCCATCCGGGCTTGATAAGATCGAATTCGTCTCTCGAACACAGATTGGTAGTCCATGGGTCCACAAGATCCTGCTCTACTTATACAAATACATTCCAGTAAAGGATAGTGTATGGGTTACCTCTATTGACGGCCTAGCGAGAGCGGTATCTTTGTGCGATAGGTTTAAGAGCCCTGCAATACTACTCAACCTCTTGTATGCCAGGCTTCTCATACCTATGCTTTGGTCGACAATCTTCACAACAGCCGAATATTTTTCATTCTTTGCTATCATGGAGATTTTGATATTCTCTGCGATCTATCAACTGGTCAGGTTAGAGCTTGCTCAGCTCGGCGTACGCCGGCATGGCACGGAGCGACTGAGCAAGGACAGCCGCCAAATTCGTCGGAAGGCTCTCCCGCCCTCCTCAGATAGAGCTGGCGATGAAGTAAGTTGTCGAAAACACTCAAAGGAACCGAGAATTCTGGAGATCCCAGATGACGAAGACGGAGGTATCTTGCACAAAGCACCATCCAGCGGCAGTGGCAGCGGTCAAAAGACTAGACAAGCATCAGTGTTTCTTCCTAGCGAGGCGGCTACACGCCTCAAACGGTTCCAACCCGGTAGGCGGAGGAGTGACTTTGTATGAGACATTATGAGAAATCACAGTGTTGGTTTTCGACTCTTTTCTCCAAGCTCATGTTTTCCCCCTTGTTATTGGGCCGGCTGACGCTCGTCCGTTGTTCAAGTGGGCAAACCCTTGTAAATGGTTATGCCTTTGTCGCATTTTTCTTCCATTTCGGATTCAGGATTCACGACGGAAATGCTGCTCCTATATACCCGTGATGTCTTTTGCCTATCTGAGCTTAATGACTGATCATTGCAATATGCTGGATATGAGCGAGTCGTTGATGACCACATACGAATATATAGTGGATATCCAACTATCACATAGCTTTTTAAAGGGCTCAGGGATACCTAATCGGAGGCAAATGCTTATGCTTACACCTCCGCTTACTAATAAGCTTATTTTTTGGCCACGAGGGCTTTGTCAGCGGCAGGTCCGGAATCTGACAGCCACTCTCTTCCTGCTTCCCTTCATTCTTTACAACATGTTTTCTCGTGAAAAATTGCTCAAATTCACTCTTCTAATAGACGCATTTTTTATTGGCTCATGATCCCCCAGGAGTAGCCTAATGTACCTCTCTCCGAACTCCGGCGGGCGGTCGGATGAAGAGCCACCACCACCGAGTAAGCGGACCGCCAGAGCTTGTGATGCTTGTTATAAGAGAAAGGTATGAGTCGGTTTACATACGGCTAAGGTTTGAGGTTAATATGGTCGCAGATAAAATGCGATGCTGCAGTGCCCCGGTGTAACTGGTGTAGTCACCATGACTCACCATGTACTTTCGAACGCAAGGTTCGAAGAACGCGCAAACGGGCAATTGTTGGGAAAGAGTACGCGAACGACAGACCGTGTTTAATGCGTTATCCTAACCTGCCCCCAGATCTGCAGCTGCCCCAGGCTCTGAGCTTTCTGAGCGCATTGCTAGAATTGAGAGACTTCTTTCTGAGAAGCTTCCTCAGGACCCTGGTGAGTCTCGTCCGATCCTCGCGCCCGGAGGGTCAGTAACTTATTGCTGTAGTATACACCCCACCGCAGCAACTGCCGTCTATTTCTCCTAATCTGAATCTTCGCTTTACTCCCAGTCCAGCATCCATGCCGCAGTCGTCTGCTTCATCTTCAGTCCCACTGCACTTTGCTGGAAGAGAGCTGGGCGCAATCAGCTTGTTTACGGGGATCCCATTCATTCTTCCCGAAGGACAGGAGTGGGTGCAGTCACGTACCGGTCAGAAGCTCGCTTTTGATCAGTTCACGTCGAATCGAGCCCCATGGGAAAAGCAGCGAGTGCGGAACTCCAACGCCATGCTAATGCACCTACGGCAACCAAATGCCCTTGATTTGCCGGACCGGCAACATATTGAGATCAGTTTCAACGCTTACCGCACGTCTCTAATACAACGGGTCTTTCCCGTCGTTGACCCGGTTCTTTTCTGGACTACGATCGACTCGGCCTACAAGGAACGGTCTTCCGGCTCTGATGGCGCCCACGTTAGTTCTAAAGCGTGTATCTTCGCTTTCGCAACATTTGTCTCGGGACTTTGCAATCCCTGTATTTTAGACCAAAGCAAGACTTTGCCGCGCTTCGATGAGGAGGCTTGTGTTGTGAAAGCACAATACTTGCTGTGTCAGGTTTTGCAGGAACCTCCCACACTGGATGGACTGCAGGCTGTGATAATGTTGGTAAGTTAACAATATCCTAAGTATCTCATAAACTCCGTCCTCTATAGCTCACTCGGTCTTTCATTGCAGGGAATGTTAGAACTATTCACAGGCAACCTGCAATCCGCGAACTACTACGGTTCTATCTCAGCTCGCATGATTTTCATGCTTGGTGCTCACATTTTCACTGACCAGCGCTCTTGGTACCCAGAATCATTCACAGATACAGAGGCGCGCATCACGGGACAGCTCCGTAACCTATTTTGGCTATGCTACACCTTGGAGCAAGATGTCTCCCTCAGGACAGGGCAAGCCCAATTGTTCTCAGAAGACAATTGTGATCTCACTCTCCCTCCAGCTTACGTCGATGAAATGGAGGCCAGTCTGGAATTCCACCACACCTCGGCAGAATTCCCACAAAATCCAATCTTCCCAGTCGACCTCCGTCTAAGCGTCATCAAAGCACGAGCATACAGCGCACTCTATTCCTTCAAGGCTATGAAAAAGACAGACGCCGAGATTCTAAAGGATATCCGTGAATTAGACGACGAACTAGAACGGTGGCGTCTCTCTCTGCCTGTAAGATGGAGACCTACCCTCTCATTTTCTCAGGAGAAACCAGATCCAAATTGTAACATGCACTCTGTCATCCTCCGCCTTAATTACCACCTTTGCATGACAATAATCCACCAAGCGAGCAGCCGCTGCAAATCATGGGCGACGCAAGGCTGCGTCATGGACGGCGTGAGCTCAAGTCTCGCTCTGTCCGTCGAGGCAAGCCGCTCTACATTACTCTACCTCGAGACATCAGGACACGTCCTTGTCGATGGTGTGTTTTGGTACGTATTTTTCTTCCTCTTCAATTCACCTTCCAGGTTGAACTAACAGCACCAGGGCCTTAATATTTTACCCCATGTCTGCCCTCCTCACCATCTTCTGCAATATTCTTCAGAACCCGGCTGATTCGCAAGCATCCAAGGATTTGGCTCTGCTAAAAAGCGCAACGGGCATGCTTGAACGGGTCTTCCTACGGCAGGCGTACTCGGTCAACGAGTTCATGCATGTCCAGCTGGTTGCGAATTTTGTGAATGAGCTGTGTAGACTTGCGACTTGTGCGATGGATAAGGCGTGGAAGGAACGGACAAGCGGGGCTTGTACGCCTACGTCTTAGATACCTGACGTGCTCGGGCGTGATGGTTGGAGATGGCTAGAGGCGTTTGATTGACATTTGGATGGGCAAAATTTTGGGTTTTTGGTATACAGGGTCGGTATATATCTACGACTAGAAGGGTTCTACATTGATATGGAGCGCAGGCGCGGGTTATGGAATTTGATATTAAGCACAATGTATCTTCTGATTGAGTTCTTTCTGTTCTGGAGCTAAAATTATCAGCATGCTCGAGCAAGTCCGGGAACCTGCAATATGGGTATCCTAAATCCAATTCTAAGCAAGTCAGTAAGAATCCACCAAGTGGTAATCCGAGAGTGCAATGCAAATATAAAAGCTCAACTTCAGATAGATGAGGTAAAAATGCGCAATTATCACCAAAGCGTACATGTACGTTCAGATGGGGTTGAAACAAAGATAAAAGGCAAATCATCATTGAGGGTTGTCGGGATTAAGAGAATGCGTTGACTTACTCATTCGGTAGATATTAAGAAGCAGGAGTGCTCATTAGTATACAGACAGCATTATTCCGGCGTTATCGGATCTCTCCTTCAAGGAAGGATAAGTGAGACGTCCAAGTCATTTGTTGTTGATGCATTGAAGCTGTCAACGACTTCTTTGCCCGCAGAAAAATTTGCCGCCAATTTATTTCCGGAGAGACTAGTGTATCACGTGATAGGCGGGTCAACCTATTCTCCGGACTTGCTCGATCCGCCTTAGACAATTGTAAACATAGTCGATTCCGCAAAAAGCAGATTTGGCTTATGGTTTCTTGGTACAAGTGGCTGTTGTTGCGTGTCTCATAAGTCTGGCTTGGAATACCGACGTTCTCAAGCCTTCTGCATGGGATGTCTTGATCACTCTCCCGTTCGGCCGTCTCAAAAGAACAAGACCTGAGGCGTACCAATCAGCCAGCGAATGCGGTCGACGGAGTAATTCGGCGAGCAATGCTCTAATCGTGTACCGCGCAAGTGACAGCGAATAGGGTAGATTAAGATTATACTCAGATCAATCCTCGAATTTGCCATCAAGAATATCCCAGAGTAGTTTCGAGTCCTCAGGGATCTGATCTTCTGGTTTCACACTTTTCCTGTCTTTCGTTGTGGACTGAATCGTAGATCCCACATTAGCGCCTTCGGCGGCCAGGTGATCCAAGAGAGCGTTTACTTCTTCTTTCATCTTGTCCATCTGCTGAATTTCATCTTTTGTGCGGGCCAACTGCGCTTCCATCATCATAATCAGGGATTCGCGGGCTTGGTGTGGTCGGTATAGATTTAGTAGATGGTGCGCGTTGATAAAGAGGTTACGAATATCTTCAACTTTCGGTTCAAATTGCTCAGGCGCCACAGACAGGATCCCGACGAACTCTAGAAAGTTCAAGAGTAACGACTTGCTGATTTTCAAGAGATAGTACGCATGGTTCAGTGGCTGCGCGGGTTGTGAGCTGACTTCGCTATTTGCATCGGGTTTGGGCGACGAGGGGTAGAGCTGGGTGATTCCTTGTTCCTCGAGAGAAGGAAGAGCTGTCGAGAGCTAGTAGAAACTATTAGTAAGTTCCAAATAGCATGTGGTTTCGGTGCCTCACATTCTGAACTTCTCCAAAGATGCTATACTGCTCCGAAGGAATATCTGGAGGCACCAGGAATCGAAGCTCCGGGGGTATTTTCAAAGAGCGCAATTCAGCCGGCGACCACTCTTTCTTTCGTGATCGCCCATCCTCTCCTTTAGATGCCTCTTTCTTGATATTTTCCAATCTCTGCAAGTTTTCAGGCGTGAAGTGTTTCCAGAGAGGTGGAGGGGGAGCGAAGGCTGTATTGAGAGTTCGGCCGGGTTCCGCCATAACTGGCTAGTATTTATCCAGTGGATGAACGACTATGATCGACAGTCGTAACCTTCAATCGGTCGCTAGGTCCAGCGCACTGGAGTCACTGGAAATGGAACGGTAAAAGCTACAAATGTTGGAATGTTTCGCGCGCTATTATCGCGGAGATTCGGAGGTTGGTGATGGCCCGTGCGTTTGGGCTTCTGCTACGGCCGACAAGACCGCCTGCACCTTCATTATTTCCTCACCCAAGTCCAGCGCATGCTCTCCAGTCGAGGAGCCTCGACCTCCATGACGTTCGTTAATCATTAAGAGCGCAAATATGGCCCGCAGCACCTTGTCGGCTGGGTCAACGGCTCCTGTCTCTCCCCTTGCTGGAGCCTGGTCCCGTGTTTTCCTGCGTTCCTACCCACTTGTTGATGCTATCGGTTTGGCTTGCATTCTAGCATGCTGGATTCTTGTAGGTCTTCGCAAGTCCAAGTGAACTCAATTGACGGTACTGGTGCTGAACAATTCTCAGATCCAGATATTCGTGACCCCGTTCCACCGTATGTTCGCTCTTGACAATCAGGCTCTTCAGTATCCATTCGCTACAGTCGAACGAGTCCCTGTGCTATGGTCTATAGTTTATGCCGGAGTTATCCCACTCCTAATCCTACTAATTTGGGCTGCCATCTTCCGTCCTAGTCCATATAAAGTACAAGTGACGATCCTCGGCTTTCTTACGGCTATAATGCTCACCTCGCTTCTTACGGACATCATAAAAAATGCGGTTGGAAGGCCCCGTCCTGATTTAATATCACGCTGTATGCCTAGAAAAGGAACTCCAGAAAGTACGCTTGTCTACTGGACTGTTTGCACACAGACCAACGATCACATTCTACAAGAGGGGTGGAGGAGTTTCCCAAGCGGTCACAGCAGTTTCTCATTTGCTGGACTGGGATATCTGTCATTGTGAGCTTGGTGCGAATTACCATGACTAAACGCCCACTAATCGTTCGCATCAGGTTCTTCTCTGGTCAGATGCATGTGTTTAGGCCTAGAACGGACCTATGCCGCTGCCTTTTGGTCCTGATTCCGATCGTTTGTGCCCTCATGGTCGCGATTTCTCGCCTAGATGATTACCGCCACGACGTCTACGACGTTACATCCGGCACCATCCTGGGCTCCGTGGTCGCCCACTTCTGCTACCGGCGCTATTTCCCACCTCTACGCTCCTTCCGATGCGACACTCCATATAGCAAGGATGACTTTGCCCCAGAGGGCTTCTCTAAGCTTCCAGATGATGAAGAGCAACAGCTGTCAGGTCGCAGGGCTCAGTCGTGGGGTGGTGAAGAGTCTTATCAACTAGATGCATCGGTGTCTCACCAAGACCGGTAAACAGTCTTCAAGATCTTGCCGTTAACTATGTGGCACCGGATTGCCATTAGAGCAGAGTGTGGTTGTTCCATTTTTGACATTACCATCATTATGATACCCTGGAAGTTAGCTGGCTATGAGCTTTGATTCTTTTTGGACTCGGCGTAAGCCGGAGTGCACGTCAACAGTACAAACAGTATCTAGAAATTTGCATCATCCTTACTCTCATCATTTCAGGGCAGGTTGAGGAAATACCTCTGATAGCTATATCCACATGCTACAAGCAGGCTGATCAAGTGCGAAACAATGATTGTCTTATTACTTTCATAGTTCTTTTGAACGCACATGCCAAGCAACCCAGTGTCCACTAAGTCTTGACTAAGCCAGCCACATTCTGGGGCCTAGGACACTGTTCAGTAGGATGTATGTGGGTTTTCGGTAGATGAAGGCGGCCCTTTACCGAACTCGCCAGAGACAGGTTGGTCTGGTCACTGGCCTTCTGCTTAGGATTCCCTGGCCTGAGTCCTTTGTGCTGCTCGGCCCCACCCCCGCCTCCCTTGTTGGGGGGAATTTCTCCGCGTCTGATGGCATCCACCATCCAACAGCCAAGAGACTTCGATCCAGGCAACGTCGGCTGCAACAAATGTATCCAATTTTCCATGCCCCGCATGGAAAGAGTCCACAAATGCTAGGCCATTCTAGCACGTCTCATTTTCCTGTCAACTCCAGATAACGGAGGATCTTCGTATCTTTGCCGAATATCTTGAAGAGTGGCTAGGTTCCATCGGTTCTGCGCACACACAACTGCCGTTATTCCGCTGCATGGAGGCCATCAGGATGACTATGCGTCTCAGAAATGTGAACGAAGAGGTCAGGCATCCAGAGAGGTGCCTACCCATGTAACATCCCCGTATATATTTGCAGAGAATCTCCAACTGTGCTCAACCTTCTCTCCATTGCCCACCATCAAAGATGGCACTCGTGATAGAGATCCTCGGCCGTACCGAGCCATTATCCAAATACGCTCTCTACATCCTTCCTTTCTTCATTCTGCTATACCTTGCACAACAATACTTTCACAATGGCCTTCACCGTTATCATGGCCCAATCTTAGCCAAGTTCACAGATTTATGGCGCTTCTTAGATGTACGCAGTCGACGCCCGGAGCTCACCCATATAGCACTGCACCGAAAGTACGGGGATGTTGTCAGGCTCGGTCCAAACACATTATCCTTTGCGTCTCCGAGTGCTATCAAGATCATTTACGGCCTGAACAAGGGATTTACCAAGGTCAGATGCCCCAACCATTCTATAAAACCACCCAAACTAACAAACCCCAGTCAGAATTCTACCCCGTCCAAATGACTGTCTCAAAAGGCGAGCCTCTTCCATCCCTCTTCTCGACCCTGGACGAGAGCTTCCACGCCAATCTTCGCCGCTGCGTTAATCACGCCTTCTCCATGTCCTCCCTCGTTCAATACGAGCCAATGGTCAACCAAACAGTCGAGCTTTTCTTAGATCAGACAGCAGCTTTATTTGCGAATACTGGTAAAACATGCGATTTTGCACGCTGGCTCCAGTTCTTTGCGTTCGACGTCATCGGCAGCATTACGTATAGTAAACGGCACGGTTTCATAGAGAAGAACGAAGACATTGACGGAATTCTAAAATCCCTCGCTCGGATCTTCGATTACGCAGGCCCCGTCGGCCAAATGCCCTGGCTTGATAAATTGCTCTGGAAAAATCCTGTTTATGATATTTTGCAGAAATGGGGGATTGCGGATAACTCGCACCCTGTTGCTATATTTGCGCGGCAGCGCATGAATGAGCGTTTGGCAGTTGATAATGGCACCAGCCCAGAGGCTGAGCAACAGCAAGACCTGCTCACGAAATTTATCCAAGCAGGCAAAGACCGCCCGGACTTCATGACGGAGAAACGCGTTCTCACAATGGCCGTCTCTATGGCCTTTGCCGGCTCCGAGACAACAGCTATCAGTCTTGCCGCTGTTTTCTATCACTTGCTCAAGAATCCCGAGTACATGACGCGTCTCCGAGCTGAACTCGACAACGCCGTGAAAGACGGAATAGTGGAAAACCGGTCCTCTGGTTTAGTTACCTGGTCCGAGTCTCAGAAACTCCCCTTCCTGGACGCCTGCATCAAGGAAGCCTTCCGTATCCATCCAGCTGCAGGACTTTCCCTCGAACGCGTTGTTCCTGCTTCCGGTATTGATATTGCCGGACATTTTATCCCTGGTGGTACAATAGTAGGGTGCAGTGCGTGGGTTCTGCATAGGCGCGAAGAAATCTTTGGGCCTGATGTCGACAAATTCATTCCTGATCGGTGGTTGAACGTGAGCGATGAGAGGTTGAAGACGATGAACGGCACAATGCTGCAGTTTGGGGCTGGGGCGCGGACGTGCATTGGAAAGAATATATCTCTCATGGAAATTTATAAACTCGTTCCGAGCTTTTTGAGGAGGTTTGATGTGTGTTCTCTCCTTTACTTTTCTTTTGGCTCTAGAACATCCCTAAAGTGGTTATCATGATGCTGACATTCATTAGGTACAACTTGCGCATGCGGATCAGGAGTGGGAGTTGTGGAATGCTTGGTTTGTGAGGCAGTATAACTTTAAGACGAAGTTCACTGCTAGGAATATTGAAGCATAGCTATTCTGAGTACCCGTATTTCAACTGTATCTGGAATTATGGTGCTGTGATAAACAGTTATGGCTCTTCTGCATACAGCTGAATATGTAGTTTGTTTAGTGGGACGGACCTCAATATGTATGCAGAACCCAACCACGCAGGTAATGCTTGATTCTGCAGCTACCATAGAGAGGTCCTTATAGCCCCATCATATCCCACTCGCTGTATCTCAAGATTATTAGCAGTAGACTACAGCCAGCTGAGGTAGATACGAGCAGTGGCCTGAAAATGCCATGCAGATGCCTCAGGCTTGAAGGACCCACCTCTTCGCCACCGGATGAGCAATCCTGAAACCCTTCAACTCCCTCCGCCGCGATCAGTCGAGGTTGAGGTATCCTGCGTTCAAAATCTGCAATGAACCCGCATCTTCCTGCACATTCTGTTGAATGCCTCGTAGAAAGGCCAACGACCGCACGGGTCCAGTGAAGACCCGTAGTCGGGAGGGATGCTCCGAGTGTCGCGCAAGTCGTGTGCGCTGTGACACCAAAAAGCCAACTTGCACCAGATGCCAGGAGCGAGGACTAACCTGCTCGACTAAGGTAGTTCTGAAGTGGGAGTCGGAATTTGCCAGTCGCGGTCAGGCTTTTGGAAGGGCTGGGGTTTGGAGCAAATCCAAAGCTGCTGGAAACCTATCCACACCGTCTCCTCCCCGCTCGAATGCTTTTTCACTTCGCGAGCAAGAATGGTGTCTGATTCCCCGGGTGGAGGCTTGGAACTTCATAAATAGTTTAACGGACGCTTTTCGGCAACCATACGAGGTCACGCCTACAGAGGATGATCATGCTCTTGTTAATACCCGGAGGAATCGAATGAAATCTTCCTCGTCCTATGAACTCGGATTATCGACGATACAGTCAGCCGCACCGCTGCCATCTTTATCAGTCCTCCCGCAGTTTTCTGGATCGATTCGAGGGCACTTGTTTGATTATTATGTACAACGGATATGCCCTCGGACAATTGCAAGTGCCAACATCCCATCTCCGCTCGCATCAATAATCATACCGTTTAGCACGACAGCATCCGACACAGTCTCAAATGCGATACTGGCCTTGGGAGCATGCGCCCTCTCTCTAGAGGATCCGAAATACTGTGCCCTGGGACTTCGTCTCAAATCTAAAGCCCTAAAAGGTCTTCGCTATAGGTTGACCGCTCCTGGATCGCTCGTTTCCACTTCGGATCCCGAGATCCTGGTTGTTATGATGCTGCTATGTCTCTATGAACTTGTTGATCACTGCGATCAACGCTGGATTGTTCACTTGAAGGGCGCAAAAGAGCTCATCCGCTTCAGGCAGCAGCAAGCTGCATCAATGACGTGTCAGCAAGAAGTTACTTCCTTTGCGGAGCGGTTTTTTGCCTTTCAGGATATCATGGGCCGTACCGCTTGTGGCAAGCAGCCCCTCTTCGGGACCGACTACTGGCAGCACAATGAGCGTAAAATCGATCCTTGGATGGGATGCAGCCCAGAATTGGTTTCAATACTGTCAGACATTACCGAGCTAAGTAGGACAAGACGACAACTGGCTTCGAATTCAGATCAAGCGGCACTTTCAACAAAGTCGGCTGCTCTGTGTCGACAGCTTGAAGAACTGATTCAGGATGTGGACGAAGAGGATGCAGCCCTTCGAGCCATTGCTGAAATGAAACGGCTCGCTGCTGTACTATACTTGCACTGCGCATTGAATAACGCCTCGCCCACCACGCCGCTCGCGGTTGAATATGTCCGAAAGATATTGAGGCTTGTCTCGGATATGCTTGATGCGGGAACCTATGTAGGCCTGGCATGGCCCGTTTTTGTTGCCGCTGTTGAACTCGATCCGCTCAACGATGAGCTCTGGAAGGATGCGAAGGGGGGTGAAGTGTGTGGGCGGCCGTTGGTCCTACGCGCATTGGCTGCGATGTCAGAATACAACGTCCTGAGTGTAGCTCGTACCAGAGCTGTGATTGTGAAGGTATGGCAAGTTCGTGACAATGTGCTGACCCCGTCATTGGATGATGCCTCGGGTAATGATTGGGAGTGCTTTGTTGCTCCTTTCAGCAATGCAATGAGCCTAGCATAGTAGTAATGTCTTTATGAATTGGATAGGGAATTAATGATTTTATATACATCAACTCGTGGCATAGCTATCAGCGTACCTGCCTGCTCCTTCCACCCAGTCCGGTCGCATCCCCGAGACCACATTGGGGGGCGCCCGCACATTCTAGTTGCACTTCCCGTTTAGTAGATTTCATATGTAACGATTAGTAATAGTTAACAGTCAGGATGAAGCCAATCAGGAGAAGCAATTCCGAATGCGGGGCAGGTCTAAACGTGCTATGGACGTCAAACCATCTCGAACGCATCGTTGTTGGTTGCGCGTTATGCGTCTGTGACAACCTATCTTTTCTCCGTTGACATTTTGATAACCTCATATAATCCGTTACTTTGATCCCTATTAAATTTGAGACTGCCCTTGTCTTTGACGCGATTCGGCGCTTACCGACGCGCTTTGAAGCCTTCGAGATCCTCGCGCCTTGCTTTCGACCTCAACCGCCTTTGCAATCCTGCATACAACCTAAACCGAGCCCATCTACACCATGACTGCATAGTACCGAGGCCGACGAGCGAAAGTATGGCACCATCTATGACTCCATCGACAGCTTCTCATAGCGCCCCTTCGCTTCCATTCGCGAGCAACCTCAGCGAACAGTTGTCTCAGCGGTCTGAATCAGAACAGCCTGATTCGAGTCAGTCAGGCACTCAGACCGACTCTGCAGGAGAGAAAGCCAGCTTATTTGGCCCGTCATTGCGCCCTTCACCCAAAACTCGGTCTCTATCCGACGCTTCAAGACCTTCTGTGTCGCTTTCTCCTACTACTGCAGAAGAGCGTCCCGCCAGTAAAGATGACAGTGCCTTGGCACCTCAAACACCCCGCCGAAGTCCAGCCTCTCATCCTGCTCTAAACATACAATCGTTATCGACCAAAGCGGCGACGCCCGCATCGTCCAGTCGTGCCCCCTTATCCCCGAAACTCGACCCATCGCACATATACAGCGCTTCTCCGGGATCAGTCCTACCTCGTCGATCCCGCGGACTCGATTTTTCCCGCGCATGCACCAATCTACATCATTCGATATTGGCGGAGTCGTCTCCCGACTCGTCCCCAACGGTGGGCGGCCGAGGTGTAGCGATTCCGCCACGCCGTGGATCGCCCGGATCGTCAGTGCCGCCTTTCTCAACCTCCAACCCCGCCGATCGGACAACCATCTCAAGTTCCATGTCGAGCGTTAACATGATGGAGTCAGATACCAGTAGCAGCGAAGACGATGATGAGCCGATGGATCGAGATGACGTGATTATGAATACTCCTCAGGCACGAAAACTGGCCCCGGGCTTCAACGGCTTTGCCAGTGGAAATGTACCAAGCCCCGGTATGGACTGGATGGGCAATTATTCCCAAGCGGCAGCAAGCTTAATGAGCTTTCAACGGGCGCGCTTTCGCAGAGGACGTAGCAGCAGACACAGTTCCAGCAGCGCAAGTGGTAATAGTTCGAAACAGAGCCCGGCGCCTTTATCGCCACCAGTGATGAAAAGCATAGAGAATGGAAATGGCTATTTCGGGTATAAAAACGGTGCAGCTTCGCGGCGGGAGAGCTTAAGCATGGGGACCCGTGACCTACGACTATCAGATATGAGTGACGAGGGAGAGAACAGGGGCGCCCGTGGCCACAGCCCAACCGGAATCAGGTCTGACAGCGGCCCATTAGGCGTGATTCGACGCGCTGTTACGCGGCGGGGAAGTCTCTTGGTAAGGGTGTTCTGTGATAGTCAATTGCTACCGCTAACTAGTTCTAGCCTAAAACGAAAACGTTCGCACGGATTAGAGCGGCTCTGATGGAAGAAGCTGCTCCCATCGACAGCGATGCGAAGCGTGAGGCTGAAGTCATCCGCCAGGTTCGTGAAACCGAACCAGATCCACCGCCTCACACATCCCCAGTGCTGACCGTATTCTCATCGCCGAATATGTTCGCACCGCCTGGAATGGGTGATCATCACGAGCCGGAGAAGCACGCAGCCTCTTTCCCCGATGAACCCAGCTTTAGCGATCAGGCCAATCGCAATTCTGGAGGGCAGGAGTTTTGGAATTCGTTCGACGAACGCTATCGTACTCCGCCACCCCCCCTTCGCCAGCATGCAACGTCGTCGGTGTCTGAAGAGGATATGGCAATGGATATGACACCGTCCACTACATTTGGTTCAAACTCTAACGAGTTTGCAAAACCCGGCGAAAGACCTGCGTCTCGTTCTTCGACCCCACTTCCAGCACAGGCTGGTGTTATATCCGAGCTACGCAGAAAGCGACGGCGGGAGGATGACTTCGACCCTAACTTGTTCAAGCGAAGGGCTGTATCTCCGAGCATGAGCGCACAGAGTAGTCCAGTCATGCCAAATTCTCCGGCCGTTACGGACACTGGGCCCAATATATGGGGCCCCCCAAAATCAAACATTGGGCCTCTATTCAACGATCGACCCGAGACTGGGGCTCGGACGATACCCACCACACCTCACACCGGGACATTGAAGAGGGTGGGCATGCAGGGCATGAATGAAGCGAATGATGGGTTCATGAACATGAGCATTGAATAACCGCCTTCCTTTGAGAGCTGGCAGCGAGCTGGACTCGCTTGGATTCTATTAGTTGGTATTGTTACATAAGCCACTGATCATCTTGTTGTTAATGATAATTAGAATATTCTTAATAGCAGCTCTAATTCTGAGGCATATTATATGTAGTCTGTAAATTGAGGACCTGAGCATTTCCAGTTGTAGCTACTATCGGGATAGCCTAACTATACGCCGTACTATCATCACCATTAATCCCCCCAGCTCTATTGATGCAATGGATCCTGCTGGCTGCTCCGAGGGGACAATAATCTGACAATTTAATCTACTCTATAATTTTGCGGGACTATCATTCGGAAAAGGCCTTCGTAATGTGCACGGGCACTACATAATACGTACAATACTCTGAGCTATTTGTGACACTACTCACGTAGCTGCTATACACATAGATAGGTGAAATTGCAGCCGTGAACGGCTCTAGAAGTCATTATTTTTCAGCATTAATTCCTTGGGTCGATTCTATAGTACTGTGTACTGCCGTCACAAGCGCTCCATGCGCTGGATCACCGCCCACGTGCCGTTCCGCGGCTATCGCGCTACGTGGAGCTGCTTGTTGACACCGGAGTCCTCCTCACTCCCCGCCTCAGCTCTCGCTGCTACACCTTTGGAAATAATCTGCTCTACTATTACGCGCGACATTAATATCTCACTCCGTACCTTTCTCAAACTCACCTTACCCCAATGGCATCGACCGTCGAACTTGCATCCTCGTTCATCGAAGGTGCCCCGCCAGGCGAGGTACGACAGCTTACCTGCAGATGTATGCACTTGGACAACTCGCTAATCTGTTCTTGTAGCTCGCTGATGTTGTTTCCGGTATTTCCTACTGCTTCTTCTCTCTTCCCCCCACCTCACTCTAGCTTGCACACCTCTCGCCACACCGCAATCTCGCACCTACCGAGCTGTCACTGAATATCATACTCCCTGGCTCCCAGATATCAAGACCCTTACCTCCGATGGCGATGACATAATCCCCTCGCTTGCACCCGCATTTGAACGATACAACGAATCGCAGCTGACAACGGTGAAGCTGCCCGGAGCTAGTCAGGAGGTGGGTTGTCGGTCCTACGAAATTCGATACAGAGTAGCTTCATGACTAATAACCGTAACGGCAGGTCATTGTGTCCGAATTCAACAAGCTCGAGGGGAACAGATACTTTGATGTGGAAAGCCAGACGTCTTTTGAAGTCGACCACATTACACAAGTGAGGATTGCCGATATTGTGGGGATGGAACGAAATGCTGACATTGTATCGTGGCGGAACAGAGCACTTCCGCGGCGCAGTCATACGTTTTGGAATCACAGAATGCAGATTTGATGTAAGTATCCGAGGGGACCCCTTGCGGCCACGTGCTGATGGTTCTTAGTAAATCGCTCCTCAAGGCACTGGGGGCACATGCTCGGGAGCACTACCCGTCGTCCTCGTACGGCGTATACCCGATCGAGAATGACTCGGCTATTGCTATCCTACTGGTCGCGAACCGTTACTCTCCCAACAACTTCTGGTAAATAGGCATTAAGGAGACAAATCCTTTGGGCACAGCCTCTGACATGTTCGCTTCCAGGAACGGCCGGTACCGCTCCATCTACCAGATTCCTGTGGGCGACTCCACCACGGTAACGGGCAAGATTCATGTCGATGTGCATTACTACGAAGATGGAAACGTCGCCCTGAACACAACGAAGCTGGTGAATATTTCTGTACCGAACGCCAGCGCCGAGAGCATCATTTCGCGCATTGCGTCTGCCGAGCGTAACTATCAGGAAGAGCTCAATAAGGCCTTTGGTCAGATGGCGGAGGGTGCCTTCAAATCTCTGCGAAGACAGCTTCCCATCACGAGGCAGAAGGTGGAATGGGAGAAGGTTGGGGGGTACCGACTTGGACAGGATATCTCTGGTGGAAAGGGGCGGTAGGCTGGAACTTAGTGATTTTTCTCTGTAATCACTCTTGAACTATTGCAACGAAAATTTCCTTCTCGCCAGCCAATATACCACCCGCTTGAGGGCTTGCCATCGTACGCGCTGTAATTGATTACATCCAAGCTGATAAACGCATATTTCATATCAGCCATGATTTGATTGATCCCTTAATACTCTACCCCTCTCCGACATCCCTTTGTCTTCCAACATATCTTACCTTATCATAATCGGCTTTCTATGTCGGCCTTAGGGGCATCCCAGAAGGAAACTGGTCTCTTGATCAGAGTTGAGGGCATGAACATCCCAACATACATGCCGGTGCCTCGTCACGATGCTAACAACAGTCTGACTAAACAGAGAGTCCAGCAGTATGTTCTAGAAAACTGCAAAGGCGTAGGAAGTGAATGAAACCTGTAAGAGGATGACCAACTGGAGGGTCCATGTGTGAGTCCCAACCACGTTTGTTCCCAATTTCTTCGCAATACAGACTCTCGGTGCATTGTATTACAGCTGCTCTCGCTTGAATCTAACCTCGACTACGATATAATCCCACATACACAGTTGTTTGTTCTCTGGGACCATGATGAATCTGCATCTGACATCCTGCCCAGAGGGGAACGTGGCTCTGACAGTACATAAAATCTTATTGTCCAGAACTAGAGTCTTGTAGTTCCCACTTCTGCTGATGGACTCTGTGTTCCAGAGTCAGAAAGATCAGCTTGATCTCTCGCGTAGGCCAGTGAGCTGGATCTTCCCCGTGTATACTGAAAACCCTCCCTCCTCCGGCTTCCCAACCAGACTCAATGTCAGATATGCTATCAACATTTGCACGGTTTGTCGTAACGTTGGGATGAATCTAGTGTCGTACAGATTTCGAGCGGCTTTTTAATGCGAAGCCACCAACAGCAACAACAAAGCAAGGGCAACATACAGGCCTGCAAGTGTAGGCGGGATTGATAGCCGAGCGCCCTGGACAAAACCATTAACCCGGCGCAGGTCTATCTCATATGAGAACGTCATTCTGGCACAGCAAGGAGGACACAGCCCGGAGAAGACGGCCTGGGAAAACTAACCACGCAAGTGCTCCAGACGACATCGCCGTTACGACTGATGTCTACCTGAGCTCATCTATATCTTCAACATCTAACCCTCGCAGTGCTAGGTTCACAATACGAAACCCTACTACTTACTCGCATTTCCTCTTCTTCTCGATTTTCATTGCAAGCAGCCATCCTCCACGTGCCATTACAGCAGCAAGGTAATCTTTGTCGACTTGAAAATATGACTGTCTAAGACTAATCTGGAAGTCATGACGCTTTTTGGCTTAGCGGTATATTTTCCCAATAATCTTCCTCGACCGCAATGGAGATCTCAGGTCACAGTACAGGCGGGCTAGCACTGCGCATGCGATAGTCACTTTCGAAGAATATCTGGTGCGAGATTAGAGATAAAATCACTGCTTCTGTGTCTAGAGACAACCCTCATGATTACCGGGTCTGCTTGGACGGACGGCGGTTGATTCGATGCGAGCGTGTGTTAAGATTACGTGGCAAGCGCCGTGAAGATAGAATTATTGCTACTGGAGGCTGCCTAAATTGTGAATTACCTTTTTCTAGATCATTGCTATGTCGTCTATCTCGATTGAAACTACTAGCTTCTTTTCGTACCGGGGGAGACGAAGATTTGCCATGGACTTTAAAGGTGATATACAGGTGTGGTGGATGGATGCCGTCGGAATTAGGGCTCGGGTGGGGCATCGCCAGAACGCCCCCTTTACTCCCCCCTGCATTTCTGTAGGCAGCCTCTAACAGCAGTCTCTGTGCTCTAGAGATCTTAAATCGCTGTGGTCGTTATAGAGCTGAAGTGAGGGTGACAGTAGGCAGGCTTGGTGCTAAGTTAGAAACGCCCACCTTCCAGTGCTTGCGATCAGCAGTCGCTTTAAAAGAGCTAGAACGCTGCATGACAAACAAGCAGGCGAATTTTAGTTTATTCTATTTTATCTAGCAAGGCATATAAGGGGCTTTGCTAGTTATCATAATAACTACTAGCTAGTAGTTCAACAGTGAGCCTGACATGGAAAAGAAATAGAGGGCTTTGAGACCGAGAGCATGGAGCTGGCCCATCGCGGTCGAAATGCTGAGTGCAGCTGGTAGAGGCACCGTCCGTGTTTGTACAGGAAATTGGGTTCGATGACCATGTAGAGAAGCTGTAAGTCCCAATTTGGTTGTGCTGTGCAAGGCTCAGGAACTCATCCATCTCATCACGCACTCGCAACCTCTCATGTCTTTCATCCCCCCCTTTAGCAAGGAAACGAGGCGCGCGAGACGCAGATCAGTGGAACTAGATAGATGTAGACAGAACTACTCTCTTCTTATACCAGCAGTATAGTTTTCCTTTTGCAACTATAGCTTACACGAGTCCCGCCGGTCCACATACACAGGTGCTTAACCAAGATCCTATTAAGCCACAATTTCCCAAAAAGTCCAATCTTTGGTCCCCCAAGATGATTTCTTTTCCACTAAAACACGGCCTCTCCAATCCTTCGGATCCAAAGCATTATGTATACTCATGGGAGGCGAAGAGTACACCGCACATCTGACAAAAACAGCACTGCTCGCCCTGAAAGATATTGCATTGCAAACTACATTAGTCAAACACTATCACATTAGCATCAGCTTGTTTTTGCCCTTTCCCATACTGCCTATGTCAAGTAACCAAGAAAGACGGATGAAAGTTGAATTGCTGCCAGTGCCATGAAAGCAATTAGAGGACCTCGCGGACCTCATCTGCGAAACCATCATAGTCGACCTCGACAATAGCCGGAGGATATTTGGCTTGAATCTGAGGCCGAGGCTTGAGGTCGAAATCGCGGCGTAGACAGCAGGTCCAGCATCTTTCCTAGGCAGGGTTAGTGGTTTAGTTCTTCTATTTCACGTTGCGGAATGGTTCAAAGACTGCTGGAGAAGAGGCGTACTGTTTGATAGGGGACCTACATCGTCAAATCAACCTATTAGCTTACTCGAATCATGCAATTCACAATGCACTCATGGAGACAGATAGGAATTACCATATTCTCTGGACAGTTCGGCTTCTCAAAAAAGCATACGCGAAGGCAGGGACCCGGCTCGCCGTCTCCTCTTTTGCCATCCCCGCCATAACTACCGTGTCCGGCCGTCGCCCTATCCTGTTCTTTTAAGATAATGACGCTCGACGAACCCAGGGCGATGGGGAGCATAGGGCCTGCTAAAATAGAGGTGAGATGCATTCTGACGCAGTATTTGATCCGCTGGTATGTAATCTGGTCGGGTATAGAAGAACTGTTGATCAGGATATAATAGCAGAAGAGAAGGAGAAGGAGAGGTTGCATTGATATAACCAGCGGTCACGAACACTTCCGAGTCAATTTGTTAAGAGTCTATTCGATTGACTCGAACACTATTTTCTATGACGTATACAAATCTTAAATTAGGCTCTAGCAGACCATCAGATTTCGTGGCTTCAGTCAAGTTACATCGAGGCAAACAAAAAAAATTTGATTCACGAGCTAAATCAATATACGCTTGCTGATATCAAACACATAACGAGCATGCCTGCGACTGGCGCAAGTCACAAAATCAACACAACCGCCAGGAACCGTATAAAAGGGGGTCTCACAAAGAAATCCAATATTAAATCATAAAGGGCACAGCATTATTCAAGCACACGGGCCAAAAACATAGTACAAGAAGACAACAGCTTCCAACGAGTGTGCTACCTCTCGGGATCTGGAGTGCAGGCCGGTCTCCGGAAGTAGCATGACTGTAAAGACAGGTCAGAAATACCAAGTGGATACCAGAAATTGGACATTGAAAAATTAAACTGCCAGCTGCAGGTGGTATGACATTAGCCGTGGGTAATGTTGACCGTGTCAGGTCTGGTCGTGGGAGTCATCAGGTCAGATGTCTCATAACGGATTTCTGTAAGAAATGCAACGAGTGGCTCGTGAAGCAGTAACGAGAGTGGTAACTTTTCAGTAAGCCTCCATGTCATCGGTCCAGCCGTTATCACTTCCGGCCACTCGGACCGTATGCCTTCCAATAGGCTCATCGGGGCTAACGCTTCGGATTCCCTTCGCCTTCTTGCCAGCTAACGATATTGAAGGTTGCTGGTCCTCCGGTGCCAGGCGTTTTCCATGCGCTGCCCGAAGTTTGGCGTAGTACGCTTCACTCGCATCACCGTCCGACTCTGATCCGTCGTCAAACGTCTCCCAGTTCTCGGAGCCCGTCGTTATCGTATCGGCAGCGGAGGCAGAAGAAGCATTAGACACTTGCCTGGGCGCCGGAGGTGGTAGGGCGTGCTGCAGGTACGGATTGGGTCGCGGGAATTGCCCCTGCAGGGACGACTTCAGCGACACAGACGAGGCAGAAGATTGTGATGATTGAGAGAATCCGGTTGAACGTTGAGAGAATATGGAGGAGCTCATGAAGGAACGTTGGCGATCATCGTACACGTCTTCGGGGCTAACTGGCCGGACAAATGAATTGGACATGGCGCTCGCGCAGCGAGGAGGTTCAAACAGGTAGCTTCCTCGCTCTTCTTTGTCAGTGGTCGTCAGTGCTCGCATCCTCGGCGGTGGCGCGCGAGATGAAGGCAGTTTACCATTAACCGTGTTCGAAGAGTATGTACCCGGACCACGGCGGTCAGCAGAATTGTTTCCATGGGGCATATTGCTCAACGGGACTCTGGCTGGGATTTTTGTCGGTGACTTGGCTCCCGACCGAGATGCACCAACAGTGTTGTACTTGGTGGGTTGGCTTGTCGGTGTTTTTGTCGTGGAACGAGGCGGGGGAGGACCCCTCATGGAGCTTCCGGGACGGTTCATTGCGCTGGCAGGACGAGCTGGGGGGGCGTTGCGTTTCGTCGTACTTGATGGGCCAGGTGTTTTGGAACGTGCCGGAGGCTTTGCAGCTACTTTGGTGAGTTCATCGAGATATCTTTCTCCCTGAACCAGGAACGGCCGTCCGTACTCGTCCTCGAAATTCTCCAATTCTTTCCTAAGGTCGGTCTCAACCTTCGGCAACTCCTTGGCGATTCTCTTTCTCATCTTCTCCTCTCTCAGTAGCTTTCCGGGATCACGCCGTTCTCCCTTGTTTCCGCGCGCCATTAACCGAGAGGCGTCCTGGCTGGAGACAGCTAAAGCTTCCCGTTCTGCAAGCAGGCTGCGATGTTTGTCGATTAGATTCAAGATCGGCGCACGTTGTTCCTTTAGAGCCTCAAGGCGTGCAATCTCCGCCTCGTGAGCCTCCAAAAGTGCATCGCTGTAAACGTCAGAGAAAGCGGGTGTAAAATCTAACATCTCTTCTTCCGAATAATACAACCCATCCCACAGCTCCTGCAGGCGGCACCGTGCGTCCTCCACGAAAAGGTGTAGGTTCTGCCTCTTTAATTCGTTTAGACGGGAGAGTTCCTCTTCAAATTCGTTGATAGTGCGAAGGCCGCAGCCACGGTTCGCGGCAAGGAAAGCCTTCCTGTCACACTCCTCGACGCCAAAGCGTTCCCAGAGTCCTTCAACGGCATGTTTGAGGTCCTTCAGCTTACGCTCGCGCCCTTTCTTTTCATCCAGCAGTTTCTCCCTACGCGCGAGCAAGTTTGCCAAGTCTGATTCATGGAGTCCCAGTTGTTCGGGCGACTCGCGATAGTGCTGAACAATACTGGAATCGGTCTGTGCCTGTGGCGTCCCGAGCTCAGCCCAGAGCTTGATGATTTCTTCGCATGTTGTGGTCACAAGCTCAAGACGGCGGTGGTATTCTTCGTACACTCTAGTGAATTCGTTATCAAGGGCCGTAACGTACGTTGGGGAGAGATCGAAGCTCGGAGCAACCGAAGATCCAGGAGCCGTGGGAGGAAGCTCGAGTGTAACGAAGGATGGTTCGAGGTGGGACGAATATGACTCGAGGGCTTCAACCAGTTCTGTATGTTGTTAGCAACTACTATCCCGGAACGTTAGAAGACAGCATACTCTTGACTTGTTCAAACCGCTGTCGATGCAATTTGCTAATTGCGCTGTGTTGTTCTCGGAGGAAGGCAACGCAACGGTTTAGGGGATAAGTGACCTGGAGATCATCGTTGTCGAGACTATACTGGCCATTGGCTTTCTCGTCAACCAGAGACTCTTCCATTTGTTGAATCGCATTGATGAGCTTATGCGCTTCTTCTGTCATCGCATTCTTCTCGCTGATAGTATATTTGTTAGAGCAACGCAGCAGAACCGTTTTAGCAGTCACACTTACTCGTCGACAAGCTTCAGGTGGTTGTTGAGTGTCTCTGATAGTGCGTTGAAGAGCTATCACAATTGTCAGCCTCGCGTACGCTATTAATTGAGTATTGTAGATATACCTCTGCTTCTCGAGACTCGCGCTCATGACTGGGAACTCCGATCTCATCGAAGATCCCGTGGAGCTGGCTGACAATATTATTGACCTGGGTGGTCAAGTAGCTTGTATCGACGCCCATTGTGGCTCAAGCTCCAAGAGATAACTGTCAAAGCAACAATCTCAAGATATCAATAATCTCCGAGATGTGACCCGCTGACAGTCAGTCATGTACGGACGCGGCGGCAATGCGCCTGAGAAGAGAGACACAGGTGAATGCCACGCGAAACCACAAATCAACAATGAAAAACAAATTCTGGGATGAGGGACCCGCACAGCTTATATGCACTCAGCAACGTGACGGCAAGGGAGTGGAGTGGAGGCAGGGAGCTGAGGGGGCAGAGGGGGCAGATACAGGATTATTATTATTGTTTCTTGGAGGTGTTGCTGAGCTTTGCGCCGCACTGAGATCCGCTTCCAAGATTTGTTGATCCGATCGTAGTCTCTCAGGCAACCGCTGACTCAGCTTTGCCCCGCCCGCTTCTGCCGGCTCTACCCCACCGCCTTTGATGCTTCTCCGCAACAGCTCCAGCACCTCTACGTATCTGTCGGATTTAGACTATTAATGACCTATTCATTACCTTGATCCAAATCGTACTTGAAGCCTGCTTTAGTCATTGCATAATAAAGCCTGCTGGAGCCTATTTTCAAAATCAATAATCAACTTACTAGCGTTGAGATCTTCGCCATCTTCGGGGATATCCCCACCTAGCATTTCATCATGCAAGCTGCTCAACTGTCCTGGGGTTAGTACTGAAATCCTTACTTCACGATTGTCTGATGCTTACGACTCATAGAGCTAGAAAATGCCGTTACACTAATTGATCCCCAACGAGATGCCCTCTATAAATACGACGAGGAAACCCACAAATACCTTAGTGATGCCCGACCATGGACAAAAGACCCCCACTATTTCAAATCAGTTCGAATCTCCGCCGTCGCTCTCCTGAAAATGGTCATGCACGCCCGCTCCGGCGGTTCGCTCGAAGTCATGGGCCTGATGCAAGGCTATATCCTCCCCAACACATTTGTCGTAACAGACGCCTTCCGCCTTCCCGTTGAGGGCACAGAGACTCGAGTCAACGCGCAAGACGAAGCAAACGAGTATATGGTCTCATATCTTCAGTCGTGTCGGGAAGCAGGGAGGATGGAAAACGCAGTGGGGTGGTACCACAGTCACCCTGGCTACGGGTGCTGGCTTTCGGGCATTGACGTTTCCACGCAGGATATGCAGCAAATGAGCGGGCCGTTTGTTGCTGTTGTCATTGATCCCGAACGTACGATATCTGCGGGAAAGGTAGACATCGGTGCGTTCAGGACGTTTCCTAAGGACTATACGCCGCCCAAGGAGGATCAAGAAGAAGACGAATACCAGACCGTACCGCTCAACAAAGCTGAGGACTTTGGAGCACACGCTTCCCATTACTACTCACTTGAGGTATCACTTTTTAAAAGCGCCCTTGACACTGAGATCCTCTCCCTCCTCTGGAATAAGTACTGGGTCGCCACGCTCAGCCAAAGCCCTCTGTTCACCACTCGCGACTACGGAAGCAAACAGATGCTCGATCTCAGCCTGAAGACGCGTCGGGTAGCCCGCGGGATCGAGAGCAACCCGTCTCGAGGGAGTGCACCTACCCAACTCAGAGATCAGCAACTCGAGAGAGTAGTAAAGGATGGCCAGCGAATTGTATCCGAGGAAGTCAAGGGACTATTAGCCGCCGAGGTCAAGATGCAGCTGTTTCAGGGTATTGGGGGAAAACAGACGGCAGGGTCTCCTTAGCTCAGGCTTCCTTTAATGGTAAAGACTTTAACCGTGCATGGCATGTTGAGATGATATGATCTATGGCTTCTGACCACTTTCTCCATATGCTGATCTTATGTATTTGACCCATACTTGGTATCTGACATTGCATAGGTCCATGTGGATGGCAACTTTGACCTTTCAACGGGTGTGCATTAGGGACATGAACATTAGTGTAGCAGACCTAGGACCACGCAATGCTAAACAGCAACCTTCGGTCAGCTACCGCGGAAGCACCTAGTTGCTATCTGTTGAAGCGACGACAGTGGTAGACTCAGCTCTACTAGCGCTAAACACTCTTCATGCAGGGTAATACTTTGTGACGTATCGGATTTGATTTTCAATATACCAAAAGCATATACAAGGTAATATATGTAAGATAAAGCAGGAGAGAAATTTTTTCAGAAAAAAGAAATCATAATCTTGGAGCGATGACAGCGCCTGCGAAGCGCTAGGTATCTTGCGTCATAACAATCATTAGCATCAAGCGGCTGGAATTACGCTTCATGACAGCCGCACGAAAACAACAGAAGGCAAAAAAAAAAAAAAGAAAGAGAGAGAGAGAGAGAGAGAGAGAGAGAGAGAGAAAGAAAAAGAGAAAGAGAAAGAGAGAAAAGGAAAGAATAAAAGAAAGAATGAAAGAAAGAATGAAAGAAAGAATGAAAGAAAAAAGAAAAAGACAAAAAATAACAGTGGGTTGGCTGATAAACAATCGGGTAATTGTTACAAGAGAAGATAACAAGTCAGATCAAAGTACATCGCGTGACAGGGAACATTGGGTGTCGAGGATGAAGCAGATCGGACGATGAGTAGGAGGTAGGAAAGTGTGAAGTGTCAAGAGTAAAGGGTAGGGATAAAACGCTGAACAAAGGAATGGCAGCTTCGCATATGCGCGAAAGTAGAAGAGTGACTTTCATGGGTGGGAAGGTCGGAGGTGGTATTTGATGCTTCGCAGGAGTCCTGAGCGGGAGATGAGGCGGGTTGGACAAAGTCACTGTCCGGCTTATCATATCGTAGGCCGAAGCTTGAAGAAAGCTGCTTCTCCTGCTGAGCAGGGAAACTTGCAAAATCATGCGTGGCGTGGTGCTTGGTGCAACCTCACACGATCGAAATTAATGTGGCATTGCTAGCACGTGTTTGATATCGTCCACTTGGCGCAGGAGCAGAGTCGACGGAGCGTATCAATCGCGCCGATCTGCCCAGGTGGGGGTCCTTTTGACAGATACGCCCCGTGGGACCGAAGAATTCTAATGACCGACTGATGGAATGTTCTTTGGAAGCCGCCATATGCGCAGAGCTGCAGTAGTGCCTCGAGTTGAAGAAAATCTGAGACAGGCTGCAGTATCGGGTGCCGCTAGTGATTTTGATAGGCTGATCATATCGTCCCCCTTTCGGCTTTCCGAGTCTCGACACGGTCTCGTCCAGTCAAAGACGACAGGATGGCCCCGTGTCACGCAAACCCAGACGGCGCCTTACAGGAATCCCGATTCAGAGAGAAGTCTACGTAGCAAAAAGCACAATCCGTTAGTCTCGAATCAAACCCAGATCATCGGTAAAGGGTCATTTTTTTGAGAAAGCAGAAAAGCGTGGGTGGGTATCGCCAAGAAAAAAAAAAATAGAATGAGGACAAATTGGGTCCGAACAATATAGGGTTAAGGCAGGGGGATTATCGCGATGACATTATCAGGGTTCCAAAAGTCAGAGCACTCATGTCTCTACCACCGGTGGCGTACCTCGCAATTTTCTCGTCTTCTCGTTCTCGCGGCTCCACTTCCAGGCTTCGATCGTACATGTCGTGCACATCGCCCGCCCCTTGTAAGTTACTGAGAATGTACTCCTGTAATTCAGTGACAGGGGTCAAAAGGTAGGGCGAATTCTGGTATTGTTGGATGTCACGAATAACCTCCGCCGTTTTGGTTCGTTTATTGAAATTGATCAATTCCGAGGGCGTAAGAGATGGTATACCATCCTCGATGAATGTCAAGTCCGTGAGATACACGCCTGCCAATGTTAGATCATTTGTGAACTACAGCGGATTTCAAAGGCTGTGATCAAAAAATTAGGGTCTAAATTGCATACCAAAAAAGGGAATGCAAGGCGGATTGGCAAGATGGAGCGCTTCCCGATATTCACCAAAGTTCTTCGTACTTGCCATAAGTCTGCGCATCTGCTCTAGGATGGCAGATGTGCGCCCACTGACCTGAGCCCATGTACGAGATAGTCGATGAATGGGGGCTGTTCCAAGGGCCGAAATAATCGAAGTCAGTGTGGAATAGTTGTTCAAAGCCCGGCATTTCTAGTATGAGTTAGTATGGTTTCGCAAACATGATCAGTAAAACATACATCTGCAACATTGACAAAATGTTTGATAACAACAACTCGCTTCTTGACATCGCTTTGGTTGAGAATCATTTCAGCAACCCAGTTGGTCAGCTGGTTCGAGTGCAAAATCAGAGCCTTTACATTTGCAGCAGGTTCCGGTTCGTCAGGGCCAACTTTCTTCTGCCATGTCTTATTTAGACACTCTGTGGGCCTGATCTTGGAGTATAGGCGTGATTCGATGATGGTCAGCTGACGGGCGAACTCTGTACAATCAATATCCAAAAACTTCAGCTTCTTCATGTTTTTGGGAATAATAGGCGTCGGGGCGGGCGTTGCTTGTGTGGGCACCAGTCGTTTAACGGTAGTATCCTGGCCCCTCAGACGCTGCTCAATGACTGCCAGAAGCTGAGTCGAGCCAGGGGTCTTCGTAGTGGCGATTGAATCCTTGGTGAAAGAATGCGCACGCTCGAGAAGCTGCATGTGCGACTCATCATTCGGCTCCATCCAGTAGTTTTCGAACCAGGTCTTCAGGATGTTGACCACGCGGAACCGAATCGGCTTTTGCTTCCTGTCTACCCACATTTGCATCTCATCGGCGTTCAGGCCAAAAGGAGGCTGAATGTTGAACCGCTGCATGATCATCTCAAAAAGCTCCGACGCAGTCGTAAAGGAACGGTAAGTGAGGAGGAAGGTGCTATTGAAAGACATATCGGGCTTGTCGTGACGAGTCAAGTGCTCCACCAACCCTGCCAATGTACCGCACTTCAGAGTCGGCACGTCATTCTTAGTATCGTAGAACACCTCGCCTTCGTGATCCATCTTCAAGAACCACGGCGTTTCTTCAGGCTCACGGGCCAGTTCTCGAATCGGTTCTCTTGTGATGGCGGCAGGTGGAGCTTGTCCGAAAAACCTCTGGGCTTTGTCCATGTTACGACGCATTTTCTCGGGAGCCCCGTCCAACGGGTGTACTGATGACACACCGACCTCGGTCGACCGAGACTCGGAACGACTGTGCAGGCCCATATAGCCATCACTATCACCGCCAATGCGACTTTCGCTACGCAGAGTGGGTGTTTCGGGCACCTGTTCAAGGAGAAGCGACAGAGAAAATCCAATCTGAGAAACGTAGTTCTCGAGTTGTCGGGCAACACCCCGAACAGCATTCAAGCGATCCTCAAGTGAGTCACCGCGAAGTTCCGCCCATTCATCACCAAGCGGCGCCGAAACCGCCTGGCAGCTGACGACAAAATCAGCTATGGCATCATAAACTCGTTGCTTCTGTGAGCTGAAATCGATGAGCTGGGGATTTTGGAAACTGGTCCCCAGAGGTCCCAGATTTATCGATTCGACAGCAGAGACCCACGGGCGGAATTGTTCAACAACCTTGACAGCAGCTGCAGCAATCAACTCGCTGAGTTCCTCATGTTCAGCCAGAGTAATGATCTTCTTCTGGTTAAGGGTCAACTGCTCCTCCACGCGGCGGATGGCCCCAACCAAAGACCTTCGAAGGACGTCAATATGGTCCAGGACATTGGGTTCCAAAGGAACAGTAGGCTCGGGTCGCAAGTCCGCTCCATCCTGGTCCAGAAATGATGTGGGACCAGAGTCGTTTAATGAAACACCATTGTTCTGCCAGGAGCCACCCGAAGAACTACCCATCACAAAGCCGGGGACAATCCGACGAATGTAATCGCCACGTTGCTGCCTTGCAACTTCCACATAACCATAGACCCCCTGCATGACACCGTCGGCTTCTTGAAGACACTTATTGACAGCGTCTGCGCCCGGCCAATCAGCCGCAGCCATGTGCGACGAAAGGACAAGCTTGGAGAATTTAGACATCATATCCCTGAAATGCTGATATAAAGGCTTGTTCGCGGAGATTATTGAGGGATTTCCAGAATGGTTATCAGTGGTATCAGAGCCGGCCGCTAGGAGCATGCGCAAGTGGTCTGAAATGTCCTCAGCCTTCCTCACAAACTCTGCACGATCGCCGCTTAACAAGGTCTGCCGATAAGCTTCCACAGCCTGGGACATGTTGTCCACAAGCAAGGGCCAGGTAATAGGAGTTGAAGTATGATCGTCGAAGAAATGCTGAGAAACTCGAGATGAAACTGAAGGCCGGTGCATTGGTTCTGAGATCGATGTGTTGCTTCCTGCGCCTGTAGAGCCATAGGGTCTATGAGGGCTTCGACCGTGAGGACTTTTCCCCTCATTCATGGATTTTGTAGCAGACGGGGGGTGAAGAGAATCCAAAGACGTAGCAGGCGATACACCGTCGATAAACGACTGGCGTCGCCGAGACATTGAATCGTGAGAGGCAAGCATGAGAGATTCACCCTCAGCCTCAGATGCCGAGCCATCATAGTCATCTTCATCTCGCTCAAACCCGCGAGCCATCAGTTCCGGGGGAGGTCGAGTTTGTTCAGGTACAAAAAAGTTATTGCGGTCATATGGGCCAGCGTCGTTCACAGACGGGTTTTCAAAGGGAAGTTCCATGGTGCTGTAGCCAGTAAGTGTGTTAAAATAGAATAGACGGCCGTCGGGAGTCGCTTGAGGAATCCAGAATGCGGCCTCTTCTTGCTGACTGGGAGGATCCATTCCCTCGATAGGTAGAATTGGATGGGAATCACGGGCATTTGCAGGAGAGTCGGCATCATCGTCGCGTTCCTCTTCTACTTCCTCGCCAGCACCAGAGTCGGCGCTGATATCGGCTTCATCGTGAACCTGAACCTGTGATACATGTTCCTCAAGTTCGCGCAGATCAGTAATGACAGCGCAGTAGTTACTAGGGAACCAGCCCCGAACGTTGCCATTGATGACACCGTCCCACCAGCCAGTCTCAAGCTGGTTGAGGACCTGAATGACATCTCCCTGTCGGAAACTCAGGCTTGTGTGATCATCGGCATCATAGTCATACATAGCCCGCACAAACAGTGCGGGCGCCGGCTCCGGACTAGGCGACTTCATGGGCGGTATATGTCGTTTAGGTGAGTGGTCGGTCACGACGTCTCTCTGAGAAAATGACAAGCTTCCTCCACGGCTCCGGCTTCTCGGGGCCAGAGTATTAGCCATCGGCTTCTCGGGGTAATCGTACTCGAATTTCTCAAAAGCGGTCACCAAGGCCTTTGTTTTGCTCATCGCCGCTGATCCCTGGTCAACAGCCAATGGATCGAGGACGCGAGTTCCGTACATCGGATGGCCGCAGCAATTAACGAAGGCGGGCGAATAATAAAAAGAGAGTGATTAGTGCAATCAGGGACTGCTGCATCCCTTGCGGCTGGGGGCTAGACGATTCAACGAAGGGCGTTGCTCATGTCGAGGCAGGCAACCGACCGCGGTAGGTTTTGAGGAAGGAGGGGCGGTAAGCGGAGGGCGGAAGGTGGGCTGCTAGGGAGCGACAGGCGGGTGAAGCAGACAAGATGGTCGAGCGTGAGCGGAAGGTGGCAGGAGCACGATAGAGGGTTTTTGAAAGAGGATGAGGACGGTCAAGGACGGGAGAGCGCAGGCAAAGGTGGGAAGGGAGAATCAGGAGGGATTTAGGGACGAGTCGACGGGCCCTCCACTCAGGAAGGTAAGGTTGGCAGCAGAGAGTGGGCACTGGGGACGAGAGACGAGAGTGGATGGATGAGCGCAAAGACCAGCAGAAACTCAGAGACTACATGACAGTACCATTACGCTTGCCGGTAATATTACACCCATCGATCATTCGATCAGCAGCTACTTTCAGCTTCACCCACCATGCTTCTCATACTGAACTGAATTATATCTCTCCCTCCATCCAGGTTCAGGAATATCGACGGAACATCCTGTATTGTCTCAGTCTCCCCAATGGCGGTCTTCCCCAAGCGTCACTCCTGGTCGAGGGCGCATTTCCGATGCATGGACCAGGACTTACGTACTTCTCGGCCTCCGATTGAACAGTGCTTTCCAGCTGGGCCAGCCCCAGTACGAGCCCTACCCACACAGAGTCTCAGATTTAAGATCGAGGGTTCCGTCGGGTCTTACCTACGTCCCACGGAGAGTATACAAGAGGAATGCATATGAAGCGCCGGCGGAGTACGACGGGGGTGGCAGCCGGACGGCAATTGTTCAACCGACAGGAGATAATAATGGCGCATCCTCGAATCCCAGCCGTTGCAGGCCAAGGGCTTCGCTAACGCTCGAGAACCACAGCTGTACAATTAGCGACAGGATACTCACTGACCAGTAGCTACTGCGGACCCGCCACTTTCAATGGGAATGGATGCATTGACCAGGCCCGCTCTAATTCGTTGCGAGTCAGAAGGCAGAATCCGCGGCATAGCATGACACAGGTTCTCCGCACTCTGCGAAATTCCTGGATAGGCATGTCTGACTCGGAAGTCGAGACTGGTCCATTATCCAGACTTGGTTGTGTGCACTGCCAATCACAGAGTACCCTTTTTCAGAAATGGTTACGATCCTGATCCTCGGGAATTGAGCGTCATTTCCGTGTGAAAGACCGTTGCCAGGCCCCTCATACTTGATCCTGGGTGGCGAATGGCGATCATGCCGATAGCTATGCAGGACTCCCTGGTACAGTGGGGAACATCACCTGTGAGGTACGAACGAACTAGAACCTCGCTGCACTGCGGGCCAGGAACCTTACTTGTGAATCAATGATAATCATGCTACGTCGGATAACTCGATACAAAAAAAAAAAAGGGCAGATGCAAAAATCACCGACCTTGCATCTGATCATAGGCCGAAGATCATAAGGCAGACTCCTCACGTGCAGAAGAGTGAAGGAGATGGGAGCGATCCGTCATCCAGCGCCGCGGCAGTGCCAGATTGCGTCCGTGCCTCGCATCAACTCTCAAGCCCTCAGAACGGGATACTACCTCGCTATCAAATACCCTCGATGTCGTAAGTCTTAGCTCCCGTGGGATTGGCATCACTGTCGTTTTCGGATCAGACCACACATTCATTCGCACATGGTCGTGTCATCGGCGCCAGGCACCACACCAGGAATACAATCCTTGTCTCGTCGATAATCTCGTCCAATTTGCTACCTGTTTCTGGGGATCGCGCGATTATTCACATTCATCACAACCAATAAAATTCAAGAAATAATCGAGTCGATGAGAGTTCATAGTTTTAACGTCTCTCAAGAATCCTTTTTTTCAATCAACAGCAGATCTTTGATCCTACGATCGACTTGCGGAACAGAAGATATAGGTACTATATATTGCTTTGGATCCAGCCGAACATTTCAAGGGCCCATGTTTTCAACTTCTGAGGCGCCTCTTCCAACCTTATTCTAACTGGGCTCGAATGCTGTGCGAAGATCACGTCTTTTGCGGACTTCGTGTAAGAGAAGCCTTTGTCAACTGTCAAGTCGAAGCATCTACGATCAAGCGTCTAACTTCACCATTAAGTTGATGCAAATTCTCTCTGATGCCACTAACAAAGCTTATACAGTATCTGGCACCAAGATGTCATATCTCACATACCAGCATCACCGATAAACAATCTCTAGTCTATTACAGAAAAGATTATCGTCGCAAGATCTAAACAAACCATCAGTATGGGAGCAGACAGCATGTCTTGAACCCTTTGCACCTACCGCGTTCAAGGCTAGATACAGATCTCCTCCATTATCTACGATATAGCCAGAGGCTCATCTGAAACGGACTTTCTTGCCGAGACATCTTGGTACTCCTTTTCCCTCATATTGCAAGAAACTCCGCTCCACCGACAGTGCGCTATCGTCGTTCATTAGGTTTCTCCTCACATATCCACAACCGCTTCAATTACTTCGCGCGAGACAGTGATCGAGTGTCTCAGATATATAATTACCAGCGCTGATAGAAATACCAGTGGAATTCAATCGGCAGAGTTATTCCGGAGAGGGAAAGACGTGTCCTCCATGAGCTACCAACCCCGGCAAGTGTGTTGTTCAAGTTGCCCTTGAGCTAATGAATATTGCCGTTGTCGAATTACAAAGTTCTTTCAGTGACAATGCTGGTCCCATAGTATACCGCCACCGCTAGATACATTAGAGAAAACCTGCGAGTGGTCAGCCAGGGGCTTTACTTAGCCAAACTTACTCGTTCCTGGTCCAGTATTGTTTCAAACGTTTGGGCTTATCTACGACAGATTTGGGTATAAGTGAACGCATAAATCATCAGGCTACCTGTCCATACGGACGCCAACACGTCAACGATTCTTCCTCTCGGCACTTTAGTACAGGAGCTGTGTGTCATGCATTCCTTCGCGGTCCTAACCCTCCCAGGCAACCCTGTACCAGCTACATTAGCCCCGAACTCGGCCATGACCGTGTATTTTAGCTAAAATGGGTTATATATATATATTGGGAAAGTCGCCTGCGTGAGTCCAGAGGCTGTGATAGGTACGTAAGTTGGCATTCTTTTCTTCCCATTTTAGTCCAAATAACTCAAGCACTCCTCTTTGTTTATGGCCTTCCTCGTGCTGGAGCCAAAGGGACCTCGTCTCAAGTGGGCTCCTTTAATGCATGAACATCTCTAACATCCCTTCCACGTCGGCCTTTTGACTATCTCGCCCAGGGTCATTAGAGGCAATCCGGTATATCAACCCGAGTATGTATCTATGTTCAAACAGGGGGGATAACTCATTGAATCAATTACATCACTCATACCTGCTCAGCAGTAATATGCTAAATCAAGCTTCCGAGCCTTTCAGGGCATTAAAGACGACCTAAGAAGTTGAATCTGGACGGGTACAAATATCAAATCTATCATCCACTGAGTTTGGCTAACTGTAACAATGTACGCGTCACCATGCACAGCTCCCAACTTCCTTCAAATATGAAACATGAGCTTACTATAAATCTACAGTGCGCAGAATGAGTGCATAGAAAAGTCTAGAACGCGAGATGCTCGAGAACCTGCATCCATAGCCCGTCAGATCCAGGCTTCCGTTGCTGCCCTGCGCCTTGGCCTGCCGGCGTACCTGCTTACCCCGCCTCATAGAAGGATGGAGGTAGATAAAGTCTATATAATCTATATGAGTTATATGGCCATGCGACTACTAGCTCCCCGACGATTTCGCAGAGTACTGCCATCTCGCTAGATCAAGCTACCTTCACTCCGCGTCTTTCAGCTTGCGTGCAGAGTCTAGGGCAGACATTCATACCCGGTAGTTGGACAATTCCGTCGACCTCGCCCCACGGGATCAAAATGTCTATCTCCAGGATACTGGGGACTGCAAGCTTCCAGCATCTTCTACCAGATCGCTGCGAGTCCACATTACGCGGAAAATAACACCCCGGTCCACCTTTACTCTGTATAATGTCTATATTCGGGATGCTTCAGCAACTTAGGCATCTCGCGGTGTATACAGCCCTCGCGCGCAATATACCGCAGAAATTAAGGTGTTTACTGGAGGATAGGTACTCAGCCAACAACGGCTATCTGCACGCACTTACCTCCTTATCTCTCTTCAAGGTATGCTGACTTATTCGATGCATAGCTCGGCAATCTCGGGTTGAGCGCAAGCATACAAAGTCAGTGTGCACAGATCCAAACTTCTAGAGCTGCTATAATGACAGCGAATCCGCTTATCAAAGCGGAAGTTGGTCGAATTCAATTGATTTCGGCATACGGAGTTCTCCGCGGGGTCGTTACGTGCAATACTACGTGCTCTATAGTTGCGGATATTATACAATGTGCCGCGGATATGAGTGACCGTTGAGCGCATAGACACGCGTTAGAGATAGGAGTCAGAATTGTAAGATATTGGTAGGCTCAGTATCTTCCAACAGTTTCCATGAGCAATAAGATGCCCTGGAGATATGCTATCTGCCTCTTTAGATATTAGGCATCGATACGTCTATCACCATACACAATTCTCTAAAGAGGGGCTGTGTTATGTAATGGGGCAAGGATAAGCACAATGCTACATGTCTCTCTACAAATTATCTAAAGTCTTAGATGGAAAACTACCACGAACATTCATTACATCACCCAGGTCAAAAAGAAAAGGGGCAAAAAAAAAATAAAAATAAAAATAAAAAAAACTCCCTATCAGTATCAACTGTTGCTGACTTGAAAAGACAGCAAATAATGCACTGGAATTATGCAGGCAATCGCTAAAAGGCGATCTGCCGATCTGCCCTGCACAATATATTTTCCCTGTAATCAGGGGATCTCCTTTGCCCTCTCACAAACACGCCAAAGTGTTCAGAATACAGGACACAGTTGAACGCAGGCTTAACTTCCAGTCCGCGCTGGCTTCATTTTTGAGCTTACGGGCCTACCGTCCTAGTCTACCTTGACCCTGTCATTCATCTGATGCTGTCGGTTGTCTGGAAGATGTTCAGAGCACGTAAGTTACGACAAACTTTCGTGCCCAGACTCGCCCCTCCCCCTTTATTGACATCAAGTCGAGCCAACCATTTGTGATTCGCGATGTTTTGAATGTTCTAAGACGGCCCCTCCTCATTCTCTTATTCTGGGACAAAGCCGTTGATCCACAGATCTCAAGAGTAACGCCGGCTGTTACAGAAAGCCGGTTTAGCCTTCGAGAATCCTTCTTGCTCCCTAATCCTTCGGATCGTCTCCCACTACTCCGTATTCTGGGCGCTTCTCGAATGTTAACTTGGCTGCCTGGTGGTTCTAGTGAACCAGAGAGCCGGGATATCATCCCCTATTATTACGCGGCCCGCCTGGTTCCTGCCACTCTAAGCTGACTGGCTGAAGATGGGAGAGAAGATTAACTTCGGAGATGAAAGCACTCCAGAGCCCAGAATCCAGACAAGGAGCACGGAGTACGCCGGAGAAACGGAGCATCATTGCTGTAGATGCCAGTGAACCTAATACGTTTATGGTTTTCCTGGCCTTGCGGCGGGAACGAACCATGGAACAGAATCAGATGCCTGGACCTAGATAGTAAGCATCGGGTACTATCCATGGTTCTGTATTCACTTATCAAGTTCGCTGAATCTTTGAAACTCTCGAAAGCGCTGGCCACTAACAACAATAGGAGCTTCAAAACTCTGTACACAGAGTGCCCTATAGACGTGTCGCGACCGTAAGCTTGAGGCACACTTAGGTCAAGTCTAGGCCTCTAGCGAGACCCGCGCACAAACCCGTGAAAATCGCATGTCCCAACCGGCTTTCGAGCCCAGCCCTAATTATGGGCCTCAAAGCCGGGCTGAGTCGCGTTACCATTCCGTCCGTATAGAAGAGTGTCATCCTCTTCGCCTTCTACACGTAGTAGTCAGGATGGTAGAATTTGATGTCGAGAGTTATGACACAGTTTTGAAGATCACGCGTCAATGCCACATTTCGGTCAGTTGATACTGTTTATCTGGCTCGCGTCTTGTCCCTGAGTCCTGTACGCATTCTGCTAGACGACGCACATGCCGCGGGAATTTTCGGAACAAAATCTCGAATCGAGATCGGTTCGAGATTCTTTTGTCCTTTCATCCCTTTCATCCCGTGTTGTCATACTGTACTTTCGAAATATCGGTGACCAGGGCACCTCGGTTCGAAGACGCTTTCTTGTTTTTGTTGGATAGGAGCGGTCAGGAAACGACTCCAATTTCTGACAAGACAACCGATCCTTTGTATCTCCCAACGCACCCTAGGTCTCACCGACACGGCGACTTGAGAGTCCAAGAGCCCTTGCCAACATCACAGAATTCTAGACATTCCCCACACAAAGACGCGGTGACGGTGGGACTGGGACTCATCGCGCGTCGCGGTCCCTTAGTTCCTTACCGTCTCTGTGGAAATAATAGTAGCTGTGGACCTGTGGAATCGTGGATGGCTTCATCCGCGACAAAGGGAAGCCAAGACGGTCTGTTAGTGCTTGGAATTGGTCCTTGGAACTGCCGACATTCGTTAGTGCTCGGGGAAGCTGTTCCTGAATCCTGCAATGGTATGCAGTGGAGACCAAGCTCCGAAGCAAAAGGACGGAATGAAACCACGAATTATCCGCTTGATCCATGCCACTGGTCCTCAGGAATCCAATGACCCAAGGACCTTGAGAATGATCGACCGTTTGGAGATCATGAATTGGGATTAACGAGTCCAGCCAAGTAAGGAGCAGAACAGATCGTTGCAGATTTGCAGTCTACAGGCCACAAACTCGGATGGAGAGATGAAGGCCTCACCCCTGTCCAGACTATTGAGGCTTAATGAATTTCTCAGGCAAGACATTGTCGCCCGCGAGATTACGTCGAATCACAGAAGAAGGGCCAAGGGCCAGTGGTGACACTGTCTTGAAGGAAGAGGAAATGATCGGTCACGGACAAAATTTTGTGCAAGTATACACTCATCGTACCTTTGTTGATCGCATATTCGCAACCGCAAGGCACGGAGATTTTCACACTATTGTCCGCTTCTTCCACCGTGCGCCGATCTATCGGACTTATACATGGCGGCATGGCTGCATGCCATTGATAGTGATGGCCTAATAGTGAATGGAGTCAATAGCGTATCCCTCCCCCAGTTGTCCAAGTCTCTTCAACACGATGGCACGGTTCTAGAGGCGTCTTATCTTCTGGCTCGAAGTGATGTTGAGAGTGGCTGGACCGGACCGCTGCATGGTCGGGAAGTGGATCGACAACAAGATCCCAATCATGGTTAATAGAATCTGGATGGATTTGATTCCAAGAGGCGGGACCTGTGAGGTCGAGACTTGACTTGCACGGCTTCACCGCTCTGGGTAGTCGATGCTCGAAAGCCAGGCAGATCAAAGCGGTCAATGATGTCAGTATCCGGAAGGGTCAGAACTCAGAACTTGGAAAGCAGCATGCTCTATACTGATGATCCTCCTTGGAGCATGCAGAATAGTGTAAGGGTTGCGACGCGCACAAACAATAATCAACATTGAGTACGCCGGATGTGATCAGCAATCAGAGCAAACTGGTTTCCGGAGTAACCCTCGCTGATCGGACCAAGTGGATTCAGCGGTATATTCGGGGTGGATGCACTCCACCTCGATTTGAAGTACTTTGTCCTTGAGTTTCCTACTCTGGTGCTCGATGCGGGTTACGATGTTTTTCTTTTCAGTAACGCTGTTGAGAATTATCGACGTTAGGCTTGGGAAGAGCGTCATTAGCTCGATAAGGCATCCAGTCATACGTGCATACTCAACCTCGACGAGGGGCAGCCACACTGACAAGTTGACAACTGGAAGCCGCATCGTCATCTGACTTCACTTGAAGTGCTTTGGTGGGCCTGGAAATACTAATAGTGGGCCCGGAAGCAGAGCGCGTCTCCGAGCTGAGGCTGCAGCCACACTGCTCGGTGGTCTAACCACATCTGGCATGAAGAGGGCGCCCAGATTGTGGCTCAAGTTTCAACACGTATACAAGGATCTTGCCCGTAATATGTAGGATATTTTTATGCGCCCAATCAATAACTGGACAGGGCTCCGTCCAGGGAGGAAGGACCGGGTATGCTCGAAAGGCGCAAACTGCAGCGCCTGTCGTGTGGTGGATTGCTGCTGGTTCATCTGCTGCCGTGTCTTCTGCAGCTGACCGGGAATTGGGACTGGGGAGATTCATCCAGCCGTTTGCCACTGACAGCGGTAGACCGATGCTCGTTTATCTCAATCAATCACGATCGCGGGTGTGGGATTTGAGCAATCAGATTATTGTCAGCTCGGGACGGAATATAGCGGCCCCTATTTCACGGTGGCGGATACGGTGTAGATGAGCAAAAAGCACCGTTGGTTCGTCGCGACAGATGTACTTTTTAGACGTGGTTAACCTTTTTGATGAGTATTAAGCTGTTTCAAGAACTAACGCGAAAAGCGAAATGTTTTGGGATAAAAGCATATGGAGTAATCGTCAACGGTTGAGCTCAGTTGACGGGGTAGTTCGGCCCACCCGCTCGGGTTTCTGGGTGAAAGGTGGTCATTGATTTTAGCGGGCCTCGGTCACAAAGTGCTGCTCCCAGGGTGCTGTATCTCGGTAGATAGTGGTACAGGAGGGGCTGTCCGCTTGAGGGGCTTGGAGGGGTTGCTGAGGTCAGTCCAGACACACTCATCATGGAGGGGAAGGAGGGGTCTGACTGCAGGTGTGCTGATGAGTCTCCCTTTCTCAAAGTCTCAGTCAGGTCATGTTCGAGAGAAGAAAGGGGCTGAAAAATGAAAATCGAAAATCAAGACGCGAAAAACCAAGAACTCGAGAATGAGATATCATAGGCTCGTTGTTGCGGGTGGAAATGAAAGGAGCAATTACACGAATCATTTGGCATTCGTCACGCCCGCATCCTTGTTGGAGGGGCAAAGGGGTCTGAGTCTCTGAGTCGGGTCTGACGGGGTCTGACGAGGGGCCAACAAATTGGAAAGGTTTCGAGGGGCTGTGCTGAACTTGGAGTGCTGGGTGTGGCTGCTCTGTTTCTTTCCCTCTCTGTATGGAGTATTCTGTCTGTAACCTTAAGGCGCTGTACCTGGGCACTCTGTATTTTCATTCTATGGAGCTGTCATCATAACCTGGTTTGGTTCTCGGCCCCGCAGCCGTCGACCAGGTTTTCGCGTCGTACTGTCGTCAGATGCCTCTCTCGGATAGTCACGCTATTACTAATACAGACAGCAGTCAACAATGAAAGTGTGGTGGTCACTGTGGTGTGATTCCCTGGGTCAAGTGGCCCTAGACAGGGATAGATAAGATTCCCTATGGAGACAAGTCCACGGAGCCCGGATGCGCTTGGAGAAGTGGATGCGCGGTCCCAAGCAGGTGCAAAACAGCCCTAATCGACACCAGATCGATCACGACTGCTGTGTATAGAAAGGAGAAGAGAGGCTTGAAGAATAGATGTTGTGTTGACAAGATTGGGATGCAGTGGCTCAATAAGCCGTTGTTGTCACAAATTTGATGAACCTTGAACCCCAAGAGGGGAAGGCTTGTCCCAATAGTGCCGCGAATATATGATGTTTTTTTTTTATTTGTATCTGATCCTGCAGAATATGTATGTTCCTGGGATGCGTTTCATACCTGACTTCTGTGGACTATAAACGTCGTTTGTGATGTCTAGTACCTATCTACTTGTACCTATCTACATTTAGAGTACGTAAAGGGACCTGATGATAACTCACAACGAGAGGTGATCGATGGAATGCACCCCGAGAGACAGCTTCCGATTGAAGGAAACCTTGGCTAGCCGACGCGACCCTCGAGACTGAAATTTGATATGTTCATCGGCGAACCGGGTTGATGGGTTCTTTCCCAGCATCCATGTGGGCTCAGGTGGCCTGCGATGCTTTACCTTGCGTATTTTATTCGTAATCTGTGACCGCGTCGGACACGCGACCTAGCCAGATCCTGCCTAGTGTTGTCACGCTGTTAGTCAGAAATGACGGAGGCTACGCCCATTGGTTCCGTGGCGGTAGCGAGGGAGGTGCGTGCTCATAGAGCCCCCTCCGTGCTTCCCGGCCACAGCCCCTCTCCCACCAAGACCGCCTCACTGTCACGACCCAGCGATCGCCCGGATTCTTTTGCCCACGACCGCGCGCCCTGCTCGCACCCCTCGCTCCCTTTCCTTCTTTTTGACCAGCCCGGCCTCCCACTTCTCGCCAGTCCAGGTCAACTTTCTCCTCATCCATTCAATATCCCCCCCTCTTCTCTTCTCTCCTCCTCTTCCTCCCTCTCCTCTCTTCTTCCCCTCCTCTTCCCACCACCCTCCCTATTCAACACCCTTTTCTCTCTTCCCTACCTCTCCTTCAACAGTTCTTTCGAGTTGTTTGTCTTCCGCCTCTGCGGCCACACTCTGTTTGCTCCCCTCGTCCGCCTGTGGCTGGACCTCCACCCTAAAGAATAATCCCACTTCGAAGTATTGCCGCGCCCAAGGAATGATCAGACATCAACTCGAATTCCTATCGTCAGCCCGCCTTCAGAACCGGTGTGAAGCCACTAACGGGACGATACCACGCTTGTCCGCGACGCCGTTACTGTGCTAAGAAACCTGGTCGTCCAACTGTCGGTACACATCCCGTCTAGAGAAATGGCCCCGAGTGCATCAAGTACGGCGAACAACTCGCCTGCCAAAAAGACGTCCGCTCCCGAGAAGAAATACAAATGTCAATTTTGCAATCGTGCCTTCAGTCGAAGCGAGCACCGCAGCCGACATGAACGATCCCGTGAGTCCCCTCCCTCGGTTTCTTCTGCCCCTTTCTGCCCGTACTCTCGTTTCGGGTTCGGTCTCACGGGCTGTGCTAACTCTTTGTCATTAGACACGAAAGAACGCCCTTTCAAGTGTTTGAAGTGTAGGAGTACATTTGTTCGCAGAGACCTTCTGCTTCGACATGACCGCACTGTCCATGCCAAAGACGGCGGCGTTCCCCTCGTCTCCGAGGGCCGTCGCCGTGGAGGGGGCGTCCGCAAGGCTTCCTCTCCAGCCCCTTCCAAGCCTTCAGTCACAATTGATCCTACCACTCTGGAACAAATCGAGGCAAGCAGCGATGGTATGGTCGACCTTGAAACAGCAGCCATGTTGATGACAGATTTCCAACATAAGGCTGCAGCAGCTGCCACTGGCCAGGTTCACGATCGTGCCGAATCCGACCGTTCTTTCTCCCCTGGACGCGGTTCGCTCCTCGAGCCACCTGTTTCGTATCTGTCCGGCAATGCGACATTGCCGCAAATGCCCTGGGATTCGTTGGTTTCGCCGACCGAAACGAAACATCACCTGTCTCCGTTTGTATCCCAGGATGCTGCTTCAGAGTCTCACGGACTTATGGACCGTCATGTAACCGACTCGATGGCGCCGTCACTCCACTCGCTGGTCAACTCTTTGCCAGTGTCAGGCAATTCCACACCGAACGCGTTGTCACCATACCCATCGATGACTGGGCCTGTCAGTCCCGTTAACTATCGGCGATCCCCGGGTCCCAGCCAGGCTCTGACGCTGCCCAAGGCACCTCAAATCGCCAACGATCTAGAGCGCAACCAGATCTTGGAGCGCATTCGCCTTGCCGACTCACTTGGTGTGCTTCCTGAGTCGTTCCAACTCCCAACGACTGCTGCTTTGAACAAGTACTTGACTACCTATTTCAACTTGTATCATCACCACCTTCCCTTCTTGCATCAGGAGTCGTTCAAACCCACCACGGCCTCATCGCCTCTGTTGCTTGCTGTCCTCTCTATTGGAGCTCTTTACACGTTCGAGCGGCAGCACGCTTTCATGCTTCACGTTGGTTCCAAGATGCTTGTCAACCAGTTCCTTCAGCACAAGGACAATTTCGACTCGAGGAAATGCCCTTTGTGGGCGATGCAGAGCACTCTGTTGAACATGATCTTCGAGAGCTGGAGTGGTGACCCGAAGGGTCTGGAGTGGACTTGCTCAATCAAGAGTCTTCTTGCCAACGTAAGTCAAAAATTTGTGTTCGTTTCCTACAACCTGCTTACATTCTTTAGATGGTCGCCGGGAACCGATACCAGCTCAAGCTCCGCACTGAAGCTCGTGAAGGACGCCAGGCAACCCGGGAGGAATGGATCGAGGACGAATCTTGCCGCCGTACCTACTATGCTGTTTACATCTTCTTCGGCATGCTTACCTTGACCTTCAACCACACTCCTGCAATGAGCTTTGATGAATTTGATAACCTGGAGCTGCCCTCGTCTGAATCCATGTGGAATCTAGATGTCAATGATGATGAGGCATGGCGCCGACACTTGGCTTCGTCAACGACAATGACGGTTCGCGAGGCCCATGACTGCCTCTTTCAAGGCGATCAAACCAGGTACAGCGCGTTCGCAACCCGCGTTCTCATCAACGCTCTGTTTCTGCAGGTCTGGAATCACAAGAGAAGCTTCGAGGCTCTTCAGGATGTGGTCACAGAATACAAGCTCCGCCTCGCATTGGAAACCTGGGAGAATTCGCTCGAGGTTTGCGAGCCGGAAACAATTGTTGTTCCTCTCAGCACTCCTCAGAACGGACATCCGCTCATTTTTAACTCGATGGCTGTTTACCGTAACACTCGTGCTCGCCTTGAGGTTGACCTGAAGTCCATCCAGGAAGCTCTGCGCTATCACTCTTCTTACGAAGTTGCGGCTGCGATGACCGTCGCCCGCGAGAAGGTCAAGCGATCGCAAGAGATGAACAAGGTTATTCAGTCGTGCTTTGAGTGCATTGAGATTGCCGCCATCCAAGGAATTAACTGGGTTGCCAAAACTTCGGCCACCAACTGGAGTGTCGAACACCCGCTCTGCGGGCTGGATCTGATGGTAATTCTCAGCCTCTGGCTTTATCGCCTGGAACATGACGAGGAGCCTGCCACCGAGGCAGAAATGGCCATTTACAACAAGGTTCGGAATTTGTTTGACGACGATGCTGTCGACTCATGTGGTAAACTCAGCTCCACCGTTGCCCGTGTATGGGGTAACATCCTAGACGGTGTGGTGGTTTGGGGGTAAGTTGACACTCAAATTCAAACTCTAAAAGTCCATGACTAACTCGCTACAGAATTACCAAGCTCATGGGCGAGTCATTTAAACTTCACTCCCAGGCTTTGGTTGGCTACGAGGACTCTCTACGAGTTGCCAAAGACCAACCTATCCATGCTGTGCCAACGAAATCGCTTGCGAGTGTGGGCACCGCATACTAGCTCACCAGCAGTTTATAAGGGTTGTGAACCCTCACCTGATTTAATCCGTCGCTCGTTTCAACACTTCGGGTGCTGCAAACAATACAGTTCCACCCAGTCCTCTCATTACTGTTTGTCGTTACGCATGTTTGGGTTTGCACTCTTGGAAATCTTGGTTCGGGGAACGAATGCAAGAAGGTAGGCGGCGAATTTGTTTATTCTGGGATGCTACGACCTGGATCGCCGCATAATGCTTCTTGCTGGTGTTTCCCGACTATCTCATTGACGTTTCTGCATTTTGCTCTTAATGGTTTTTGCAAGAGCCCACGGGAGTCCGGTGTGATTTTGATGTTTTTGTGGGCTGTTCCTTCTTGGCAACATTCCAACACCCGGCTGGTCCTGTGTGTTCTTTTCTCGCACATGATGGAGTTCTTTTCTTTTTGATCACCTTCTACACTAATTCTGGAGGTTTACCATACCCTCTTGTGCGCGCCAGGTTTTTGAATCCTTGCCAGTCGAGCTCCGCCTTGACATTGATACCTTTACATCTTTTCTTGTCATATATTGTTTTTTCGCTTCCCTCTTTCACCCTTTCTGGATATCTTTTATTTCATCCCATTCGATATTTGGATCATTTTGTTTAATGTCTGTTAGAATCGTTCTGATGTTATGTGTCTATGTCATATCCCCGCCTGTTACGTGATATTCTAGTTTTTCCAGTTTTGAGTTTCTCCTCTCAGCAGTTTGTTTGTTGCTATCTCTCAGTTCTGCACTGCATTGCTCTAAATGTCATTATCCTGTTTTCATTTCCCTTTGTTTAAAGAACCTGATCTCATTTTGACTATATTTTGACCTTTGATTTGAAGTTGCACATGCTTTGCTCGCGTTGTAGTACCCTGTACTATAAGTAATTTGAACACAAAATACAAGTTGGTTTGGCGGGGATCCTTGTTCGATTCTACGTAGTTGAGTTTCTTTCGTAGCTCGAGGTTTAGGCTGTAGTTATAAGACATGGTTGCAGCAGTACATAACGAACTCAGTTTGAGCTGTACACGACAGCACAGTGGGAGACTTATTAGACATACTCCACATAAACCGCCTCGCGGGAAGGATGTAGTCTGGATTCGACCTACCATAAACAATTATATGCGAATAGCTAGCTAGCTGTATATACTATGCAGATGGTCATCCACAAATAGGCTCAATAAATCCGACAGTCCACCTCAGAGATCCCGTAATGACAACCAAAAACCCCAACGCCACACCCACACTTACCACGCCGTAAACATACGCATTCCTCTTCTTCAGCCCATTCAGCTCCGCAACCCATGTACTCACTGTTGTCGCACACCCGCAAAACCCGTCCATTACACCCTGCAACACCTGACAACTCACCAGCCCGCTCGCGCCAACCTCCACGCGCTGCAAGTCATAACACATAGCTAGTATGATTGTTCCAACAATATTCACTGCGAAGGTTCCTGGTGGAAACGAAGGTATGCGCGCGTTTAGCCACAGCGAAACGTAGAAGCGGAAAAGAGTACCGAGGGGGGCGAAGACAATTGCGAAGAGCGCGTCGCCGCGCCAGGATTTGTGCCCGGTTGGAGGGAATATCGCCAGGAAGATTGTGCCGAGCCAGCAGCCCAGCCCTAAGATGGCGAAGAGGGGATCGATGATGCGGCGAGTCAGGCGGAAGGGGAGGGTGTGTGGGATCGGCAGCTGGTTGAGAGCAAGCGCGAGGTGGGAGCCGGCTATCAGGGCGGACAGGCTGAGTGAGACAGTAATTAGGATTACGGCGACCAGGGCCATGAAGCTGTAGCCGCCGTTGCGGGAGGTGGGACTAGTATCTGAGAGGTCCGGGGAGAAGAGGTCGTTGGAGAGGGCGAGGAAAACATCGCGGATAAAGGAAGAAAATGAGGTGAAGGAGCCGCAAAAGCCGGTGGTGAGGCCGATGTAGAGGGGAATGGTCTTTTTGACGGCCTTGTGACGCTTGGATTCTTCGGCTTTAGAGGTGTTGTTGGGGTTCGTGCTGGGCTTGCCCCATTCCTCGCGAAAGATATTCTTGTCCTCGAGGAAGAAACCCATCAGTAGGGATCCGCCAACATTGGCCCATAGCAAGCCTGCTACAACTGGTGTGCCGGGGTAGAATGTCAGCGCCTGGACACCGAGGCGGGCAAGGGTGCCGAAGATGGAGAAGAAGATGAGGTAGGATAAGGTATAGAGGGTTGTAGCGGTGGCGGAGAGCGGTTGTTGTTCTGGTGGTAGTTCATGTTCAGGCTCGAACCCAGGAATATCGCGCCCTCGCTCTGGATTTGCTTCCTGATCCTCGGGCTCCAGCTTGTTTGTAAAATGCCCATTTGGAGACTGTTGCTGCGGGGCCGATTCGGTCGTCGGAGGGGGCGCCTGCGTCTCGGGCAGGCGAGTCTCTACGGTGTCGCTGAGACGAGCGTTGTCGAAGGCAGAGGCTGGGGCAGAGGACATCGCGACTGCCCCTGGGGTCGCTCAATGGCGCCGCACGGTGCTGTCTGCTTTTGTTTATAGTGAGGAGATCATGAGGGGGAAGAAAAAGGCTGCGGCGGTCAGGCAGACTCATGACTAAAGCGGTCGAGTGGGTCGCAGGGGAATGGAGCCGTTGTCATTGCGCTGCTGCTTATCAGGCTATCAGTATCAGGGTGACAGCGAGATAAGAGTTGGAGACGCTGGGGGAGTATGGAGGAGATAGGATCGTCAATGAGGCCGGAGGAGGCCGCAAGGGCGCATTGTTAAGAACAGCCGGCGAGCAGGTGACTTGACCACCTCCTCTCCCTCCTGCATACAATCTCGTCTACTGCATACCCCTCATTCACCTCTGTCACTCACAATCAGCATCACCGCTAGTCTTGTCCTTCCTAGATTGACCATTTTATCCCCTCCACTATTCTTCCACCATGACGCTGCCCTCTAATGTCCACATCTCCGCACACCCTCTTCTGCAAGCCAAAGTCTCTCAGCTGCGGTCTTCGTCAACCACAACCCGCGAGACACGCAGCCTGGTCAATGAGATCGCGACAATTCTGGGTGTGGAGGCCTTCGCTAGCTGGAAAGCTGCGGGCACGGGAAAGACGGTACGCACGTACATTCCGTAAATGTAGCCTTATAGATCAGACAGCTCTGACAGTAGCAGGATTCCACCCCGTTAGGCATCGAGTATGAGACGAAGACAATCGACCCCTCAAACATCGCGCTGGTACCAATCCTCCGTTCAGGACTGGGCATGATTGATGGTACACGACCGATTCAATAAATACCGGCTGGCTAGGTAACTAATCAGTGTGCTGCAGCGATAAATGATCTCCTACCGTCTCCCGTCCCAATCTACCATCTTGGCCTCTTCCGCGAGCGCTTCTCCCTCCAGCCCGTCGAATACTACAACAATCTCCCCTACAATCGTCCCGAGCAGTCCTCTTCTTCGTCCGGACCAAATCCCAACGCCGTCAACACAGCTGCGGCCTCGGTCGCTATCCTACTCGATCCCATCATTGCAACAGGCGGCACGGCCGAGGCAGCCATCCAGCTTCTCCGCGAGTGGGGCGTGCAGCGGGTTGTTATGCTGAGTGTGCTAGGTTCCGAGGATGGTGTCAAGCGTGCGGCCGGGTGCTGGCCTGAGGGCGTGGAGGTGTGGATAGGTGCTGTGGATGAACGGTGTAACGAGCGGGGGATGATTGTGCCTGGATTGGGGGATATTGGGGATCGGTTGTTTGTTGCCATTGGGAAGTAGTCAAGATTGCCACAAAAACCTAGTTTCTGTTTGCTGATGTCCTACTGTTGAAAGCATTCATAGAAAATACAGTTGTTATATTTGTAATATCTCAGGAGTTTGTATAACCACACCGAACAAGTGCCTCGGTTCAGATAAACCATCCAACCAACTCCATCTCCAACTGAACCCCAGCTTAAGAAAAGTCACCCAGTTAAACCTCTATATATACAATAAATAAACCGATCCACGCCCTCCCTATATCGCCAACTGATTCGACATGCCCCTCATCCTGCCCCCACCAATACCTCCAGCACCGTTTCTTCTAGCTTCGCTTCCATTTCCATCTCCAGTCCTATGAACTCCGTCAGACCGCAGCCCTCCCGGCCTCCCCATAAAAACATCATGATTCAACATCTTCTCGTGGATTCCGCCGCGCCCATGATGTATCCCCTGCGCGACGAGGCGCTCCCTCCGCACCCGATCTTTCTCTTCCTCAGCGCGTTCGATACCTATCATCCGTTTAAAGCGCATGTTAGCTGGAGCTTCGAATAGAGCCATAAACAGAGAACAACTCAAGACAAGCGAGCGCAAGAAACAAAGACTAGAAGCTAGGTAAAGCGAGAGAGCACGCACCCCTCCAGATAACAGCGTAAACCCCCATGATCACCAGCGAAGCGAGAAGGAAGCCAAAGAGAATACCGAGCTCGCGGGCAATCGGGACGGAGGACGAGGGGATCTCGGGAGGGATGTTGTTGTGCGCGTTGGTGTTTGTGTATGTGCTTGTGGACATTCTATCGCAGGATCGTTGAAGTGGGGTTTTCTTTATCGGCTTCTTCTGCTGAGTTTGCAGGTCGGAATGAGGTAAGCACTTGTCTGGTGGACGATGAGGTGCGGCGAGACGAGAGGGATAATTTCGAAGTAGATTCTATCATGGACTGACTATTCATTTAGTGAAGGGAAAACAAAAATCGCCTGACTAGAGGGTGTAGTGGTAAAGCGAGTTCCCCTTCTATCCAGAGATATCGAAGAATAAAAATTAATATCATTTGGCAATTTAAGACTAAGTACGATCCTCGTATGAACTTCTTACTGTTGCCCAATCCCATGTCATGTCACTGGGTCAATGGGGCAGTGAGGTGAGGCTGTACTCTGGCCTCGTACCTTGTGGTGTCACCAGCCAGTCGGGTACTCGTTCTTACTGGCCATTGCTTACGAGCGAGTCTCTGGTCGCTGCTCGTGAAGGTGCTCTGAGCCGCGCCAAATCTTATAAATGCTCAAAGACAAAGGGAGGAGTCAGCAATGCCTGGATTCCAACATTTAGGAGGCAGGGTCTGTGGATTTGTAGAATATGGGTTGGGGTCAAAGTATACGTACTCTATACTTAGGACCATAACTAAGTATGCAAGAGAATCCTTCGCGCGGAGATGAGGTTGGGCTTTCGTAACGCCCAGTAGGCCATGACATCTGTGTAGAGGTAACCGGGCTTACGCTGCTAAAGCTGCAGCGAGAGAATATCTCGAACAAATATGAAGATCGACTAAATGTCTGGAATATTTATATTTCAAGAGTTCGTACACTGAGCCAAGCAGGTGATATCATTTACACGTACAAGAAACCGTCAGCAATCCTTCTATACACGGCCTTTGGGTATTGGTAGGTAGCAACTTGGCAGGTAGGTATGTATGCAAGCATTAACACTGCAGGGGAAGGTCTGCAGAAACGAAGCGAAACGAGTTAAGTCATGAAAAACCTCCCAGAAATTAGCGTAGTCGTATGTAACTGGCTGATAAATGCGCGCTGGATGCAAGACGCTCATGCAGCAAAGAGAAGACCAAAAAATCGAGGTGTCCCCGGGGGCGAAGAATCAAAAAAGGAAGCGATAGCAATGCATAACTCCAGATGCAGATGCACTCGATGGATTGGCGAAAGAAAAGTGAAGTAGAGGGAGGTGTTGGTCGTCGAATCCGGTCCAGAACGAGGCATTATCCTAGCATCACGGCTGCCATGGTTGTGCAGGTCAGCCCGATGGCCATCCCAATCCACGGCGTCTGTCCCAGTGTGCCTTCGCTCCGCTTGGTCAACTCGGTCGACGATCTCCGTGTCCGTAACGAAAGAGCCGTCCTTCTGAGAAGAGGGATGGCTATCGTGTCTGGTTTTGCTTGTGTATCCGCGACTTGTAGGTGGAGCATCTGCTGCGTTTCTGACTGTATCTGCGGTACGTCTTCGGGGGTCGTTTGCACGTCCGATAGAGGTCTTGACGGGGAGCCGTTCTGTAGTGATGGGCTAGGAGCGACGGCGTGCGGCACGGGTTCTGCCGCAACGAGGGCAGCCGTGGGGGCGAGGCAGAAAAGAAGTGTGGAGGGCTTCATTGTGATAATAGGTAGTCGATGGGAGGCTGTTGGGTCGACCTTGACTATGCGTATTGCGGGAACATTAATAGGGGTTGCAATGGCTCAGTGACTATTGTCGCACACTTGGAGAGCTCCAATCGCGCGATCTCGGGCGGCTCGAGAGATAAATAATAAAAATATTAATGAGCCGTGTAGTGAGCGGAGTCGGCGAGGGCGAGACCCGGTTGAAACGAGTGGCAGGTCAACCTCTCCAGTCTCCTGAACACAGCTATCCAGCGACTAGAGCGGCAAGTCGAATGGTCAAACCACTGACGCGCCAACTCAACAATCACAATGTCGAGACAAAGGCCAACAGCAACACGCGTTAGGCGCAGGATAATGGTGTGAGCTGCATGAGAAGACCCAACACGTTCAGCTTCTGTAAGGGAGAGTAAACTGCACAAGTGCAGCTGGAGGTGGAAATTGGGATGGAGAAGGCCAAGGCAAAGGGGCAGGAAAAGTCCCTTGGTCCCTGGGTCCTATAGTGGGCCGGTACCTGCAATACATGGTTGTTGATTGGATATCCGTCTATCGCGAAGCTAGAGTGGGCCGATCGCTGTCTCGTGCAACCGTCTGAAGCTTGTCGGCCAACGAGACAACGCCGGCTGAATCTTGGCAGCTAATCTCAGCCAATGACCATGGGACGGCAGACAACGCCCCATTCTGTTTGACGCAATCAGCACCAATCAAAAAGGGCTCACTATAAATATCAAGATCAAGGATGTATAATGCTTATGATTATAGCAGGCACCAAGGCTGCACGATTTGCGTAGTACGTAGTATTCTGTATTTCATTTATGACGACATTGTCTCTAGCTTACCTGAATATCCCATCCAGCGGGGTCCAAAGTACTTGACCGGCATCACAGTATCTTGCTCCAGTCTGGAGTCACAGTAAACTTGCCGCTTAGCTGTCCCATAGCCCAGACCTTATGCTCATCGTCAGGCATCTCCTCCGTCACATTCGGCGGCGTTGACACGATCAGCGCTTCCTGCAGAAAATCAACCGCCGTTGCGCGGTCCAGTTCGAAGCTGATCCCGCCCCAGTCCATGGTCACCCGGCCGGAAGCGTGCACATTGAGCTTACCGGCGTGTCCCGCCTTGAGCTGCCAGTCCGCTGCCGTGACAACCTTGGATTGCGTGCTTGTCGTAGTAGTCTCATCCTGTCCGTCAAGAATTTCGACATCATCCTCGCGCTTGAAAACAGGGGTTTCTGCTTGTCTCCCACCGGATACCCCGTTCTGCCCCCCGCCTTGAGACGCAGCGGGATCGGGTATCATCGTAGCTTCGCTGTCAGGAAGTGTCCCATCCGCGTTGGGTTCAATAAGATTCGGGGTGATGGGAGGGAACTGCATCAGGAAGAGCTGGCCTGTGAGTTTATCGTCCTGGGGCTCTTCTTCCCCGTCTTCAGCATCCCCTTTCTTTTCCTTCTCGTGGTCATCAGTCGCAGTTTCAACGCCCTCTGCAGGCTCGACGCCTTCCGTAGCCTCTGCCGGTGGGGCAGGAGGCTCCTTTGTGAATAGATCCTTAATCAGTTCAAGATCTTCTGCATGTCGATCATACTCTTCAATATCCTCCTTCGTCCGTAGTAAGCTCTTCGGGTCCTTTACTACAGGCACAGACGGTTCCCTTGAGCCCAGCTTCCGTCGCACCTTCACTTTCGGTGCAGGTAATAGTCCGTCATCCGTTGTAACAGGCTCGTCTGCATGTGGGACATCTGTCATTGCCTGGTCATTGTCCGTAGGCTCCTGTTTCACCTGAGGTTCCTCCGTAGGTGTCTCATCGTCATCCTGCACAAACAACGAATCATCCCTGGCTTTCTCCTTCGCCTGCTGTCGAAGTTCAGCGGATTTGGCAGTACTAGACTCCATATTCACGCTGACCACCCGTTCCTCGTGCTCATGTCTCTCAACGCGAATCGGGCGCAGGCCTGCCCCCCTCACACTGCCAAGAGCAATCTTTCCTTTCCGCTGCCTTTTCTTCTTCTCCAGTATCACATCGTCATCGTCGTCATCGGCGTCGCTTTCCAAATTGATCCTGTCGATACTGACCCTGATCTCTCCGTCGCTTTCGTCGGACGAGGCAGAGCCACCCCCAGGGCCAGCCGTCATCGACTTGCTCCTCCGTGACATTGACGTTGCCCTAGAATCCCCACCTCCAAACCTCGAACCACCACGGCCCCTTCGCCCAGCAAATCCAGAGCCTAATGGCCCAGCCGCACCAGCGATTCCCATTGGGCCACCACGTCCACGTCCAGAGAATCCCGCCCGTCCCCGCGCTGCGAGGCTCGCCTTTCCGCGCTGGATTGCTGCAGCCTCTGCCAACCGCTCAGCATGCCGCTCGGCTTCAAGTTTCTCAATCGCCTCTCGTTCTTCTTTGCTGCGCCGCCCCACTGCGCGTGGTTTGTACTTTAGTGTCGGTTTCGAAGGTTCGCCCGTACCATGTCCTATACTAGAAATACCAGGTCCGGGCCCGATGCTCCCGGTTGGTGTGCGTTTCTTGAGGGATTGTAAACGTTGCACCGGCGCTCGTGTTGTAGTGCCTGGTGTAGACGTTGTAGATGCTGGCGCAGGACTTGCGGAGGTATTGGGGGTGGCGCTAGCCTCTGAACCACTGCCATTGGTGTTTCGTGCAGGCGCTGACGACGCACCTCGTCGGGGAGCGGCTTTGGGGGGCATTTCGATGAAATAGAAGGTTGAAGCCTGGATGCGGCAAGGAGGGGGTGGGGGATAACAACCTGGGCCTGACGGACCACGGTTAGAAACGTAGAATAAGTCGAGGTTATGCGCAATGCCAAGTTTGATATCTGTCAATAATTAATTGATGGCATCTCCGAGATGCACAACGCGAAGACTCATCGAGACAACTTCGGGCGGTAAAGAAAAAGTTGAAGCGCGCGGCTAAAAGCGGAAATGCGGGGCAGATACAAAAGACCACACTAGCTCAAAATGGAAGGCGCTGTCACTGGGCCTAGTTCTTTCCTTTTTGGGGTTGTTGCCATAGCTCGAGGTCGGGTTTACTCCGTTATCATGGGCGCTCAATTGCCTTGCTTGATGGGAGGAAGTACAATCCTGTCATATTTGGATTGTCTTCGACTCTAGATAAATCTAGCGCAACGCCAGAGTGCATTAAGATCTACGAAGAAAACGCCCATATTGGCGCACAATATATATTCCTATGCTTACCACTAAAGCCAGCACTGGTCAAGCGAGGCTTGAACCAGACAACTCCATAGTATGGACGCAACCAGAACCGGATCGAAGACAAACAATGCAGAAGCGATCAATTTAAATTCAACTGTATTGCAAATGAGTGGAGGTGACCAGACCAGATTGATGTCGGCACCGTGTAAATAACAAGAACATCAACGCCAAAAAGAAAATCGATACACTAAGGTGATAAATCGATCAGTCAACCCGCTCAGTTCAATCGCTAGACTATCCATGATAAACAAGACAAGCAATGTAGGCAGACAGGATGTTATGTAGCAGGGTCGGATGCGTGTCGCAAGTCGGAGAAAGAGTGTGAGGAGCATTGGCTCAGGAAGCGAGAGTCGATGATGTGACAGTGGAGAGGATTCAAGTTCAAGTGTCCGACGCCGGAAGCAGAAAGCAAAAGTAAAAGGACACAGATCCCAAGCATTAACAAAGATCTCTTCCTTGTTTATATTAGAGGCAAGGATAGTGGTCTTGGGACCCGGAAGCAATAGCGAAAATCACCGGTCCAGATTTGCGAGAAAGCCGAGAAATGAAGTTAATGTTTCCTTTGCCGCATCCAGTGCATTGAGAAGAACCTCATGTGTGTATTTTTTTTGTGGGCGTCTATGGTAGGAAAAGGGCCAGTATGCGCATATCCCAGTTGCTTCTTAACCACTTGCAAGTATCGTTGTCTTGCAACCGACTCAGCAAGAGATAGAAAGCTTCTGTGGGCATAAGAGGCCTTATGAGGGACACGAAAAAGAGAGCCTAGCGCTTGCGTTTTTTGTTTTTGTCCACCGTTGAGGCTGCCATAGGGACGGCCGGGATAGATGGTTGCGTCTCGTTAGCAACGGAAACAGTGTCCAGCGGTTTCTTGACAGGAACGCCCATATGGCGTCCGTAGCGTCCTTTGCGACCGTTTCCTTCGTCCTCACTAATACAGCCTTCGATGCCGATGCCAGCATCCTTGCATCGTCCGCAAGGACGCTGTCGGTCACACCCCTTCTTGCTCTTGCGGCACCGCTGGCAGCGTGGCTTTGTTGACAAATCTTCCTCGTCCGCAGCCAACGGGTATTGGCCATTGATAGAAGAAGTCGAAGCTTTCCGCGGGGCAGAAGCGTTTGCTGGTTGGAGCGGTGCAACTTTGTGGCCGGGCACGGACGGTGTTGACTTGACTCCTTTGCGAGCCCCATTGTTGGATGCAGTTTTGTTTGCACTTTTACCCGAGCGTATTTGAGGTGCCTTGCCAACACGAACCTTCGACGAGGTGGTACTGGAGTTTCGGCTTTTAGCTTTCTTGGGCTTCGACATAGACTCATGGGAAGAATTATCGTCGACCTCGTTCTTGACCATACCCTCATAGTCTTCTTGATGGTACTCATTATCGTGGCTGTCATAGCTAGCATCTGAGCTGTCGAAACTGGGCAGGATGTCATCCAGACGCTTGTGCGTATGCTTAGCAGTACCAGGTGGAAGCATTGGGCTCGAGTCAAGTCTCTGCCTGGGACGAGCGGGCAGATCGTCGTCATCCTCACTGTAACCTTCACCGTCGCTTGTTGCACCGGTGGAAGACGCAGCGTCAGCAGCGCCACTAAACGCATCATCAAGGGTGGATGCGGAAGTACGGCCATGAGAGAAATTGGAGGCATCTCCAAGACGAATCAATTGCAACGCAACATCTTCGTCAGATATGCAGCTGGCTATAGTGGGATCGGGTGTGGGAAGAATGCCCGGACCACCGTTTCGGCCGGTCGAATTTGGGTATTGCCCAGATGAATGGACAGTCGCACGGTCGCGAAGACGGTGGCCGTGTTCAGGAACCATCGGTGTAGTGTATATGCCATTTCGTGAAGTATTTCCTCCATAGATGTGATCACTGTGTCCATAACTTTGAGGGGACGGCAAAGGCTGCTGATAATAGTTATTTGAGCGATGCATCGGCCGCGCGAACGGCGAGCCCGCCCCTTCCTGGCCGATAGAGCGACGTTGCGGGGAAATTGACGAGGTCGAGGTAGTGAGAGGAACTTGAGGGGGAACGAATAATGGGAGTTCCTTTAGAGAGTAAAGAGTTAGCACTTTGTCGTGATCATAGCTTAAAAAAAAAAGCGATTTTCAACTCACAGAACTCTCGAATTTTGGTCGCTTGCGACGACCGTCTTGAAGGATATTTTCCATGCTGATCTCCGAGCTGGCAAAGTGTTCACTTCGAGGTTTTTTTGCCCCGGAGACGGAGCCGTAGCCACCGTCGCTGTCGCTGTAGCCAGCGTCGTCATAGATGCTACCATGAGTGCTAGAGCCCCTGCTCTTGAGCCCCGGACGAGACTGCTGCTTGTGCTGGGAAGCGCTACGACGACTCCTACCAGATGGTGACACACTGCGCTTGCGAGCAACCCGAGACGCAGGCCGGGAGGGTGATTGCCCGTGCTCTGGAGGTTGAATTGCCTGCATTGAAGACGCCATCTTAAATGGTTCACCCAGGCTAGGCCGTTTCCGATTGTCCATGGACATGGGGCCATAATACCTATCTCCATAACCCTCCTCGTAAGCCGGAACTGGCATTACCCGCACATAGACTGTCATATTGTTTCTTAGATTCTCATATCTTGCGATGAGTGTGATACCGTTCACATCCTCGAAGCTGACGCCGGCAGCGCCATCGTAGATTCCATAGAAGTTTTTCACCGTAGTGACGATGGAATCCGTGGTGTCGTGAGGGTAGATCTGGACCCGCATAGGAATGCGGGCCCGAGCTTTGGAGTTGTCATCGAGTAATAATTCAAAGGCGACGTTTTTGGGGGTCGGACTTTTGGTCGGGGAGGGCTCTTGGAGGGGACGGTGGTCGGTGTAGGTGGGAGACTCCCCAGGAGATACAAGCTGTTCATTTTGGACGGCCTGCATGATGAAAATAGTCCAACAGGGAGTGTCACCGCACTTCTACTGCATTGATTATAGGATCAACCGGCTGTTCGTTGTTCGAGAGGACAAGTCGAGGGTGGGGAGGTTCAAGGTAGAGGGAGACGGCAGGAATAGGGTATGGGTAGAATCCATCCAAACCTACCACAACAGGAAATTTAGAGCGGTCTGGTTGATAGATGGATCACCCGCGATTATTTTGAAGCAACGATTGATGGCCGAAGGTGGGCGGTGGTGTGAGGGCGATCTAAGTCGCAAGAGCCGAGAGCGTGGGAGGGAAAAATAGGACAATGGACGAAAGAACTAGACAGAAAGGAGCCACAGGCGTCAGTCTGGAGAGTCTCAGGAGATTTTACTAAGCACTGTAGCCTGCAAGAAAGATATCAGATGGGATTCGAGATGTCGACTCCCATCCGTCGGGTCTTGACGAGTTGCAGACGTTGCAGGTTGAGGGGGAAGAGGAAGAAACGATCCGAAACGCTCGGAAGACGATGGGGAGCACGAAAGACACACCTAATTCTGATCCAGAGTCTTCTTCCAGAGTCGCAGATGGTCAGTAAATGCAGACAGTCCGTGATGAGGCGGTCGATGATGGTAGGCGAGGCAGTTCGATGGAGAGGGGAGAAGGTGAGTCGATTGTACGCAGCGCTTGTTGGGCGATGTCAGTCAGCGGTGGCATAGACCCGAAGCGAGCCAGGGAATAGCGAGGCACCAGAGCGTCCAAACAAAGAGGCAGGGGGTTTTCTAGGTTCATGAAGTATAGACTAACCAAGCAGCGAAAAGGGCGAGTCGCAAGAGAGCGCAGAGTCGAATGAATGGTGGTGAGGATGTTGGGTTGAGGAGGAAGAATGGAGAGCGAGGATCCGGTTTCACCTCAAGCGAGCATCACTTGAGTTATCCGAATTGGCGACCCCCAATTGCCCTCACCAACACCCACTTCCTTCTTTCTCAAGTTTCTTTAAGCTGAATTGTTTCTTCAAATCTATCTTCTACGCTAACTTGAACGATTTGCGCTGCATTTTCCGACGTCACAAACAGCCGATTTGCGATACTTCCGGACCGATATTGCGTTGTTAACTAAAGGCGAAAATAGAAAATAGGTCTACTAAATGTGATTTAAACCACAGGAGATAGATCGCCAATATTCTGCCTGCTATTTTAAAGGTTCATGTTCCTAGTAACAAACTCAAGGACTGTAATTGAGGGAGTGCGAAATGCGACGGCCGTTCGCTCCAGCGCTTGGATATCTCCTTCGACTTACGGTCCTGGTGCACATTTATGATGGAATAATGACCCCCATCTACTTTCCTCTCTTTCTGCAGATATTTGGCTAAGTCTGGACGAGAAGTCGCCATGTAGGCAGCGCGATAGACGGACAACTGGAAAGGTTTCTCAAGCGCAGCCACGTCGAAAGATCGCAGGTCGCATATCGGCCAACGACTGGTGGAGAGTGCTCTAAATCTGTTTTACTAGCAGCAGCTCGATCGCTAATGATTTTAGATTGGGTTGCGCCCTCGCGCGCGTTGAAACGAGGGCGATATAAGAGCACAAGTTGACCATCGTTCATGAACGAGTGTGGCACGAGGTACTCGGCAGCTATGGAGACATGGACGGTTCTGGCGCTCCAGCTGACAGCCCGCTGGGCAAGACCCAATGCTATTTTTGAAATGATTAATTATCTAGTTCGCAAGCTTTGATTGCCTATGCTTTCTATACCCGACTACTGTAGACCGACTGGTGGGCTCAGTCTCGTTCGGGATGGGTTGAGAGCCCAGCGCGAGCCGGCCGAGTACTCTAGCAGCCAAATAGGTGATTTACGACTTAATACTGACAGCGTGAAATGGAAAGAAATAATAGTCTAACGAGCGAACGCATTATCCGCGTGAGCTCTGATGAATTGGCCAGAGAGCCACCAACCAAGTGGGTGGCCGCACCAATTGCTGCGTCTTTTCATGATCTGCGCCTGTCCAGACTCGCTCACGAGTCACTCACGTCGTTTACCCCTCTCTTGCACACGACAATGGAGCTGCCAGGCCGGTCTACGTAGGGATTATCCTTCGAGTTTCGGGTAGAGGAAATCCAGTAATTCGATGCGCGGGAAGTTATCGCAGGAGCTATGATCGACTGATTTGCCTTTCGTCTCTTACCAGCCCTGCAGAACGGTGTGACATCGCCTCTTCCCAGAGGGTCTCCGCCGAGAGGATGCTTGTATATTACAAGATCAAATATCGTTCTATTGAAAGAGGCGCAACAATGCTGGTTGCCAAAGCGCCAGGAAAAGATAGAAATTAGCTGGCGCTGAGAGATGGAGGGCCGTTAGTCGGGTGGGGGAAAGTTGGAGGGATGCGCATCTCATCTTCCAGCGATCCCGGTCATCACGTCTATTATATATGTATCATATGTAATCCGCTTGATGCCATTTCGAGAGATATTAATCCGCATTTTACCTATCCTGCTGAGTTGCTATCTCGCTGGTCCAGACAAAACGAATGCGAGAAAAAGCAAAGAGAAACGACGCAAACGCTCGACATCTCTCTTTCTTCCAAGCTCTTTTCGGAGTGAGGCGGGGCTTTTTTGTCTAGTAGCCAACAATGAGGTTTCAACCCAGCGCATTTCGAGAAATTACTAGTTGAAGTGTACACCGAAAGTTCGGTGGCAGGCCGGACAGCTCTGCATTAAGTCGCTGGATAAAAAGCAGCGCACAGTAACAATAATGGTGCCATATCTTCCGTTTCACCTTCCCCTGGCCGACGTGCAAGTACGTCGGCATACAGTATTCAACGATGACTGAGTTGGTGGTCACCGTCGGTCATCTGAAAATGCAACAAAAGCCTCCGAACCCGCAGGCTGATGATGATAGGTACCGCCGGATCCGCGTCCCACATTGGGGGACTCTTGTGGCTTTTTTGGCGGCGCTGGCAAATCATCCGGGTGCAAACGGAGTCACATCCTCACAAAAGTGTTGACGAGGAAATCGAAATTCATCCCAGCCAACTTCTGCAGTAGAGGACATCTAACTTCATGTCTGTGCCAGAGAATGCCAAAGTTCCGCAAGGGCCTTTTGCTGGGCAGAGACCCTTTTTTGCCCCCGAGCTTCATTCAATCGGTGATCGTTGGCGAAACCTTGCTGCTTGAACTTTGATTTCGCAGCCTAATCTCCGCACTTTTAGAGCTGTAGTCTCTGGATTAGATGAGTTCCTCTGCAATTGACCGAGAGTTGGGCGCAACAAAAATTATCACGTGACTTCGCGTTTAATGGCCTGTAGGCCCGTGTCAGTCTTCGCGTGTCGAGCGGCCGGAGTACTGATTGGCAATAACTTACTCCAGAGGTGAGGGAGCTCAGATATAAAATATATCTCATAGTCGCAAATGCTAACCGGACGGCCTAGAAATTTATTTCTGAGTTTCTGCGCGGATGGCCGACTATTTGCTGCTGAAGGGCTTATCTACCCTGCAGCTGGGAGACGCGTCGATACCTTACCAAGAAACGGTCACGTGCTTGATGATGTCATCGAATTTTGGGCTACCACCTACTGAGTGCTTCGAGCAGTTTCTGCTCAAGACTACTTTCATTGTTGTCAATCCGAATACAGAGAAGGATTGGCTATAGCAATTTGGCGGCAACAATGGCTACCTAGGCGGATTTTGATGACCGAAACGGCACTGATTAGGTTCAGCGTCGCTGTTAGGGAAGCAACCACTAGTTATGCTGAAGGTGGCTGCTCGAAAGCAAGGGTGCATATCCTGCACGAGCCGATGGCTATTCTGGATATGACCCGTAATACCAATATAGGCGAGGTAGGTGATTTTAACCTACCTTAACCATGGAGCTATCCGGAACGGCCACTGCGCTTCAGCTGAGTAGCGCTAACCTTATAGGGAATGGTGGCCTGGGCAAGGAGGTTAGGTAAGTACGACTCCGTAACCCCCGTAACTTTGTTTACATTTTTCGAGCCCACTCCAGACGTGAGGGTGGTTTATTTTCTTTTCTTCGTTGCTGGGCCTCATGGAGCCGTGCTTCTCCTTCTTCCACCATTAATATTCTTGCTTCCGCGCGGTGAGAGCAGTTTTCACCTTTTATCCAGGTCCAGTGCGTCTCTCGGACTTGGCGCGGCTTTGTTTGTTTGGGCTGGCCTTTGAAGTAGTACCAGCTCCTCTTCAAGCCTGCTTTTCAACAACTCCGCCCACTCTCGAAGCTAGATAGGAGACAATCGTCCGGGTGCCTTCGGTATATTGTTTACGACTAGATAAGGCCTAAGAGTGTTTCAGTTGCTTCACAATGGACGCGAAGGTATGTTATCCTTCGTGGTTTGCCTTGCCCGGCCTGCGCTTCTTTACTCCTCTGAAGGCATAGCGACTTGGCACGCGCTCCTTGTATAAACAATACCTCTCTGCTCTTGTGATACTGCTTAATGTTGATGTCCAGATACTGACCAAACTTTCTGAATGTAGCCCCAACGCATCCGTGTCCGTGGTGACGAGAATGCTCCCTTTCCCCTCGCCGCGACCAAGACACTTCACCAACGAACGAAGTCTACTACTGCATTGTCCGCCGCCTTCCAGAACGGTGCCAGTAAGAATGGAGCCCGCAGAGCCGCGTTTGGAGATGTCAGCAACACCGCCAGCCTAGTTCACGGCAACCGAGACGATGCCTCCCTTGCTGGCAAGAAACCACCCAGATTGCTGGAGAAGGGATCTCAGGCTACGGAAAAGAAGTCGACCGCGCTGTTACAGCCCGCCCAACGTCCTGTTTCCATGTCGGGCTTTAAGGGCCTGCTGAACAACGTGACCAACCCCAAGCCCCTTGAGGTCACGAAACAGCCAGCTGGGCAACAGCAGAGCACAAACTCTCGTAAGACTTTGAACAAGCGCGCTACGGTCTTCAAGGATCACCTAGAACCATTGACGGAGAGCAAAGAACTTACATCCAAGGAGCCAAACCCCGAACCTAAGGAAGGCAACAAGAAAGGCCATTCGAAACCAAGCTTAGCGGAACATCTGCAGAAGAACGACAAAGAGGAGGGTACTGTCGCCTCAAGTGAGAAATTAGAGAGTGAGCTTTGTAAACTGGAGGTTCTGTTGACCCAGCCTGGGGCCGAAGAAGATGAGAAAGAGTCCCCGGAGCCCGAGGACGACAATTGCAAAGTGCAACCTGTGCCGAAGCAAACCGGCGTAGCTCATATCGCAGCGGAATCCAATGGACCCGCTATCAGCTCCATGGTCACCTGCAAGTCCACCACAGTCTCCCGTGCTTCACAGGATGACTTACCTCATCAGTCGGAACCTGAGGAATATTGGGACGATGATGATGAGGAGAACGAGGAAGACGATGGTTATATCACTGCTCGTTCATACCGCTCCCGTGGCGAGAATACCACCGGCGGAGCAACGACCCTACTGTTTCCCAGATATAACCAGCAGGTCAAACGGGAGCTGGCTCTCGCAAAGCAGATTGTCGAGGCTACCCGCACCGTGGAAGATATCGAGGACGACTATTGTGATACAAGTATGGTGGCTGAATACAGCGAGGAGATTTTTGAGTACATGAGAGAGCAAGAGGTATGTACACATATCTGCAGCTATCAAACAAGGCTAGGCTCACGATGTTTTTTTTTTTAGATCAAGATGTTGCCCAATGCACATTATATGGACAACCAAGCCGAGATCCAATGGTCCATGCGGTCTGTTCTCATGGACTGGCTTGTGCAGGTCCACCACCGGTTCTCACTGCTGCCTGAAACTCTTTTTCTATGCGTCAACTATATCGACCGCTTCCTCTCATGCAAGATCGTTTCGCTTGGCAAGCTGCAACTTGTTGGTGCGACTGCTATTTTTATCGCCGCGAAATATGAAGAGATCAACTGCCCCTCTGTCCAGGAGATTGTTTACATGGTTGATGGCGGTTACACTGTCGATGAAATCCTGAAAGCAGAGCGGTTCATGCTAAGCATGCTCCAGTTCGAGCTCGGGTATCCCGGACCTATGAGCTTCCTGCGCAGAATCAGCAAAGCTGACGATTACGACCTTGAAACTCGCACACTCGCGAAATATTTCCTGGAGGTTACCATCATGGACGAGCGGTTTGTTGGTAGTCCTGCTAGTTTCCTTGCTGCGGGGGCTCATTGCCTGGCGAGGCTAATGCTCAAGAAAGGCACCTGGGTATGTCCTCTTTGGTCTGTTCATGTATACGTGACTGACAATTCAGTAGTCTCCTGCTCATGTGCATTACGCGGGTTATACTTACTCTCAGCTACACCCGCTAGTTTCTCTTATCGTTGAGTGCTGTGAGATGCCCCGCAAACATCATTCAGCCATTTACGATAAGTACAACGATAGACGATTCAAGCTTGCTTCTGCTTACGTTGAAGCCGAAATGAGGAAGAACTTTCGTCTTCCAGAGCCGGCTATCGACTGCAAAACAACATTTGACCAAGGACATTGGAAGCGAGCATAACCGCTTATGATTGTTCTTGTTCAGCTGTCTATCCCTTATTTATTTCATTACACTGCCTCCTTTTTGGCGACTGCGTCTTGCCTCGGCAAGCTCCATCGGCATTCGCCCTTTCCTTTGTTGCAACGGATAACTTACCATCGGAGCACCCTGGCCTGGTGAACTTCAGGGAGCTCGCCGGATTTACAGAAATCTAACCCTTGTCTGGGATATGCGAAAGGACGCTGGGCGCCATGAGCATGTTCATTCTCTTCGCCAAAGAAACCGATACTCTGAAAAGAAAGGTGTGCAACAAGACTTGACTATGCAGGTCTTGTCCCAGCGTCTCTCGCTACCTCCTATTCTACGCTTTTGATGACCGATCAATTCTCTTCATGACTCTTACGCATTTGGTATTTAGACGGGCAGTGGTAATGACGGAAGGATACTGAGCGGGCGGAGTTTTCCTTTTTTACAGTCTTTGTTTTATGGATCAAGATACTAAGGGTCATGTTAGTCGAAGCACGAGGATGTGACAACCCTCGGTTGCTTCGACTCAAAGTCTGTTGCTCATGGTATTCTACATTTTATTAGCGTGGCCCCGAACCGATCCTGGACTTCATATTTCCCCATTTCCTATGTTCATTTTGGGATTCGGTTCGCTTTCCCTTTTCGATTATCATCTCGTATGGATTATTGCTCAGGATTATGGCGTCAAGTAACGATATTGGATTTTTCATTCCTCTTAACTCAAACGGCCGCCTTAAGAAGCCTGCTTGCTTGAAAGCTACCAATATTCGTATCTCTTATATTGTGCTGGGTGTAAAACCTATCGTAATCTCATTTCCAAACAGTGGTTCTATCCTGGTATATTCTAAGATTATCTGATTAACGAAGATGTGTCAAGCCGAAACGCAACCCATATTTTACTGGTCCAGCCCGTTAAATTCAATCAGCTTTTTCACCACATCGATAACATGATTCGCAGTTCTATCTTTCCCAGACGCAGAAGACGAAAATGACGATAGCGACTCCAGAAAAGCTCCGGGATTATCGATCCTCGTCGCAATAATCTCATCGACCATCGTGCGAAGCCGCGAAACCAAGACACCGATTCGCGCCCAGCCGCGGAGACGTAGCCAGCCGTCAACGATGAGGCCGCGGCCTGTTGTGTCGAGGTCAATGGAGCCACAGAAAAGGAGGAGCGAGTAGGCGTTGAACGCTGTTTACATGTATAATGTCAATATATGTTCAATCCGCTGGATGCATACTGGGGTAGGAGAAATGCTTACGGGTCAAGTCACGAATGAAGACTTTGGACGTCTCCATCTTCGTAAAGTAGCTCAGATATGCGGCTGCGTTGGGAAAGGATTGTGCAGAGAAAAGAAGGGAAGATGGGTGAATGAAGACGCGGCCGTTCTCCGGGTTGAAGTACTTGATTGTGCGAGCATCCGGATCGACTTCGAATGTTCCCGTGATAGAGCTAGCAAATTTCTTTTCCGGGAACGCGATGCGTGCGATCTGAGGCTGGAAGGCGCCGGCGATGAGCGCACGGAGGAGGCTTCGGTTGGAGCCATTGCTGTTGAGGCGTGAAAAGGAGGGGGATGATTCAGAATAGTCAACTGGAATGATTGCGGTATCCTTGAGAGAGCTGATGAATTGAGCTTTGTTGGAGGATATGTCGCGGAGGGTCTGGTGTGAAAGAAAGTTGGTTGCGCACCATGACTGCGTGGCCCAGTAGCCCTGAGTTTTGACGAGATCTGACCAGGTTTGGTAGGCGGATAGGTCAGTGAGGAGGTCGCCATCGCCCTTAGAGAAGGCCGCTCTGGCGGCGTTTGCTTCTTCGCGCCGCTCGCGGGGTGACACGAAGGGAGATTTCACAGTTAAAATGGCAGCTATTGTGATGGCGGCGTCGATGCAGTTGAAGATAGAGCCGTAGACCATTAGTTTGCCGCATCGCAGGTCGGCGGGGATCATGGAGAGGTATCGGCCTAGGGGTGTTAGTCTATCATGATCGAGGGCTCCGACACGGTGAAGGAAGTTGAGGGCTCCTTCGACGGCAATGGTTTCCGGGGGCGTAATCGTGTTGGCAAGGAAAGAGGCGACATCGTCGATTCCCTTCATCGAGCGGACGGAAAGACACAGCTGTTCTAAGGGGACGCGGCGGATTTCGGGGTCTGGTCGCGGTGGCATGCTTGATTCTGCCTTGCGTGTGTAAAGCTTGTAGCATGTACCAGCCCTAACTCGACCGGCTCTTCCGCGGCGCTGCTTACATGCTGCTTGGGATGCCCATACTTCTTGTAGTCGAACCATATTGTCTTTAGGGTCGTAGCTGGTTTCTTTCACACGGCCGGTATCGATAACCGCCACAATATCTTCGATGGTGATCGATGTTTCGGCTACATTAGTGGCTGCGATGACTTTCCGCTTTCCCTTAGGAGGGCTCTGAAACACGCGACGCTGCTCGGCTGGTAGGAGAGATGCATGTAAGGGAAGTGGATGTGCGTTGGGGATCTTCTTCACGGCGTTCAGGCATCTGTCAATCTCCATTGTTCCCGGTAAAAAGATCAAGATACCCCCGGGTTGATCTCCTAGCTTGGAGTCAATACACCGAACGGTGGAAGCTATCAACTCGTAGTTGATCCCCATGCCAACGGACCGAAGGATCTTGCCAAATGACTCGTCTGACGCTGAAGGAGGGGCTGTGTCTTCTTCGAAGCCTCGCTCGGCGAGCTCTGGTGCGAATCCCGTCTCGCGAATAACGTCATCGAGATAGTAATCCTCCACCGGGAAGGTCCGCCCAGGGATATGGACCAAGCCCACTGGTTGCCGCCCGCCGAAATATTGTGTAAAGATATCTGCGTCAAGTGTTGCACTCATCAGAATCACCTTGATATCCTTCCGATAGCGAAGAATATCCTTTAGGAGGGCCAATAAGAAGTCCGTGTCGAGACTGCGTTCATGGACTTCATCAACAACCACATGCGTGACGCCGGCAAGAGAGCTTGCAATATTTCCTGAGTCGCTGCTTGATTGGATCCTACGAAGCAAAACACCAGTTGTGACGAATGTGATTTTCGTAGTCCCGGGCTTGGATTTCGACTCGCCCCTAATGATATAACCCACCTCGTCACCGACGGATGAGCACCGTTCATCACTGACTCGGTCTGCCAGACCTAACGCGGAGATCCTGCGCGGCTGAGTACAGATGATATTCGCCGCATCCCCGAGTCCCCTCTTGATCATATCGTCGAGGACAAACTGTACTGATTGCGTACTTTTACCGCTACCTGTCTCTCCAGAGATTATAGTGACTTGATGAGCATTCACTGCACGTATGATTGCGTCCTGGGTACTCCACGCAGGAAGCGACTCTCGGGCCCGGAGCATCGCTTGTTGAGCTTTCGTGGCCTGCTTTGCCTCCCAGGCTTCTTTGATGGCAAGACTTTTCGATGAATTAGGCGTCCAATCAACACTCTTCACACCCCTATTCCGTTGGCGGGAAGGAAGTTCAAAAGTTGATTCCGAAGAAGCAACGGGTGGTGCTGATAATGTTGAGATATCGCGTAACTTCCCTGGATCTTCAATGATTTTTGGTAAATGAGTTTCCAGCCAATCTATGATATTGTAGATCATTTGTTCTCCCACGAAATTATCCTCTGCGAACTTCACAACCTGGCGGATGGCACTTAGTCGGATGTAGGCAGGAATTTTGTCTGTCTGGATAGATATTATTGGAACCGAAGACGGATAATGCACCGACGGTCTCTGGAATCGAAGGAGTATTGTCTCTCCACCCGGTAATTCACATTTAATCTCGCAGACCTCGGGTGATTTGGACGAATAGCGTTCTCCAAAGATGGCTTCCAGCGTCTCTTGCTCTTCAACCCAGCCATCCTCGCTCTCCGACAGCACAGAGTTGCTAGACGAGGGCCCGTGTACAAGAGTGCGCTGAAGAGCTTCGGCCGCAGCAAGCTCATTACCCTGCTTGCTGTCCAGTGTTCGTGCGCAGAGGTCCGTGGGATATCCAGCTGATGCGAGTCGCTTGAGCTTTGATTCCCTTGCAAGGTCGTCGCTGACCAGCGTGACGCCCACTGAATATCTCTCAGGTAGACACCAAGGTGGTAGATCATCCTCCGGAACGTAGATTAGAAGCCACTCCAGCACTTCTTCTCGGTCCTTACATGCAGCGCTGGCTTCCTCAACGTGGCTTCGGCGAAACCCTAACTTCGTGAACTCTTCAATAAGGCTATTTCGCTCTGGCTGCGGTATCTTAACGTCATAAGGGTTCCAGATCGTATGTTCCTGCACAAGAGCTTCGATCTCACGACGGACCCTATTTCCCAAATCAACCTTCGGAGCATTTGTCCAGACGTTTCTCCCTTTAGTTTGGTCGCTCGGCCCTGGCCCTAACCCTAGGTTCACCATGCCGTCGGAGGACTTCACCTGTGACGCTTCACGCTCTTTTTGTTTCCTTTCAAGCTCCATAGCCGCAAGTTCTCGCTCCTTCTTAGCCAAAAAAGGATCCGCCTCATACAGCCAGCCGTCTCCCTTCTTGACTTCTGCCGTCTTTAGTTTCTCAAAGTCGTTTTTCCAAAGCTTTTTGAAGTCCGGCGGGAGCATCATATGTAGATTGGTTTTGTTGCACACGTGGAAGAGCGCAAATGTCGCAGCATAATGACGTGCTTCCAGCGCAGTAGGCTGCTTAAAACTGGCTGGCAACCGTATGGGAGGGAGTGTAATTGTTTCTCTAGTCTTGGGGTCGACGCGTTTTAATATAACGGATGAGACAAAGCCTCCGTCAATTTTGTTCTATAGCGAGTGCAATAGTTAATACCGGATCAGCACCACAATGCGCGCATGATTATTTCGTGTTCAAGCTCTCACCATAGTATATTCAGGCTTTTCCCATTTATGTTTCTGGCAATGTTCTGACATCAAATTGACCGGCAATTTCCCCGTCCATGATGCGCCACCAATGACCTGCTTGACCGTAGGCTTCTTTTGCTCGTCCGCTGGTTGTTGCGCTTTCGCGCTTTCCGCTGTCCGCTCAGCGGCGGCTTTCGCTTGCTTCGTCCCAGGTTTGGGCGCGCCTCCACGGGCGTCGGACTTCTTCTTGGGCGGCATTGCAGATGGTTACTATCCTTGACGAAGACGCCCGTGGAGTCCCTAGCTGTTTTGTATTGATCGCCAGAGTGTAGTTGGAGAGATGATGGCAGATAATTTCCTGTTCCGATTTGGGTTCCCGCCTCAGGCAGCATTTTCTCTGCCGGCCGCGGGGAAGTTAGATTGCCTCCGCCTGATGGTATTTTCGAGTCTCTGCACTGCACACGTACCAGCGATGAACCAGCATGACGAGGGACTCGATTGGATGCGTATCCACAAAGTCTGGTCTTGAAACTCTTACTTGTCGTCTGTTCTTATATGGTGGTGGAGTCATGGAAAGCGGCGCAGATCCAAGTTCTGCATCGCAACCTCAGAAGCAGCAAGCAAAGAGAGATGCCTGTGAGTTTCCCGGGCAGTATTTCAGCTGCACACTACTTTTCATGAAACAATGTCAGTTAGCTAACTAGTCACTCTCCAGTCACAGAGCTTATGTCCCCGAAAATGAAGCAGCCCAAACACAGCAGCGGGAACTCGTCAAAAGATATCCCAAAGAAGGTCACCGGCGGTTTCTACGCGCGAGATGGCTTAGGCGCCTACATCGCGAAGCCGGAATTGTACCCACCTAGTACTGTGGTATATCACAATGACGAATTTGTTGTTATTCATGACATGTTTCCCAAGTCTACGCTGCACCTTCTTCTCCTTCCGCGCGACCCTGAAAAGACCCTTGTCCACCCAATCGAAGCGTTCGACGACACAGAGTTTCTGGAAAAAGTGAAACTTGAAGTTAAGAAGGTCCGTACTCTGGCTGCCGGCGAACTCCGGCGGAGATATGGGAAGTACTCTGCCCGAGATAAAGAGCGGCAAAAAGCGCTTGATGCCGATCCACCGGTAGACAGTCTGCCTGCAGGGAGAGACTGGGAGCAAGACATCATGTGCGGAATCCATGCGCATCCATCAATGAACCATCTACACGTGCATATTATCTCCGTAGATCGTTACAGCGACCGTCTCAAGCACAGGAAGCACTACAATAGCTTTAGCACGCCGTTCTTCATCGACATCAATGACTTCCCCCTCGCCCGCGACGATCCGCGAAGGGAGCCCGATAGGCAAGGCTACTTGCGGAGAGACTTTAAATGCTGGCGCTGCGGTCGAAATTTTGGTAGTCAGTTCACCGCACTGAAAAAACATCTCGAGGAAGAGTTCGAGGAGTGGAAACGACTGTGAGTGAGCAGAAGAGACCAGCCGCGGGCTTTGTAGGACCACAGTATATGATAATCTCTACTACAATTTGGCACAAATTTGAAACCAGAACTCCAGGTTTTCATAACCGCATCTTTGATAAATAAAAAGTGATCGTTTGTCGCCAAACGACCTGTGAAAAGGACCAAAGCTCCAATGAGCCACCAAGTTAAATAGATGTAAATATACATGCGGGGAATCCAATGTATAATGAGAGCCCTGGCGGGTTTCATTCTTAGTATAACCGCGCCAGGTTCGCTAACCTGACATGGCACTCAAAACAATTATCGTGCTGAGGACGACATTATGAAGAAAGATCTTCTTTGAGAAGCGCCCAACTCGAAAGCTCTCAAGTTTAGAAGTGGCACATCGGATGCAATCCGTTTATGCGCGTGACTTGGAGCGAGAGGTACCCTTAACCTTCCTGGCTTCAGGGCGGTTGATGTGGTGAGCGGGGATCCATTCGGCGTTGTAGGTAGTGGCGGATGAAACAGCAGGGTTGTCAACAGATGCTTCAGCCTTCTTGGAGGTGACGTTCTTCCTCGATGTTTCCTGCTTCGCAGACTTTCGTTTCTGAGGGAAGTAGGGCGCGATCCAAACGGTATAGAAGAAATATACGACACCACCAAAGCAAGCAAGGAGGAAGAAGTAAAGGAAGATACTAAGTGGATAAATAAGCTCTCACTTCATAAGAATACCGGGGCGCATGGACTTACATTTGAGGATCGAAGATGCTAGTTTCCGGCTCAACCACGCTAACGGTACCATTGTAGGCATACACGGTGAAGAAACGGCCCTCTGTATCGGAAATGACGGAGGCGAGAGAGAGTCTAAGATCCTGAGGGTGCATTTCGGTGGCAAAGCTATAGCTCAGGCTCTCCTGTGCACCGGCGGGAATTTCCACGTTGTAACGAGTCGCAGTCAAATTGCGGACCAGCTTGCTCTCCTCTCCCAGAGTAGAAAGAGTACCACCGACAAAGTTAACAGTCACGGCAGACTCTTCATTGTTGGTGAAGGTCACTAAGGCCTGTGTGGGGTGGCCATTGACAAGCTTCACGCCGAAAATCTCAGAGGCAGGGAATGCTGCCTGGGCAGTTACGGCAAGAGTAGGCGCTTCGAACGTCTCTTCAGCCTTCTCAGCGGTATCCTACATCCGAAAGAATTTATGTTAGCAGTCCAATTGATGCTTGTGCTGATGTGATAGCTGTTGCGAAACATACTGCTGCCAGAGCACCGCCGATCAAGGCCTGAACCGAGAACAAAGCCAGGGAAAGGAAAGCGAAGCGAGCCATTGAGACGAGGAAATACCGGATCTGTAACGACCACAGGAGGACAAGGAGAAGAAGATGACAAGGAAGAATACAAGAGGTGGAGAGGGGAAAACGGAAGGTCGGGGTGGAAGAGACACAGCAAGTTTGCTCCACGTTGGCGTTTGTTCCCCAGGCCCCGCTGACTCAGCCACCGATTCCGTTGCAGTTTCCGCAGTTGAGATACCGCGATTTACATTGCAGAAAAGGACTGGGGGAAATATAGCAATGAAAAAATAGAACCAGATATTGGCAGTGCTCCACTTGATCTATCTAAGTACAATGAACGAATTGTTGCCCAGATTCTCTCATTTAATACGCACCCGTCTAGCATAAGCGTCATTTCCCATTCTCCGCGATCACCTTTCAATAATCGGATCGGATACTCCGTCTTCAACTTACGTTTCGGCTTATAGGTTTCTCTAATGATCTCTTTGTCTTCGAATAGCACTTTTTGTCCCTTTAAGCATTATGTCGGTCCGCGCATATTTTGAACGTTACCAACAACTCACTTCTGTGGAACAGAAGAAAGACACTTTGATTGAGGTATCTCGATATGGCCTGTCGAACTCGCCAGGTCTACTTGTGTTAACACTCCGCTCGTCCGCTAGGAACTTATACAACGTGTGACTGAGCTAGAAGGCGCATATCAACAAGAACAACTTGACCATGATCGTGAAAAGCGTTTTAATCGTGATATACAGATCCATGAGATGGACTTGATGGAGCAAATATCGCGCGCTAAAGCTATCATGGTCAGCACTCTGTCATTGGATATTGCCCAATATTGTGTTGTTACATCAATCGCTGACGGCTCTTCTCTTCCTTCGTACAGAACCGCGAACCATTCATAGTCGTACTTTTAGATGGAGATGGAATGATTTTTAAGGACGAGTTATTACAGCTGGGAGAGGAAGGTGGCCGGAGAGCAGCAAAGGAATTATCCTTCGCAGTGGAAAACTATGTTGCGGATAACTTCCCAACTATTATTTCTCCGAAGATCGTTACGAAAATGTACGTCAACATGAAGGCGCTATGCGACGCTTGTATCCGTACTGGAGTTGTGATGGATCCTTCTTTACTTGATGAATTCGTTCGAGGCTTCAATAGCAGCTTTCCGTTGTTCGACCTTATCGATGTGGGAATGGGCAAAAATGCTGCGCACGATAAGATAAAAGGTATGCAATGTACTTGCAATTCAATATTTGCGCTGACTGGTTGCCGCTACTTCCCCAGAGACCTTCAAATTACATCTATACAACTGTCACTGCCACCAGATTTTCCTAGGTTGTTCAGAAGAATCGCCATACCTTCAGACATTGGAAGAGACATTAGCAGACATGGAGCTTTCAGGTCGACTCTCACTAATCGAAGGGATACCATTCGGAAAGAATCTCGAGCCTCTTAAATCACATTATAGGTTCATAAAATTTCCTGAGATTTTCCGGGATTCGAAGATAAACAGCGCTGCTTGGATCCCTTGGAAAGCTGCGATGGCCACCAAACCTCGTTCTCTCCTCACCCCGTCGCCGAACCCTCATGTAGCACCGCTTTCTCGAACGCCGAGCAATATTACCACAGCCAGTAATAGCGCACCTATATCGTCAACGCCGGCCAGCTCTCACGGCTCTGATGATTTTCAATTGGTGCGTCAGAAACCTATCTCCTCCCGCCCTAAGGTTGTGGAACGGAATAAGTACGGACAACGTGTAGACCGACTCGACATTGGGAGCATACCCCGGGAAGAAGTGAACCGCATCAAGAAGTTGAAGCTATGCAATTATTACTATCTACAAGGCGAATGCCCGAATGAGAACTGTCACCACGACCATTCTCGCAAACTAACCAAAACCGAGCTTCATACCCTATCAGCCGTCGCGCGAATGACTCCATGTCGATATGGACTGGAATGTGATGACCCCCAGTGTATGTACGGCCATCGTTGCCCCCAAAGTGAAGTTGGCAGAAAAGACTGCTATTGGGGTTCGAGTTGCCGGTTTAGTACTGCTGCCCACGGTATTGATACCAATATTGTTAAAGTGACAAAGGTCTAATGCTCTGCTCTCGGTATAATGATAATTGTTATAAAGGGCGTTTCTCGTGGTTTCACTGAAAATGACGGGGCTGTAACATTATTAATGGCGTTGGGTTTGAAATATTTCTCAGGTGACCCTTGCTGTTTTATATCGCCTGGTGCGCTATGCTTTGACCTTTCTCTCCCTCTTTCCAATCAGCTCAAGAGCTATGTTAATATGATGGAAAATCTGCGGCAGCAAACGATACCGCAGCAGTTATGTCTTCCCAAGCGACTGGAATATCTATCCATGTTAGCGTTGAACAACTCTTGTGTCTGGTCATCCATGAATAGTCGTCTTTAGTAGTCCGAATCTTCTCTCCCATCCAAAGCAATCTCGATCAGTACAACAATATGAGCGCCCGTCGTGGCCCTTGTTTAAGGCACGAGGATGCCTGCATTTAACACCGTATTCCATGATACAGCAATTGAACGGTTTAGACGAGACGGGCTCTATATCTAGGGACTTATTACCGGCTTCGATAGCTCTTCTTTTCCGCTCTTCCAGATCACCCCATAGAATGAAAAGCTTCTCTCTCAATTGTCCCAGGATTTCTGGGCATCTGCGCAAACTGCAAGAAGACGAGTCATCAGTTGATGAACTAATAGTACCTTGATATCCTCAGAACTCACTCAACTGCGTTCAATTGTAGGAGATGCTCAGCCTCATTATTAGAGACGAAAAGCTTAGCACGTTCGTTCGACTGTCCAGCGTTGGATGGAAAGGAGCCTTCAACAAGAAGACAGAAGCGCCATTCCCATATCTTATATGTTCGAGAAGCAGGGTCATGCTTTCTGTTGTATGCAATGGACACCTGTTCTCCATGGACAGCAAAGTCCTCTAATAGCGGTGGATAAAAGTCGACTACGCGAACTGTAGTGAGATAGCAGAGATTTTGAAATGGGAGGCGGTACGTGATACCGCTTGTCAGTGTGTTATCGTGAGATGGGTTGTTTAATATAGCCTCGAGGGATTGAACGTGCACGCCGCTTGGTGGTACGCGAGGCTTGACTGTGACGCAACGAGACTTAGTATGTTGAAGACTGCAGTCTGCTCCAAATAAGGTGAGAAAATGCTTACCATACTCGTTAACGGCTATCTGTTTCTTGATATCGAGAATTGTCTGGCCCAATTCCTTCTTCGGTGCTACTTTCGATTGTCTTTTGTTGGGCTTCTTCGAGGGTCGTTCATTGTCTTCATTCGGTTTCCGCTTCTGCTTTTTTGGTCGTGCATTCCAATATGCTTCTCGTCGAGCGAGCAATTGCTGAACTCGAGGATCGTTACTGGAATTCACTGGAAAAGCGTTCGTTTCGTCCGGATTGGCACGATTTCCATGAACTACAGCCTCCAGAATACCTTCTTCGACACGGCTCCATTTGATTTTGACATTTTTGAGGCGGACAATATCGCCTACGTTAAATCTGCTCCGGACAAACGATGCATGTGGTTCCCACAACGTTATTTGGATGCTCATACGACCGGTTGGCCCATTCCAGCTCTTCTTTTTCCGCTGAATATAGCCGTAAGGGTCTCCTTCGCGGCCGTGGTCAGACTCATCATCATTGTCGGATGTGTAAAGGAACAAATTGTCATTTTTCGTGTAGTCGGTAAGGTACAGAGTTGCTTTCTCGCTGTCATTACCATAAATCTTGATTATCTCGCCGATAAGATCCACGAATTGTCCGTCCTGGATATCTTGAAGAAGTGAAAATTTCTGAGTTGTTGATGCGGGCCTTGAAGCTGACACTTGTGCCAGATTTGGCCTGGTAACAGTGACAGTGCGAAATGCACCTGGTGAAGCTTCTAGTAAAGACGCCGCATAAGTCTTTTCCTGGTATGTTGGTTCAAAAGGGCTGGGACCGGTGAGTGCGGGGAGATGAGCTGTTGGATCCCTATCTGGGCGAAAGACAGCCCACGGAATAATTCTATCCTGAGGCGCCACTCCCAGTACTTTGCCATTCCATATCTTGACCTGCATGGAGGCTAGTCAGCACTGTATCGTTGGAGGTGTATTGGCTAGACGAACGCGAAGATCTCGTAGTAGAATAACATCACCCTCCTGAACAGGAGGTAACAGAGTCTCAGATTCTTTGAAGTATTTGATCCTGAGGCCATCCCATACATGCCCATTATCTAGGTCTTTATCCTTAATTGTGAATGTTATGCACATGGAGGTGCCGTTAGTTCTGTAAGCAGCGCCACCCATGATATCAACCACCACTCCCATGACACTTAAAACGCCCCTCCTGACAAGTGCATCGTTGATGTTGACATAGTTGGGTGGAAGTCGAGAGCTTTGGGGAACCATAGTTGCTCCAGGCTGTCGTGATCTGTGGCACAGGCTTGTCCTTGTAATAAAGTAAGTTAAGAGTCATCTCTCATCACAATATCACAAGAAGAAGCAGCGCCGTGTGTGAGATCAAAAAGGCGTCATTGTGAAGATGACGGACAGGAATCTGAGGATAGACGCGCCGCAGCAATTAGAGACGCGACTCCGCCTTGGTATCTTGCATTATTGTTGTCGATCTGCGCTAAGATCGCTTGGGCGCCTACAGATACGTAGGTAGCGCTAGTCTAGCGTTAGTCTCTCTCAGGGCCTTAGGCATCGATTCCGTCCCGTGACTGCGGCAGACTCGAGTCAGAGCGTCAAACACTCATTATTTTTCCCCTCCTTCTTTCACTTTGCCAGTCGCCCCGCGAAGGCTTTTCCATCTCCCTTATCTGACTATATTTTGCTTGTCTGCTTGGGATTTTTCATTCTCGTCTTTCAACTATCTTCATTACTTTCTCCCCACCCTTCTTTCCGCTTCACAAATTCTCTTTTTCCTAAGGTTACCCGTTGTGGTGGGTTTTGTTTTTGTTCCCTCACCTCAGCAACCATGGCCGAACGATATATCCCAGAGCATCGCCGCACCCAATACAAGGCCCGAAACCAGTTTCGGCCTGATGAACTCCGCCGCCGTCGTGAGGAGCAGCAAGTCGAAATTCGAAAACAGAAGAGAGAAGAAAACTTGGCCAAGCGACGTGGTATCCAGACTCGGGATGGCGGAATTGGTGTCGGAGGTGGCATGGCTGCCGCCGAGAGTGACGACGAGGCGAGCGCCATTGAAAGTGAGGTATGTATGATTTTAGTTATACTCTTTCTTCATCGTCATTTATTCTGGTGTCCCGTTGTCATATACTTCATGGGCTTCTCCTTTGTCCCTATGCGGCAGATGCTCACCGCCCGAACATCGTCTTATCATCGCGGGGCAATATATGCCCAGCGTTCTAGTTTTTGCGCTGGCTCATTCGAACCCATGTCCGGAAAGCGAAACGTGCTAATATGGCCCTCCTTAGCTCAATGTCGAGTTACCAGAGATGGTCAAGGGTGTTTTCTCCGACCAGATCGAAGCTCAAATCCAAGCGACAACCAAGTTCAGAAAGCTCCTCTCCAAGGAACGTAACCCGCCTATCGAGCGTGTCATCGAGACTGGTGTTGTTTCCCGCTTTGTGGAATTCCTCCGATCCCCTCACACTCTAGTCCAATTTGAGGCTGCTTGGGCTTTGACCAACATCGCATCTGGATCTGCGCAACAGACCCAGGTGGTCATTGAAGCTGGCGCTGTCCCAATTTTCGTCGAGCTGTTGAGCAGCCCAGAGCCTGATGTGCGCGAACAAGCCGTTTGGGCTCTCGGAAACATTGCTGGTGACAGCCCTCAGTGCCGCAACTTCGTTCTTAACGCCGGCGCTCTGCGCCCTCTCTTGACTTTGATCAATGATGGTCGCAAGATTAGCATGCTGCGCAACGCTACGTGGACACTGAGCAACTTCTGCCGTGGCAAGACTCCTCAGCCCGATTGGAACACGGTATGTCACTACCGGATCAGCGCGTAACGCTGCAGCCCTTGCTAACATTCTGCCAGATTGCTCCTGCCCTTCCTGTCCTCGCGAAGCTCATTTACATGCTTGATGACGAGGTCCTCATTGATGCATGCTGGGCTATCTCATACCTTTCCGACGGTCCCAATGAAAAGATCCAAGCCGTCATCGAAGCCGGCATTCCTCGTCGCCTCGTAGAGCTTCTGATGCACGCCTCCACCTCTGTTCAGACCCCCGCCCTTCGTTCCGTTGGCAACATCGTCACTGGTGATGATGTTCAGACTCAGGTTATCATCAACTGTGGGGCTCTTCCTGCTCTTCTCTCCCTTCTGAGCTCAACAAAAGATGGTATCAGGAAAGAAGCTTGTTGGACCATCTCCAACATCACTGCTGGTAACTCTAGTCAGATTCAATCTGTTATCGATGCTGGTATCATCCCCCCGCTTGTCCATCTCCTTGCCAACGGTGATTTCAAAACTCGCAAGGAAGCTTGCTGGGCTATCTCCAACGCTACATCGGGTGGTCTGCAGAAGCCCGATCAGATCCGCTACCTTGTTACTCAAGGGTGCATCAAGCCACTCTGTGACCTTCTGGCATGCCCCGATAACAAGATCATCCAAGTTGCTCTTGATGGCCTTGAGAACATTCTTAAGGTTGGTGAGATGGACAAGGAGGCTGGACAGGGTGACGCTCACGTGAACCGCTATGCCTTGTTTATCGAAGAGGCTGGTGGTATGGAGAAGATTCACGACTGCCAGAACAATGCCAATGAAGAGATTTACATGAAGGCATACAATATCATCGAGAAGTACTTCTCAGATGAAGATGAGGCCGCGGGTGACATTGATGAACTTGCTCCTCAACAAACACAGACTGGATTTACCTTGGGTGCCACTCAACAACAGCCCGGTGGATTCTCTTTCGGCGGTGCCAATGGCGGCGATTCTATGGATATGTAAATTGGGAAGTCAGAAACAAAAGCTCAAATGAAGGAGAATGACTTTGGGCATATTCTATGTCCAATCCCTTAGCCCATTCCCTCCTGGTGGGTGGATTGTGGCCTCAATCCACATCAAATCGGTTACGTGCAGTCGGCCACTTATCCCGCAGCAGGCTCCACGATGTCGGACTTTTTAAAGTGGTATAATCTTGATTCCTCCAGACGTGATCTGGGGTCTGCGGAGTCAATACAATTGATACCACGCCAGGGTGTTTCGGTTTTCTATTTCCTCACTTGCTTCTCGACGGCTCATCTGTTTCTATTCCGTCGAATTTCTATATTCACCCCTTTTCACTTATGGTCTGATATTTCACGATAAACAAGATTCACCGTCATGTATCCCTTTATTTATCAGGTCACCCTAGCATTCCTCATACACAGGCGTAATTGTCTATAGGTTCCTAAATCGGTTGTTTTCCTCGTTAATTTTCTTTATGACTATTTGCCCTTGATAAGGAGTGACTTGGTCCTTGGAGGAAGTCTGTTTCTGCTTGTATCCTTGAATCCGTATCGATGCCCCAAAAGAGCTTGAACCACATCGCGTAGTACTTTCCGGGTTTGCGTCATACAATTCCTTTGGCGGCCAATTCAGTTAATCCAGACAGCGCCCCTACCCACGCCCAGCCGTTGACATAAGAATGTCAATATTACGACCTTGATGCTCTTTCGAACAAAGGTTCTTTCCCTAAGCTGAACACCATTTACGTCGTTTCCGCAACTATATCAGAATGGAATTATTTAAGATTTATGGCGGGTAGTGAAGATATGACTAGCCGAAAGAGTTCTTGACTTGAAGGCGGGTGTACTCTGCATTTATGACATAAGACTGAAAAGACTCTGGTGGCTCACAGCCAGACTCTCACAAGCACCTTCAGTACTGTCATTCAGCCAAAGCCGATGCTTGGTTCGCCGTAGAGTCGCATTCGTTGTCCTCCATGATGACAAACTTGGTAATATTCTGGACAAAGCAATGCATCGATAGTCAATGTCATTATCCCTACTCCTGAAGGATCTCATTATAGGAGAAAGTATGGAACCTCCACAAAAAAACGCATCGAGAAACGTATGGCTTTAAACAGAAGGGAAATGTTAGCTAAAAGGGTACTGGACAAGAGGATAAAATCATATAAGAGAGTATGGTACTGAAGTTGCAAGGGAAATGGAAAGAAATAATAGACCTAGGGTAAAGACCACAGCGAGGTATGAAAACTGTTGAATCAAGTCGTGAATCTGAAAATGTGAATAGAGAGTCAAGCGCCGTATACACCCGATTCCGTTGGGAAAGGGAAAAAGACAAACCAAGAGGGGAAAGACAAGAGAGGGTGATAGCATCAATCACCCATGATCTCATCTTCATCTGGCTCAGGTGTTGCGGCTTGGTTTTCTCCGTCTTCATCGTTGTCCTTGTCAATATCAATGTTGTCTTCCTCCATTTCTTCATCACTGTCGCGCTGCTCCTCCTCATCCGACTCTTCGTCAATCCTCTCGTTTGACTTAGTCTGTGTAGGGCCCCTGTTGGTTACGGTTGCAGATTGTGATATGGTTGCGTCTTGGGCAGTAGACTGTTTCCCTTTAGGCTGGGCCGGTCGTGAAGCGGCACGTTTAGCGGGTCGGTCTTCGAGATATACCAAAACTTCGCGGTAATTGGGACCAAGCTGTGTCTTATGCCTCAGTAACTTCTTCTTTATTTGTCCGGATGTGTCAATGATGCGCCCGATGATCGCGAGCACGAGCTTTCCAGTTAGCTCGCATAGTCGTTGCTCTGCGAAAATCTTTTTCGCCAGTCGCTCCTCGCGAAGTGTTTGCTCTTCCTCCTCTTCCTCGTCATCCACTGGTTCCCGTTCGAGTTCCGAATCGGAGGCCGGAGCGTCATCTTCGGCGGGTTCAAAGGGGACGCGTGCCTTCTTTGCATACGTTCTTAGGGCTATTCCATGAACCTTCATGATGAGACCCTGGACATCGTCATCGAACTCGTGAATTAGGCTTTGGGCCTGGAAGATGATATCTTCATCATTTCCAACACCAAGGCCAACATTCCGCAGTGTGCCGAACAGCGTCTGAAGGTCCAGAAGAGTGGTAGTCGCGGCGAAGCGCAGATCGTCCAATCCGGACCGCTCTTTTATGATAGTAACGAGAGTCTCAACGAACATCTGTCGGCTCTTTGTCAGGGCCTCGAAGTATGCTGTGTTAAATTTGGCTTTTCCACCCTCCAGGGCTGATCGCAGATTTTGAACCTTCCACATGAAGTAGAGCAAAAGCGCCCTGATACTGTTGATCACCACTTCAGCCTCTACTCTCATTGCGTCCTCAGCTTCATCCGTTTCCGCTGGTGCCTCCACCCTTGGACCTCTTTGCACCAGATGCAACATTGTGTTGAACGGGGCCTCTGATTCCTTCTTATTCCTACCCTTCGAGCGATTGGAGAGAGGTGTTTCAAGTATCTGCGTGCAGTCCATTACGCTAGATAGGTTGAAAATTCTTGTCACAGTGTTGTTAAGCTCGTTCAAGACTGAAGACGGTAGCGGGTTATCACTTGTAATATCCGTCTGTTGAGACAATCTGCCGAGGGTGTCCACCATGTCATCCCAAAGTTCTTGAACCTTGCTCTCCAGTGCTTCGCGCATATCATCCGAGCTCTTTGCGTGGAGGAACGCAACGCTAGCCTCAGCTAGAACATCCTGATCTGAATGGGTTAGGAATTGCTTGTTAATGTCGTTCAACAAGGATGTATAAGCCGTTGCATCTTTCTGAAGATCTTGAATCTTGTCAAGGTCCACGAAGTGCTCTAAGCGTAGAACCGCGGAAGCAGCCTCCGGTGTGGAGCCGAATTTGTTCAAGAGCCGTGGAATGATTTGGGCAAGATTATGAGCGATTTCCTCCTGCTGCTCTGGAATTCTGTCGGTCAATGCCTTTACTTTCCGGCCTCGCTTATCAATGTTGGATTTGGCAACGTCGAGGATTCGGAGTTTAACAGCACAGCATAACACCTCCAGCAGAATCATCTCTTGACCTTCCTGCATTTTGTACAGCCTTTTGACCGCCCCAGTCATGTCATCATCACTGGGATCATCAGGGATTTGAGAATGATCAAACAGAAGATAGCCAGCCAGAGATTGCCAATTCGACAGTTCTTCAAAATGTGGGTAGATAGCTTCAGTGGCAAGAACGAAGCGCGAGTCCATTGAGATACCTGAAATTGCGTCTCGGGCTTTTATACTTGGTTCAGGGGCCGATTCGTCTTCTGGAGTATCATAAGCCTGAATGATGTCTGCAAGACACCGAAACTTGATCCATGAACGTTTGGGCGATTCGAAATCTTCATCGTCTTCATCATCCCCGAATACTTCACCAATCTCGTCTGCAACCTCTTCCACCGTCGAGTCAAAAACGTCCTGGACATTTGCGACAAAGAAGGGGCCTGCTGCCTTGCGCACACGCGCCTCCGAATCGAAGATGAGCCTCCCAACAGTGTCAACATCGGCAGGTTCAATCAGTCCGGCATCTCGAATAAGGTCAAGTAGTTCAATTGCCATGGTACGCATCCTAATGTCGGAATCATGGGTGGCTATTTCCACAAATCGTTGGCGAAATCGTTCAGTAAAGGAACGCACACCAGCGATGTTGTCTTTATTCGAGTATATATCCAAGAGTTGCTGCAATGCAACGGACCGCGTATGGACATCGCTGTCGGATATAATCCAACCACAATACCGGAGAAATTGGCCCTCGAAAAAGTATTCCCTGTAAGTGCGCATCCACGATCCTAGTGCTGCTATGCTTAGTGCACGGATTTTCGGGTCGATATCCCGGTAGCGATTGACGAAAATAATATTCACCCCGTCCTTGAGAAGGTCATCTATAAGCTCGAGCTTAGCTTCGCCCTCTTGAATAGATGACTTTATCGCGTCAACACGGCCTTTGTTGACGGTCTTTTTCTTTTTTTCATTCTCCAGCTGCTTGCGAGAGGTTGAAACCGAAGTAACTACCTCCCGTGCAATGACGCAGAGTGCGTTCATGTTTGATAAAGCGACAACGGTTGCGGTATGCCTGAGAGGTCTACATGTAGAAGAAGAGAGAGACGATAGCCACGATTGGAGATTTTCGTAGAGGACTTTGTCATCGTAGAGCACCGAAGAATGGTGCAGGGTTTGCATCAAAGCCACAAAGAAGTTTTCCAGGATAGGCTGGAAAAATCGATACTTTCGAGATTTCGAAATCAGGGGGTAATCGGAAATGCGTTCAGCAGCATATTCCTCCTGAACGTCCGTAACCCGTCGCGATATATGGTCGACATCCTCGATGTCCTCCGTTGTAATTTGGATTTCTGTTCCCGAAGCCCTGAGCACCAAGTTAACCAGGTCGCGCATCGCAGTCGTCTGCGCCTCTTGGTATTGTGTGAGCCATTCCGCAGCGACAGTTTCCGCGTCACGCCCTTTGCCGAAGACCTCCGCTATCAAACACAACCGTTAGCCAGAGGACAGACAGATCAAATACATGTCGAGGGAAATCGCGATCCATACCATATAAACCAGTCTCGCCTGCAGCCAGACTGGGCCGCACCTGCGTTTTTTTCGGCCGCGCGGCCGGCTTTTTCCCGTTCGCAGCTGGTCGCAAAGGCAACTGATTTCCAATTCCGTTTCCAGTGACTTTCGGCTTTTTTGCGCTCCGAGATCCTTGAGTCTTTGGTTTGCTCCTCGTCCCAGAAGAGGTCTTCTTGGCGGATGCCTTGCGAGCCGCGCGCCTCTTCTCGCGCAGTTCTTCCTCATCAGGTTCATCATCCTCATCTACTTCCTCGCTTTCCGACTCCGACACGTCTTCAACCTCATCTTCGTTCTCATAACCGGTAGTCGTTCGCTTCCGTTTTGCGCCGCCTGCGGTCGCACCATTGGCGTCACTATATGTTTGTGAGAATAGTTCAGGTCGGCGCGTCGCTCGACCAGATTTTCGCCTGCCTCTTGAAGGTGATGCGGTATCCTGGGTCAATCCAGGTTGGGGCGAGGAGAAGTGTAACTCGGGCTCCATGTTCCTTGCAGGAATTGGGAGAATAGCTCAATAGCGATAAATATAGATCCAGACAGTTTATGCCACACACATTGACGGATGACGGGCGAGGATCGTACTTGCACGCGGGGTTGTTGCGGGCTGAACGGGAAACGCGACAACGGATGAAATGTTTCTGCGCGCGTTGTCCTCTACCAGTCGAAGGGGCATAAAAAGTGTTACAAGCGGCAGTGAGCACCGAGACCCAATGGACAAGAATTCCGCTGTCTCGGATGGGACTTGACGATGGAGGAGTAAGGGAGGAGTGGAGGACGCGGAGCTGACTAGAGACCTACGAGCAACTGGACGGAGCAGACGCGCTTCGATGCCTAGTGCTGCCTGAGACGTGCTCACCCATAAAGTCATAAATTAGTAAAGATATTTATGCAGGTCACATGATGCATTAACCCTAGAGATCGGCGCCGCTGCGGCGGAGAAGAGGAGAGGGCGGTGCTGATGCTGTAATGGAAATCCATCTTATGTTCCATCACAGAGGTCTTTGAGGTTTTGTAACAGCCAAGATTGATAGCCAAGACGCTCAATGCAAGGTGCCTAGTTAGCATCTTGTCATAGAAACTCCGTTTGGAGTTCTTCTCCGCAGCCTTGAGCTACGGTTGGACAGGAGCGACTTAATCGGCAGCAGATATTCCCCCTCAGTCAAGCACAACGACCTTGAGACACCGTCATCTGGCATTTGCACCGACATTGACGCCCGCGCCATTCTTATAAGTATCGTCATGCCAACGAAACCGAAGCTCCTGAATTCCAAGTCCTTCCCTCCTCCGACACTACGCATCCTCCCCTGAAGACTTCGCCCGATAAACAACCAAAATGCCAGTCAAATCGCCCTTTGAGTCCTCAATTGCAAAGCCCGGGCAGGGAAAAGTCGTCCTATCACTGCTACCCCCTGCGAATCCATCACTCAGCACCCTGACTTACAAATACCCGCTTAAGCTCCTCACACGCACCGGGGGTTTCGTGCCGCAGTCTGCATCACCCTCCGCCTCTCAACCTGTCCACCTCTACCTCCTCACCTACGGCGGAGGTCTCCTCCCGGGTGACCAGATTGATGTCTCGATAACCCTTGAGCCGCGTACTAGGCTCGTCGTCACGACACCACAGGGCAGCACAAAGATCTTCAAGACAGAAGCATCCCAGGGGCGCACGCTTTCAGATCAAAGTCGCCAGACACTAGAGGTTCGCATCGGTCAAGAAGCGGCATTGTGCTACCTCCCCGATCCTTCGGTACCATTCAAAGACAGTCGTTACGAGCAAATCCAAACCTTTATCGTCGATAATACAGCCAAGGGATCCTCCCGGAGCAGTCTCTGCGTTCTGGACTGGGTAACGCAGGGCCGCACTTCGCGCGGCGAAAACTGGGACTTCCACCTGTGGAAGGGAAAGAATGAGATATGGCTGCACGATGATCCCGTATCGTCCCCATCCTCCTATAGCCAAAACAGCGAGGAGAAAGAGAAGAAGAAACTCCTTCTCCGGGACTCCTTGATCCTCGACGACGAAGCCTCTACCTCCACTCCCCAGATCACAAATAACCCACCCAAATCCCTCATCCGCGAACGCACAAGCCCCCACGGCGTAATCGGCACCCTGATTCTCTATGGGCCTGTCTTCGAAGAACTCTCATCTTTCTTCGTAGACAAGTTCACCTCTCTCCCGCGCATCGGGGCTCGGAACTGGTCTTCTTCTGCGCCGGCTGCCGTAGAAGTGCCACAGAACTACGATTCTCAGGTGACGTTCACTGCAGCAAGGGTGCGAGCAGGTTGTGTTCTTGTGAAATTTGGCGCAGCGGATTTCGAGACAGCGAAAGACTGGCTGGGCGGCATATTGAGGGAGGAGGGGAGTATAGCGAGAGAGTTTGGGGAGGAGGCGCTGCTTTGTTTATGATCCTGCATTTCTTCTGCGAATTGCTTTATATGGCATGATGAAGTTGCTCCCTCACGAAGATTAGTGACAGCGCCTGTTTATTTTCTATCTTGATACCCAGAAGTTATATTTGCATCTGACTGTTATGTGAACTATCAGAATCTAAGTCTAGCAATCTATCAAAAGGTTAACAATGAACGTAAAAAATCGACGCTGTTGCATGTAGGCCTTCTCATCATTCAAATCATGAAACAGAAACATCGCAACGCCGGGGGTATATTCGTGTAAAACAAAACCAAGAACCGTATCGTCTATTCCATATTAATGCAGTCAACACAACCTAGGCTGACGCGCTTGTAGGCATCACGATCGAAGACATATAGAACGACACTGAGACTCAACCCATTATTGAACGCCATATTCCGAAACAGAATATCGCGAGAGGATATGTTCGTCGGTGTCTATGAAGCAGCATCAATCCCACCAGGCAAAAATGCTAGGCGCCCAATCCTTCCTTGTTGCACTCACGAGATCGTCCACGTTGAGCATATCGACGCCTTCACGGGCTAAAACACGCCATACATGGTTTCGCAGACTCCGTGGCCAGGCTGGTGTTCCCCAGTATCGGACCTTGAGGCCATGACGGTGAGCAGCTCTAATTTGGGATCTGATTGTTTGGACTTGGCGGTCTGTAAGGTGCAGCATCCATGGGATACCGACGGCTTTCTTAAAGGAGACCGAGGCATAATAGCTGTTAGTTGTGTTGAAGATATCGGGTTCAATATCCCCATCTGAGCCTCCCAACAAGCCCCGGCCCGCATTACCAGCCCGTTCTTCCAAACGCTCTTTGGTCTCAATCCGATCGACATTCTCCACTAGTCGGTCAAGCGGTGCATCAAAGAAAATGTCACGATAGGTGGTACTTGCGGCGATTCTATTGAAAGGGGCATTTCCCGTGCCAACAACGGTAATAGGCCCGTTGATGACATCGCTACCGTTGTAGTAGGTCAAGTAACCATTCTCGCGGAGCGGTGTCAATTGTGCATAAACGTAGTCCCAGGTCTCCTCACCGTCCGTTTTGAAATCAATGAGAAGGATTAATGTCTGTGAAGGATCGGTGTCGAAAACCCCGTTCCGGGGCTGATCGATATCCGGATGAAAGTGGGTAATAGGATTCTGTCTGCGCAGTATGCTCAGCAATGGATCAATGTACATGTTTCGCAATGTACGACTTGGCGTAAGAGCTGAGCGAGTATGGCCGACAAAGAGATCGTCGTCAAAAAGCCACACGTCCGCCTCCACGCCTGTACACCCGGCCTCTAGCGCAGAATAAAGAGGTACACGGCGCCAGTAATCATTATGCGAATGGCAAGAAACAGGAAATATATCCCGTGAAATGTCCGTGGGCCAGCGAGTGGTGTCCGATGGATCAGCGCTTTGAGGCTGTCGCCAGCGATCCGCTACTCGATCGATCTCGTCAGGGAAAAACGAGATCACGATGCCGCAAGCCAGCGAAAGAAACTGGAAAATACCCCTGGAAACTCATCAGTAGGTGCTAGTACAGAAGCTGGCTGTGTACTTACAACATACTGAGGAAAGCCACCACACTATATAAAAGGCAGCAGGATCGGTTTGGCGTTCGGAGCCATCGAGGGCGGAGCACAGAGTGCCTGGTGTGGAGTGGAAGTAAAGGAAGAGAAGGATCTGATGCCTTGTTTCTGGCAGAAGCAGCAAACCTGGGCGAGACCGCTGCGATCCTGTGGGCCCATAGTGAGCCCGGTCTCCGTCTTTGCTGGTGTTTCTCCCGGGCTTCTTCTGAGTCTGAATCGTAGGCAGATTCTGGCACCTCACGGCAGTCAGCAGTGGCTGTTTTATTGTCTGTGATCTTATTGCTGATGCTTTCTTTGATGTCCTGGTGAGTGCTGTCGGGCGGAGCAGGAAGTGGAGGGGTAAAGAATGGTTGAGAATAACGAGCAGGGGATGCAGAGGGCGACATGACTAAGAATGAGCATTGGCGCTATAGCCATGAATACACAGACACTATTCACCCTATTCTGATTCTGTTCAACATTATCTCGAGCAGAGGACGTGGAGCTATCTATTTATCCTTCCCACCACATCGCATCTGGGCCCCAGGCCCTTCTTTCCCTCTTTATCGATGGACTACTGGCCCGTGGTAACACATCTTCAGGCTCAGGGTCCGAAGCATGCACACTGGGAACGGCAAAGGATTCGTCGCCCAAACAGAGCACTTGACTGGGAGGCATCAAAGACCCAGACTCTGGAAAGGATCCAAACGACCATGTGCTGCACCGCCCGCTCCTATTGGCCACCATAGCGACCTTAGTAGCCAAATCCAACCCCCCTCCAACAACAGTTGCGAGCAATCAGTCTATCCACAGACCTTCTTGTTGATCAATATCGGTGAAAACGACCTCATATCATGGAGAGTTATGCAGATCCCTACTCCAGGTCTAGTATTCAGCGAGCAGCAGCACAGAATTCCCGTCCTTACTCGCTCCCCACCATGTGAGAATCTCCTATTCTTTACTGCGCTTGGGATGCTCGTTGACTGGAAGAACACTATCTCGGGACTTTTTCAGTTGCTTTTAGACCGATTCGTCATCAAATAACAAGCCCTCTGATGCCAGAGATTAGATCTATTTGAGTCTCCAACTGTGGTGCTATGTCCCCCATTCCATTCCCAACAATAAGGACCTGCTTTATCCAGGACCACCACGCCTCTAGCCTCGCTGCGTTCAAAGCCTTCATAAAACTGCAGGACTATACTCCGGACCTGGTTCGTCAAGAATGATGACGCTTTTCTGTCCCTTCCGCTCTGTGAGAAGCCCCGTCCGCGGTCAGTCTAAGAGATGTTTGCTAGGGTAGTGTCTATCTGTGACAACAGTAATGAATCATTCGCAAGACACTGGTTCCACCTTAACTTCTCGAGAAACCGGATCTGCTGGGTTGAGGAAGGGTATTTCAGAACAAAGTACACGGCGTACAAGGTCCTGACGGGCGAATGCCCCGTACAAAGGCTAGAACTCCAGGGAACGGTCGGTCAAGCCCCAATGTAGGTTTGGTGTCCTTGAAAGGGTCGCTAGGCAGATATATTCTGTCACATACTTGCCGTGGAAGTGAACAAAACATCACAGCAGCAAGGCAGAAAGGCAGGATCTGGGTGGTTTGCTCAGCAATCATAGCACTCTAATTGCCAGCGATGCTATGTTGAGAACTTTGAGACCAGAAGTACTCAAGTAGATATCAAGATACTACCAGGTGACGATACTTCAGTGATGGACTAACAAAATTGTGGCTGAGGAAGTAGGCTACCCGCTTAATTGCCCAGGACTAGGCAGAAATATTGGAAGGGAGAATGCGAGTTCCGCTAGTATCTCGTAGCTATTCGATGGTAAATGTTACCACAATTCTCGATTGTGGGCGCTGCCAATCACAGCACCAATTCCATAAAAAGAGCACCCATATATGAATCTTCAATGGGAACAATGATTTGACTATACTAATTTGTTCGCGATCGAAATTAAAGAAACAGTGGGCGTGGACAGCGATGTACAGCGGCAGAATAACTGGGAGCAGAAGCGGTAAGTCAGATAAGATCACGATAAGATAAGGCCGCTATCAATGCGAAAAATTATTGCACTCCAGATCAAGAAGATCCGACATTATCAGCTCGTTAACGATCAAGACTTGGCCCACAATGCCTCACAAACACAAGCGCAGGCATAATGACGAAAGGTAAACTTCACCAATACTATAGAGACTGCAATATCTCACAAGTCAAACATCAGCGCCTACGACCTCCCCCCAACCCTAATCGCCAAATCCCTCCCCGTCCGAGACCCGTCAAAGCCTACAGGCAAAGGCAAAGGGAAAGAAAAGGGAAAGGCAAACGCGAATCACAGAGTTCAGTCGAAAGATGGGAAAGGGTCTGCAAGGAAACAAAAAGCGGCTATTGCAGCGTCGAGACGCAAATCTGCCTTGGATGATGACACACCGCGCGCATTCCGGCAACTAATGCAGTTTCAGGAGAGGAGGCAAATTCAAAATAACAAGAAGCGGAGGCGCGATGAAAATAGCAGTGATGATGACAGCGACAGCGACAAGGATACCGCCCCTGTTTCACGCAGACCCAAGAACAAAACGAAAGAAAAGCAATCAACCACAACATCGACAGAGTCAGGAGACTTAGAAGGGAAAACAGCTTCAAAAAGCGCACCTAAAATCCTCCCCGGCGAAAAACTCTCCGACTTCGCCGCCCGCGTGGACCGCGAAATGCCTCTTTCTGACATGAAGCGCTCCAGCCAACCAGCAACCCCTAAGGATCTTCCTAAGATCCGTGAGACGCGTACGACAAAGCACGAGAAGCGTCTGAAACGGCTACAAGCACAATGGCGTGAAGAGGAGGCTCGAATTAAGGAGCGCGAGGCGGCGGAGCGAGAAGAGAGAGAGGAGGAGATGGAGGAGCAGTTGCAGCTTTGGAAAGAATGGGAAGCTGAGGCTGGGAAGAAGAAGAAGAGGAAGAGGAAAGGTGTTGATGATGATGATGGCCCTGATCCGTGGGCGAAGTTGAAGAAGAAAAGAGCGGCTGTGAATCCGTTTGAGGTTGCGCAGGAGCCCCCTCAGCTGAAGAAGCCGAGAGAGGTATTTAAAGTGCGAGGCGGCGCAAAAGTGGATGTTGCCAATGTGCCTTCTTCTGTGGGGAGTTTGAGGAGGCGTGAGGAGCTTGCGAGTGAGAGGAGGAATATTGTCGAGGAGTATCGGCGGCTGATGGCGGAGAAGAGGGGAGCATAATATTGATACCCAGGATTACTCTATATCTACGTATCAAGATCAATCAAGTTTCCTAACGCTAATATAATAAGAATGTGGAATGGCTTTTGCATTCAACCTCTATGAAGAAAGAATACCAGGCTATTGATGCTTTTATGTACAGTATAGATCGACCCAAAGGAACACCGTGATCATCAAGAAACATTATGCAGGGAATCATTCCTGCTGCAGGAACTTGACATACTCCGCAGCCTTGGCCTTGGTCTCCTCGACCGTCTTCTCATCACCCTTCTTCTCCTCAAAATCAAGCCATTTCTTGAAGAAGAAGCGCGCCTGCTTAGGCTTAAGCTTCTTACTCTCCTCAATTGCCAAGCTACCACCCTTCTTCACGTCTTTGATACCAAGAACCCGCTCAAACAACCGGCGTACCTGCTCAACATCGCCGTTCTTGATTTCCAGGTCCAGGAGGACGTTCCAGAGATCGACGCGCTTGGGGAAAGAAGAAAGTAGGCCCTCGAAGATGGTACGGCCACGTTCAACGTCGCCGTTGGGAGAGCGGAACTCGAGCTGTGCGAATTTGGATGTGGTTTCGACGTGGGTATTCTTGGGGAGAGATTGGAGGGCGCGGGAAAGGAGGCCACGACCGCGGTCTGGCGCAGCCATAGTATCGTAGAGGAAGGTGGCGTAGTTGATAAAGAACTTGGGGGAATTGGGGAAGACCTTCTTCTTGAGAGCTGTCTTGAAGAGCTCGTCTGCTTTCTATAGTTGGGCTATTAGCGCTGCTCGGGAATGGTTAGGGACATCAGGAGATTCTTACCTCGTTCTTGCCGGACTGGATGTAGATGCTGGTCAGCCGTTCATAGATCTCCTGCGTATCATTGTATTGGCAAGCACGCTTGAAGACTTCCTCAAGGGTGTCATCGTCGCCGTATGTGTTCTCCAGGTTCAGCATAGCCACCCAGATGTTAAGCTTCTCCGTGTCTTGGCCAATGGTAATGGTACGGAGAGCACGTTCGGCAATCTCCCTGGCCTTCTCAACTTCGCCCAGCTCGAGCTGGAATGCCATATATTTCAGCCAAAGAAGCGAAGAGTTAGGTTCACCGAGCAGGAGTCGTTCATAGTCGGCTACAGATTGTGGCCCGTTAGCATCGAGCTCCCCTGTGCGGTCGATCAGAATTTCAGGCTGTCGGTGCTTTCTCTTCTTCTGTGTGCCCTTGTCCTCATCATCAGAATCGGATTGCATTGCTTCATCTTCATCATCCTGTGTGTTGCCATTCCAGTCGAAACCAAAGGCACCAAGACCACCCTTTCGAATCTTATTCGTAGGTTCATCAACATCATCACCCTCTTCTTCCTCTCCACTCTCCTCACTTCCACTCTCGTCTTCAAGCTCCATTCCGCCCATGGACACATCGCTGTCGTCATCCTCATCGCTTTCGCCGGATTCTTCAAGCTCAACACCGCCAAAACCGTCAACACTGACGCCTTCGGAATCACTACCCTCATCTCCGCTGCTCTCGTCCTCAGCGTCGTCATTGAAGTAAGAAGCCTTGAGCCCGAACGAGATCTTTCCCTGGTCACGATCCACCTTAAGAATCTTTGCCTTGACGGCATCTCCCTCCTCGTACAGAGTCCTCGCATCTTCCACGCGAGTATCCGCCATCTCGGTGCGATGGCAAAGCCCACTGACATTGGACGAGCCGTCAACGACAATAAACGCACCGAACTGCTCCACTTTACGGACTTTTCCAGTCACGATCTGTCCAGGCTTGAGGTCATGAAGTGTTATGGGAGCCTTGTAGTTTGGATCAAGAACAGAGTCCTTAAGACTCATCTGAAGCTTCTTGTTCTCCGGGTCTACCAAGGTTACTCGTCCTTTGACTAGCTGACCAACCTGGAACGAATCTTTCCACTCTTTCAAATAAGAGTCTGACAGGTCTGAAATGCGAACAAAAGCGACGATATTGTGACCAACGGTCACAAAAAGCCCACCATCGGAAACTTGTCGAACGAAGCCCCGGATGATATCGTTGACTTTAACTTGCTCAATGGAGGTAATCTCTGGATCCTGAACGGAAAGAGATGAGCTCAAGACCTTTGAAGGCCGCAGTGAAAGATGGATCTTCCGATTGGCTTTATCAACACCAATGATACATGAGCGGACGACTTCGTTCTTGTGGTAGGAGTGCGGATCAGCCTTTGAGAAGTCGTCTGCCATGTTAATTAAGTCAACAGCACCGACTAGTGTGTTGTTGAGTTGCATGATGACCTGCTTGTCCGTGACGCGTGTCACTCTGGTGGGTAGGACCATGCCAACAGACAAATCCTCAAAGGTGAGACTTTCAGACCGTTCTCTAGCTGAGAGATCAATGTGGCCCTTCTCAGCGTCGACCCCAGTGACGTGGAACTTCAATGCGCAACCGATTGGATATTGCTTTTCAATATCGGCGAGAAGAGATATATCGTCCGATGCGTCGATGAAACGCAATCGTCCTCGAACATTAGGGGATAGACTGATCCAGAAGAAATCATTGCTAACATTGTTGACAAAACCAAATGATGATGAACCAACTTGCACCTGATCAATTGATAACGGCGTAGCGTTGTCTGCTTTGACGAACTTGGGTTTCATGGAAAGCTCATACACGTTGAACTTGCCCGTGCGGTGACTGATGGGAAGGAACGTGTAACTGCGGGCATCGTGCAGGCCCAAAACCTTTGCCGTTACGACCTGGCCGGGGCGGAAGTGCTTTAATGGGTGTTTCTTGTCACTAATATCTTCCCAGCTGTCAAACACTTCGGAGACATCAATCCGACCCTGGACGTTGTCGGCAAGTTTAACATTAATCTGCGTACCCTTAACTGAATTAATCTTGCACTTCAAGACTCGGCCGACAGTGATATCTGACTTGGCCTTCAGGGTCTCGTCAACTGGATTGGCAAGGGATTCATCACCGGCGGCTGCGGATTCCTTTGCAGATTTCTTCGCAGATTCCTTCTTAGGCCCAGCATGTGTCGCTTCCGCAGGATCCATACTCAAGATGAACCGTCGGAAATCATTGTCGAGGGAGTGGACAGTCGCAGAGACCACTTGGAAGTTAGCTTTACCGAACTCAGCTTTATTCAAATCCTCCGAGCCGACAAGTCGTCTGGGAACAAGACCGATAAGTCCTCCAAGGAATTGCACAAATAGTCCGGTAGGCGTAATGTTCCGGATGAAACCAGTCACTTCGGCGCCCTCTTGGAGCTCTTCGAATGTGCTCGGCATCTTCCCTTCTTTGGTAGCCTTCTTGAGACTTGCTCGGTTGGTGACATGAATGAGGCGATGAGCACGGTGGACGTCGAGGACAATGAGTTCGTTGAGCTTCTGGCCCACTCGAATTTTGGAAAGAGTTGAAGAGCGTTTAGAAGCTGATCCATCGGCTACCTGACCTACGCCCAGCCGAGCCACAAGGCCGCCTAGATCATCTAACCTCAAAAGAACGTAATCATCAGACTTCTCGAAGACTGTACCTGTTACGGACTGCCCAGGCTGAATTGTCTTGAAGGCCGTCCTGTAACTATCGGCAAGCAATGATTGATCCCTGCAGGATACTGAGAGTTTGCCCTGAGATGCATCAACGTTCAATGCATGCACATTAACAACTTGACCAAGTTTGAAGTGTTGAGAAGGATCCTTGATGTATGCTTCACTCATTTCTGATACGGAAAGCCAGCCACGAACGTTGCCGTAGAACTGAACCACAGCACCATTTGGCAAGATATTGATAATGGTTCCTGGGGATTGAGCTCCAGGAAGGATATCTCTGTAGTCCTTCCAGACGGCAGCTTCAGTATTTAATAAACTCTTCTTCAGAGTCAAGCGGACTTCACGCTTCTCGAGATTAACCGACAAGACCCTCGCGGTGATTGATAACCCTTCGCGGAATTTCTTTTCAGGAAACTGTAAGCGCGTATCCGCAAAGTGCACCGAGGGAATGAATCCTGTGATGCCATCGGTCAAGGAAACAATCAGGCCAGTAACGCCTGATTCTCCAATCAAAACTTTGGTGATGTTTACCTTGACCACTGCACCAAGGGTGACGTCTTCCAGGCGAAGGAAAGGTTGGTCAATGACCTTCCTTTCGAAAGACAATGAGTAGAGATTATCGATGGCGCTATAGCCGACAACTCTTGCCTCGTGTGTCGTGCCGACTTTGAAAGGCCCATGGTCAGAAGATATAGTTTCCACTTGTCCATCTGCAAGTCTAGAAACATGAACGAAGCCCATGTGTTTTGTTGATCCGATTTGCACGTAAACACCGAGACCTGGATCGACATTCACTATTGTGGCTTCGGGTACCACGGCCGAGATGGCAGGCGCATCGTCGGAGGAATTCGGTCCATGACTCTCGGTCGAGAATTTTTGAACATGATCAAGCAGCGAAAAACCAATCTTGTAGGGTTCTGAACCAGGGAACGTGCACGAAATACGGCCCTTGATCTTAGCACCATTATGATACTTCTTCGTCAGGTCAGTCTTGCCTGTGGCGCCGCCGGAGTGCACCAAGTCGACAGTAGTGTCTAGCATGCCCATGATTTTTCCGATCATTCCAGTTGATGACACATCCGTCAGGAGGATCTCTGCTGCAGCACCGGGAATGAAGGAGTTGATAGTAGGTGCTACACTGAGGAAATGCGACTTCTTGATCGATCCGGAAGATTGGAGGTTGGCAGATAACTTGATCACATTGCCACTGGCATTTTGGCCTGTGACCATGCACAGGAAGACAGAACCTTCCTTAATCGTGGAATAGTCCGTCCTGGGGTCGATTTCTTTGGACGACATGAAACCTCTGACATCGGAGCCTTCAATGCCTAGATCCATGACCAATCCGTGGTCTTCTATACTGACAACGGATGCTTGGACAGCAGCGTTGACTACCAAATCAGTTTTCTGAAGGCCCGTGTTCGCGGATCGTGGATCGATCGAAAGCTCAATGCGCTTCTTGCTCTTCGAACTGGAGTCGGCCGACTTGTTCCCGACTGATACAACGTAGGTCCGCAGATATTGACCAAGGTAGAAGTAGTCGTTCAAATCGAATTCTTCTTCATCGGAGTCTTTGTCTTCCTCTAGCATCTTCTCAATCTTACTCTCGAGCGTCTTTGACACGGACGTTAGAGGAACATAACCTGTAAGGTTGTTCGGGAGCGAAATTCCAATGTTGTGAGCATTTATACTTGAGACTTGTCCTAGAATCAGGGCCCCCGGGACCAGTCGCTGACTTTATTAGCGGGCAGTCGACAAAAAATTCACGAAGAAAGAACAACCGTACCTTGAAACTCAAGCCTTCAATTCGAACACCCTTCTTCTCACGCTTATCCTGCTTCGCGTCCTTCTTACTCTTTCCTTTTCGTTTCTGCGATTTCTTGGCGGGCGTCGATGCATCCTCGTCTGCGTCTTCCATATCCGTATCGTCTTTAAAAGCTTCATCCTCGTCTTTGGAAGGCTTTTTAGTGCCGCTCTTTTGCTCGAAGAGAACATCCTTTGTTGCCTTAATGTGAATTTGCTTTCGTTCTAGGGGCGTCAAGACACTTCCACCACCTCGAGGGAAAGACGGTTCGTCGTCTCGCAATACCGTGAGCTCAGAAGCTTTCGGCGCAGAGCCCGCGGTCGAGCTCTTGCTGTCTGTCTTGTGCCCTTCGGTTCCCACGCGCACACGTTTCTGGGGATTGCGGGCTGATGACTCCTCGGCAGTATTGCCCTTGCGCTTAATGGGAGCCATTTTGTGTATTGAATGAAAGCGTATGCGCTCTCACTCCATGTACTAGAGCAAATCTGTAATGCGGGAAAAAAATAAAAATTTGGATAATTGCCGGCCGGCACAAAGTGACCGCCTTCCAAATACTCACTCTGTATGGTCCGAGCTCCCACTTTAAGTGGAAGACTCACCGCCTGCCTGTACTGGAGATTTCGCGTCAGGCACAAGCACGTCCACGTCCACGTCGCGAGCAAGAAACGAGTCTCGCGAATGTTGCTTGGTGGATTCTTAGCTCCACCATGCCTCAATTCTCCTCTTTTGCCTAAGATCCCCTCCTCACGATTTACCCTTGTCCTTGCCAATGTATAATGTCGTTGTATGACTGTTTTGTTTATGGGACACAATGACTCGCAGTCATGACCTCCCCGAGGTATCACGATCTGAGCCAACCTTCCTCTCGCCATCCCAAGAAATCCCTTCATCTCCGCCTTCGATAGCCTCCGATGCTGGCTTACGTCGCAAGCCGAAGAAGCCTCCTCCAGTCACTCCTCGGTCCTTCAGACGGTTTTTCACTCCTCGCTCATTGCAGGAAAGCAGTCTTGGAAATGCTGTCAGGACCAGTCGCCAGGCCCTTATGGCCCTTAGCTCTCCAGCAGTCAACCGGCTTGGGCCTGCATTTACGAGGACATTGAAGGCTGTGATGAGCATACCAGAGCCTACAGATCCTATGCAAACACCAAGCAAGAAACGGAAGTTGTCAATATCGTCCGTTGTGTCTCCCCTTCAATCGTCACCAACACGCAGGATTCGTGTTCGGGGATTGTTAGACGATGACGAGGAGGTCGAAGTCCCTGTAAAAGACATTCATGTCGGGGCTGGAATCCGGACGAACGAAGCCAAGCCCGCACCACCGATCAGAACCTCGCCAAAAGTCTCCCCCGTGCGTCGATCCAAGGCTCTGCAGACGTCTGGGGCGCTGTTTATGCGCAGCGTCATCGGAACTCGAGCCAGTCGAGTGACCATGCGAGCAAATTCCGGCGCTGGTTTGTAAAATCCTCTTTGACTGCATATGCCATTTTCTCACTTTGCTCTAGGTTGGCAAGACCTAACATCCACCTTCTACTCCCGAGCTGATGATGCTCATGCTTGCACAAGCTCGTCAGGCGACCGCCTTGCACTCCCGTTTTGCACTGCAGCATGCAATAGTACGTCACGGTCCTATGCCTGATTGAATCTCACTAACTACTGATGTAGCCAATACACTCGTTGCCATAGGCGATGAGGAAGGTGGCATTCGATTGCTAGATTCAGCGAAAGACGATAAAGTTGGGTTCTCAAAATCATACCTAACATTTCGCCCGCATGCCAACGCCATTATGGACTTGGATTTTTCGTCCGATGATATGCTGCTAGCAACAGCGTCGGGTGACCAAACAGCAATTGTAATTGACATGGCTACTCAAAAGCCTGTGTATTGTCTGTCAAATCATGTGTCGTCCCTGAAGCAGGTGAAGTTCCAGCCAGCAGCCAACGATAAGGTCCTCGCCACATGCAGCCGCGACGGAAATGTGAATATCTGGGACTTGCGCTGTAAGGGTTTCGAGAGACCTTCTCTGCAAGTGCAATGCTCTCTCGAATCTGAATCTGAATTTGAACCTGCCATGTCCTCAAAGATGACCTACCCACAAGTTTTGAATACTGTCCACGGTGCTCATGCTTGGATGCCTCAGATAATGACTCCAGAAAAGACTGAGACTCAGGTGGCCCGTTCCGACATCACAGTAACGTCGCTTGCATTTCTTCCGCCTGGCCGCGAGAATCTTTTTGTGACTGCGTCTGAAGCCAATGCTTGCGTGCGGTTGTGGGATCTGCGCACAGCACACAGCAATCGACGTGGCCGCCCTGCACTTCCTCTTTCGACAACTCGAGAGCCAGATAGTCATATCAAATACCGCCGTTTCGGGGTCACCTCTATGGCGCTAGGTGGTGATGGCTCACGATTATATTCACTATGCCGGGACGGGACGGTGTACGCCTATTCTACCTCTCATCTAGTCCTTGGCCACGCTCCCGAACTTTCGTTGAACAATGACCGTCCACGGCGCTCGGGTGGGTCTGATAAAGACGGCCTCGGACCTCTGTATGGCTTTCGTCATCCGCGCCTGCGGGTTTCCTCATTCTATGTCAAGATCGGTGTTCGCAAGGCCGCTGGGGACAAACCAGAGATGTTGGCTGTTGGCAGCGGCGAGCCTTGTGCTGTCATATTTCCTACGGACGAGAGGTTCCTAGACCCTTCGACCCAACGGCAGGCCGTTCAACCAGATCAGTCTCCATCAATCCCGTCAACACCTTTGTTGTCCACCCGCTCTGGTCTGCGCCGTACCAATTCAAACATTGGGTTATCACAACGCCTGGAGGACACGATCCCAATTTATCATACTGGCACACCGTTGATCGAGGGCCACAAGAAAGAAGTCTCTGGCGTGACGTGGACTGTTGATGGTGAGCTCGTCACAGTCAGCGACGACTACAGCGCTAGATGCTGGCGTGAGGGCCCTGATGCAAGAGACCTACGCGCAGGCGGAGAGACAGAAGGCCGTAGGTGGCGATGCGGCTGGGCTGATACGCAAGACTCTTATGAAGACGAAGATGAATGATTCTCGCGAATGCTTTATCTATCTCAGCATCTTGCACTTGCTTTCCTGTTTGTTTTTCCACATGAGTGATCCTGGGTCTGTCTGGTTTCAATTGTGAGCATTTTGCGGCGTTGATAGCATGAACTCTTCCTTTCCCATTTAGCGGGTGTTTGTTTATTGTTTAGAGGCTTTGCAATACCCATTTCTAGCAGTGACTTTGCATAGAACAGGGCGTCTACATATGGACAAAAGAATTTACAGTTCTAATTCACAAAAACATTGTCCCCATGTAGCTTGCCTTGCGCATAAGCTGGATCACCAGCATATTATTTCACAGGCATTGAACGTCGAGATAGTTGTGTGCTGGTACTAGATCCTATTATACTTTTATCTAAATTCCGTACATGCAGATATAGAAAGATCTCACGTCCAAGAGAAACACTACTCTAGTGGTCGTGGCCATGTCCATCGTCTTCCTTGCGCTCGGGGTCCAGCTTGATCATAGTATCAATGCGCATGATGGCAATGCAAGCCTCAACCGCACTCTTGAGCTGCTTGAGCTTACCCATGCTAGGCTCCAAGACACCAGCCTTGAGGCAGTCGTGAACACGACCCTTTGTCAGGTCAAGACCATAGTTTCGGTATTCCTTCTTTTTGGCGACGGCCTTTTCTTTCTCATTGGCTTCGCCTTCCTGGACGCGCTGAGACAAGGCGTGTCGTTTGCGGAGTTGAGCGACAAGCTCGGAAGAGTCTTTCGCTGCGTTGACGGCTAGAGTCTTGGGAACGATTAGGAGGGACTGAGCAAATTCGCCGATAGCCAGTTGCTCGCGGGAGCCCTGTGCGTTTCTGTTAGAGCGAGTGAGAATAGGCAAGGGCCATATTACGTACCACTGTGACGGCGAACTCTTCAAGGTACATGTGAAGAGCTGTCTCGACGGCACCGCCTCCGGGGACAATGCTACCGCTTTCCAAGGTTCGCTTGATGGCGCAAAGGGAGTCGTGGACTGAACGCTCCATCTCATCTAAGCTGAAATCATTGGGGCCTCGCAGGATGATGGACGCTGAAGTGTGAACCTTGGTACCCTTGACGAGGATGCACTCGTCGTCGGATATCCGCTCCTGAATAACCTCATCTGCGTGACCAAGGTAGGAGGCCTCGAATTTCTCATCGCCATTCAGATCGGAGAGCGTGCTCACCAGCGTAGCTCCAGTGGCCTTCGCGATACGTCTTAAGTCTTCCTTCTTGCATCGCCGGACGGCCATGGCGCCCTTCTCAACAAAGAGCTTGAGAACCATGTCATCAATGCCCTTGGTAGTGAGAATAACGTTGGCTCCAGACTTAAGAATCTTCTCCACACGTTCAATAACAATGCCGGATTCCCTCTCACGAATCTTCTCCAGCTGGTCAGGATCGTCAACTGTGATTTGAATGCCGAGTTTCATTCTCTCCTTCTGCAGGTTCATGTCAAGACAGGCAATCTTGGCGTCTGTTATCCTAGTCTTCATGGCTTGGGAGGCAACGGTGCAGTTGAGAGCATATCCGTTGACAAGAACTGACTCTGTTCCACTCTTTCCATGGGCCTTAAGCAGATTGACTGCCTTAACTGGGTATTTGACTTCGTTCTTCTGGTTTGTGGTCTTGACCAGCAGCATTGCATCGACGCACAGGTTTGCAAAGAAGTCGGCATCAGCACCGATGATCTTGCTGGACATAGACGTCTTGGCAATGTTAACCAAGCTGTCCTTGCCCAAATGGTCGACCTTTGTGGCGATGTTCTCATTCATATATTTCACGGCCTCCCGAAGCGCTAGTCTGTATCCGTTGATGATAGTTGTGGGGTGGATGCGGTTCTTCATCAATTCGTTTCCTCGTCGGAGGAGTTCTGCAGCAATGAGGACGACGGAAGTGGTACCGTCGCCGACCTAGTTAAGAATCAGCACAAGTGTCCTGATACATTAATTATGGACGGGGGGGTACGCACCTCCCTATCCTGCTGTTGGGCTAGATCCACAAGAATCTTGCCAGCAGGATGCTCGATATCCAACAGGCTCAAAATAGTGGCACCATCGTTTGTGACCGTGACATCCTAGCACTCGTTAAAGGTATAGCCTTAGATTGCGGGGTCCATAACAAGCATACACCGATCTCGTCAACCATCATCTTGTCCAGGCCTGAGGGGCCAAAAGAGCTCTTAACTACATTTGCAATCGCTTGGGTCGCAAGGACTATGATTCGTCAGGGGCGGACCAACATAAGATGATACGACGCAGATTTCGACTCGACATACCGCACTGGTCTCGAACATCGGCACCAGTTATTTTCTGGCCTCCTAGGACTGTGTGGTTTGGTTAGTTTGAAAGTAGAACAGGACAGCAAATTCTGCAACTCAGGTGGATAGGACTCACAGAGAGTGTCCGCGTTACGCGGCGCCTCAAAAATGCCTGCCATGTTTATACAGATGCCGTGTGAGCGAATGTCCAAGCTCCGACAGCTGCTTTTCTGGGGGGTTGAATGGGCTGCGCTAAGCAAAAGATTCTGCCAGGCGGGCGGTGACAATATTTCGATATCCCACTTGATTTCCCCCTCAATGAGTCAACTCTCTCACGAGACTCCGGACTGCCTTTTCTTTCTTTAGAATTCACGTTTTCAGGTCGATTTTCGAGGTTTCGACACGGTCCCAACCAAAATGGCCAGCCAAGCTCCTCTCGACAACGCGAGTGCCCCCCAGGAACTGCCTGACCGTACCCAGAACCCCGCTGGGGAGGCTCCTCAGGCCGAAGTCTCGAAGAACGCAGCAAAGAAGGCCGCCAAACAAGCCGAGATGGCTGCTAAGAAAGCTGAGAAGGCCGCAAAGGCTGGAAAGTCTGAGAAGGGCCAAAAGCCTGCTGGCAAGGGACCAAAGGCAAACCCCGATAAGGCCTTGATTGGCATCGATGTGGGCAAGGACGAGGACTTCCCAGGCTGGTATCAGCAAGTCCTTACCAAGGGTGATATGCTCGACTACTACGATGTCTCTGGTTGTTATATTCTGAAGGTGAGGTTTGGTAAATCTAAGTCTGCCAAAGAGAGTTCTGCTAATAGTAACGGCTAGCCTGCCTCGTACACGATCTGGGAGGAGATCCAACAATGGTTCAACCAGCGCATCAAGAAAATTGGCGTCAAGAACTGTTCTTTCCCTCTGTTTGTGTCCGAGGATGTTCTGCAAAGGGAGAAGGATCACATCGAAGGCTTCGCTGCTGAAGTCGCTTGGGTTACACATGCGTATGGCATAGCCCTATCTTAGTCTGCTCCCTGACAATTCATGCTGATGTTCTATCCTCCATTTTGCAGTGGCTCCACCCCGCTTGAAAAGAAGATTGCCATCCGTCCCACCTCCGAAACTGTCATGTACCCTTACTACGCTAAATGGATCCGAAGCCACCGAGACCTCCCCCTCAAGCTCAACCAGTGGAACTCTGTCGTTCGGTGGGAGTTCAAGCACCCCCAGCCATTCCTCAGAACGCGAGAGTTCTTGTGGCAGGAAGGGCACACGGCACATCTAACTAAAGAGGCTGCTCACGAGGAAGTTATGCACATCCTTGACCTCTATGCGCAAATTTACGAGGAACTCCTGGCTGTTCCTGTTGTGAAGGGTCAGAAGACGGAGAAAGAAAAGTTCGCTGGTGGTCTCTACACCACGACTGTTGAAGGATATATCCCAGCTACAGGTCGTGGTATTCAGGGTGGTACATCTCACGGTCTCGGTCAGAACTTCAGCAAAATGTTCGGTATCACCGTGGAAGACCCATCAGCGAAGGGCGACGAAAAGAAGCCGCCTCTCTACGTTTGGCAAAACTCGTGGGGTCTGTCTACCCGCACACTGGGTGTTATGGTCATGATCCACAGTGATGACAATGGATTGGTCCTTCCTCCCCGTGTTGCTGAGAACCAGGTCGTCGTCGTCCCTGTCGGAATCACCGCTAAGCTCACAGAAGAAGACCGTGCTAAGCTCTATGCTGAGGTCGACAAAATTGTCGAGACTCTCACCGCCGCTGGTGTCCGCGCTATCAGTGACAAGCGTGAGGGATACTCTCCTGGTTGGAAATTCAACGAGTGGGAGCTCCGTGGTGTTCCTCTGCGAATCGAGTTCGGCCCTGGTGAATCGGCAGGCAATTTTGTCTCCACTGCCCGTCGTGATATTCCCGGCAAGGATGGCAAGGGTACAATCCCCATCCCCGAACTCTCCACTGCCGTCCCTGCTCTTCTTGAAACAATCCAGAAGGACATGTTCAAGCGCGCCGATGACCAGTACCGCACACACCGCAAGCTCATCACCAACTGGGATGACTTCACCCCTGCCCTCAACGATAAGAATATCTGCATCATCCCCCACTGTCTCACTGAGGAATGCGAGGACCAAATCAAGGAAATGAGCGCCCGCAAGGCTGAGGAAGATTCCGGCGTGGCTCAGGACTCCCGTGCTCCTAGCATGGGAGCCAAGTCCCTCTGCATTCCCTTCGACCAGCCCGAGGGCATTGTCCCCGGCGAGACGAAGTGCACTAACCCCAAGTGCACCCGATTTGCCGAGAAATGGTGCATGTTTGGCCGTAAGTTCAGCACCAGTATTATTTGACAATCAGAGATACAGGCACTGACCACTTCTTCTTCAACAGGTTCCTACTAAACAATAGCGCCTTGCCCTGAAGCCTGGCAAATCCATTATCACCCCCGCCATGTCGGCGGTTTGGTCCCTACGAATTACTGTCACGACTCTAACGTCCCGTCACCCTTATCGCCGTTCTTTCAAGCATAGCATTGCTTTGCTTTTAGTCCGGTAATGATAACCTTTTCCTGTTTTCTATTTCAAGTCCTTTCAGAGGTCTAGAAAATTCTTGTATCTAGCAGGCCATTCATAGTTAAATTGAGGCTGTGGTAGGCGCCTGGGGTTTGCAAGAGGCAGTTTCTGTGACTGGTTTTTTTTTGTCGTCTGATAATTGAGCAATTAGCATCCTATCGCGTCGTATCGTATACATCTCTGACTTGTTGAACACAAATACCCTTAATTTCTTGGTTTCTATTATTCCAGGTCAAACCTGATCACCACAGATCAATGTTTAGAGCAATATATATATCTTGCCAATACTGTTTGTAAAATGAGATGTTCTCTGCCCCTTTTTGTGTGTGCAACAGAAACATAGTACCATGGGTATACAGCATGTAGGAACGATAAACCACTAGCCGCTTATTCTGTGGTAATGTATGGAGCCAGCAGTCTGTAGTAAATGCAGAAATACCGCATAAAAACGCCCTGAATAAACGAAGACAAAAACAATAGGACAACCCAAAACTTATACGGAGATGGGCAGAAAAATATGGTGCCCAATAACTTTCCGGATAAACGGCAGGAAATAGATACTTAGAGGGATATCAGCGAAAGGACATGAATGCTTGATGCTAATATCGAAGACGTCGATTGAAAGACATGGTCGCTCTTGACTAGATAGAGAGTGCAGGCAGGTAGCAGCTAGTAGGTTCGACGCTAGCTAGCTAGGTTAAACTGGTGTCAGGTATATATAGTAAACGATATTAAGCAGCGCTTGAAAAAGAATAGGTGTGGTGCTATATAATGCAAGGTATGACAAGGCCTTAATTGTTGCAGGGCCGCGGGTGTAGCTGCCATATGCGTAATCAATGGCCGTTCAATAAGAGGCCACCGACTGACCACTCGTTGTACGATTCTTCCCGGGCGAACTGCGCGAACCTGCACCACGGCTTGCCCGTTTTGGCCAGTTCACTAATCTGTAGGCTTTCTGTGGTGTGGTGCTCTCCGCGGTGTTGGCCACGTTGTTCTCGACGCCGTGGACCTTTACCTGCGGAATGCTGCTGACGCTGGGAAGATGGATGATATCCGAATCGCTGTCGGACTCGTGAAAGCCCGTTGGGCTATCGCTGGTGGGCGAAGTTTGGGCGCGCATACAGAGAACTGAGGGCCTTGTACTGAAACTGGATTGGCTTGCGCCGCTCGCACTTACAGTGCTAATTCTGTTCCCGTTGGGTTCGGTTGAATTCTTGGAACGGAGAAGAAGATCCATGTAGGTGACCGGCTCCTCAGAAGGATTAGGATGTTGGGGGATTAATGTGTCGAATAAGCCAGGTGAAGGGGGTGGAGCATCAGTATGTCGTCGGCGCCTGGGAACATTGAGATCCCGACGGGGAGCACTGGACGGGTCGCTCGTGGAGATACTCTTCCGTGCTTCTGAGTTGCGGCGGGGCTTTATGAACGAGCCCTTGCGACGTCGCCGTTGACCCTCCTTGAGAACAATTGGCTTCGGCGGAGTGGCGCTCTCGAACGAGTCTTGAGAGGGTGAAGGAGTAAATGGAGTCCCTTGCTCGGGTACGGGAACCCGTTGAAAGGCCTCGTGAGAGTTGATTTCGCGGATAATGGCATCTTGAAGAGTTTCGAATGTTGGGTGCGGTGTCAATGCCTGAGTGGAGGTGTACGCTTTGCGGAACATATCCATGATCTCGGCTACTTTCTGGTTCGAGCTGGACAGAGGGGACGGCGTTGGCGTTGCAACTGGTAGAGGGCTGTTCATGATCTCTGCAATACTAGGATTCTTCGTGGCGTCATTGTTGCTAGGGGTTGGGGGTTGAATGACCTTGTGCGCTATCTTTTTTGGCCGTCCCCGAGCGGCCAATTCGGTGTTGATGGAGAGATCCAAGATGTTCTTCTTGGACCCTGATCGTGTAGCCATTGGAGGCCTTCCGTCGCCTGGTAACCGCAAACTGGTAGATGATTCCTGCTGTCCCCGGTTGACAGGTGTAGTGGTGGGCAAAGTTGGGCTATCCGGTAGCGGCCTGTTGGTCCAATGGTCCCCTTGCTTGTGAGCGGGAGGCACACCTAAGTGGTGTGAGATACCGTCTTCCGATTTAGGGGTCTGTTCAGATAGTGCTGGGGCCGATCTCTGAGTTCGTAAAGGACATTCACCGTTTGTCTCTGAATCATTAGAGTGGGCGACCACCTGGTCTCGAACAGATTTAGGTACGGAATATAGGGCTTCCTGTGAGATTGAGTTGACAAGTTGACTTTCTCTGGATCTCGAACGGGCACAACCTCTGGCACCGTCCCTCTGTTGTCGGTCATCCGTCCCATACGAGTGGCTTTTTGTGAGCTGCCGAGCAGCGGGGAACAACGTATTCTGAGCCATATTCCGATCCGCCACACCTTCCTGATAAAGAGCCGAGATGATGCGGGTATAGTTTCTCCGCTTCAACTCGTTCCGTTGTCGAAGAAACGTCACCATATTACGCTCGGCTACATCCTCATTGAAGGGCGTGATGGGAGATAGTGTACTAGCAGACTGCATCTGATAGCGATGGGAGGAAAAGAGAGCATCGAGGAGATCAACATGGCGTGGGTTCCTTTTCGCGAGACGGCTTGAGGCTCGAGAGGCTGGAACCTGCGAGGCGGGAGACATCGGCCGTTCTTTCAGCTGGTCATGCAGCACCTCGAACTGCCTTTCGATGTTCTGAAAATGTTCATTCACGCTCAATGCCGAAGTCATCGAACTGGGAGGCCGGCCCCGGAAACTCTGTGTTTGGGACTCTCGGTCCCCCGGAACTGGGGTCGATGGGGTTTTCTCCGCATGGAAGAGACGTCTCAGTGCCACCATCTTGGTCAATGCGTAATGGTTCTCCGAGAAGAGAGAAGGAGTTGCACAATTCAGCTGAAGCCCGCGGAACGAGTGGTAGAGGAATAAATGAAACAAAATCAGCGAATGTAACAGGGTTGGAAAGTTCGTAATGAGTGTGATCAGCGCATCATAGTAAAAGCAAGCAAGTGAGAGAATGGTGAGGCCGAGTCATAGCATGTCATACCTCAGTGAGGCCGTTGAAAGTATAGAAAGAACAACCGCAAAAGCAACGCTGAAGAGGCGAAGAGAAGCCCGAGAGAATCCATGCAGGAGAGGACCAGAAGAAAAGCAAAACGGAAGAGGAACGCCAACAAAGACCCAGTTGGAAAGAGCGCCAGGAACGAGGCTATGGGGTTTGCAGATCACACGAAATCATCTTCGATCAGGGGAGTCTAGAGAGACGAACTAACAGTGATGGGCCAGCTCCACGATGGGCCGTCCGGTTTTTTTTTTTTTTTTTTAATTATTATTATTTTTGGTATTATTTGGTAATATTTGGTATTTTTATCATGATCTAAATTACCGAACGAAATCATACAAACAACAGCGGTGGGCCTACGAAACGCAGGCCATTTGACAAGAGATCGAAGCCATAATGGATGTTTTCTGCACTTAGCTGCAATATTGAATGTTTGACCTGAAGTGTGTACAGTCATGGAGCGGGGATGAAGTAAGGATGGTTGGCGACGTGCGAGAAACGTCAACGTTGGTCAAGCTGCAGCAGGTCCTTGGCGGCGTTAATTCGGGCGGTGACAGACTGACAGGAAGTCCTCTGAGTCGTCCAGGAACGGCACTGGTATTTGGATCTGCGTCCGACTTCCTCATTCGTCCGCCCCTCTTGGTCTGGGCTCAGGGACTGCCGAGACGAACTGCAGGCTGTGCAGCAACACAGTGCCCAACTGCCACTACTAACGCCCAGTCACTGAGGTATTGCGGAATTGAGACACGAAAGCCGAAGGACTGTCAGAAAAAGCAAGAAACAGAGCAGGCGGAAAGCCCGGTAATTTCTTATTCCAGTTGCACGAAGAGAAATGCCGGATGGGGTCGATCGTCACTTATATAGCCGCGCTTGCTATGTTGGGCCTCTAGCTGTCTCTCGCGGCTTCCCTTACGTGGGTTCCCAACCGTATACACCATCCTCTGTTGCACTTTATCACTTCACAGTCGAGCTCAAAATTTAGGCACTGACTCAACTTTCGAATAGAGCCAAGACTTGAAGAAACTCAAAGCTATCCCCGCCAACCCGCTACCCCATTTTCAGACCGCGCTAGACTTTAGACTCGATTAACCGTCACGAAGCTGAAACACCGAGCCGGATCTTGAACCACATCGTATCGCTTTAGCTTACGCTTCGCATTCGCGTCCAATGGCCGATCGATGAGATCTATCAGATGCAGATTCTCTGCTCGAGGAACCTGCTCGCATGCCCCTCGCGTTTTCACCACCAAACATTCGGTCAGGCCAGGATCATGGTTTATAATCCTTGAATGGTATGCCACAAATCACCAGCCAACACTGTGCTATTTATGCCGAACCAACCCACGAGGGCGGAGCCACGTGGTTTTCTTCGTGATATCTGCATGGAGAATGCAGCTGCGGAATTGGCACCCGTTCTTGGACTGAAAGCATGCTCTTTGCCCTAAAGCGTCCAGAATCTTGAACAGTAAACGGACTGATCGTCGAAGGTGCATTTCAAAAAGCTGTTACCTGGCAGAGACGTCATATTTTGAATGTGCGGATCAGGAATGGTTTCGTGGTGCTTGCTGCTGCCCTTGCCGTGCTGCTAGCTGACGGGGCGATCAAGACGGGGTAACCAGGGGCATGCACCAACCTCGAAATGGCTCTTAACATCCAGCCTCGACCTATATTTACACTGTCCGTATTTAGTCCCTTGAACGGTAGGTGATAGACTAAGCTTAGAGGCTGGAAGCCATTTCATGCTGCCGACTTTAAATAGATCTTAGTATAGATCCGCTAATCTTTTCTGTAAAGAGGAATCTACTACGTTCCCGCTAGCGACATCCCTGGGCCGGGCCTGCCCCTGAGACTAGCAATCAATAGTCGCTCGGAGGATAAGCCGTTGACCTGTCGAGCGACTTTGACAGCTGCGCCAACAGCACTGACGCTTGATGATGTGGTAGCGGCCCTTCCTGTAAAGCAAGCATAGCCATATGCTACCCATGGATAGCTATTTCACGATGGTATCAAGAACAGAGCATAGTTACTCTGTAAGCTTTCTCGCATTTAAGCGGACTTGAGACTCGGCGTCTCAGCGTCAAAGCTACGACAATACCAGCCTGGAAGCTCTTAATTCGAGGCTCAGGGCTCAGGTCCCCAGTCGCCGACCATGACTCTTTTGGCTGGTAATCAGCAAACCGTGAACCTTTCATCGCTCAAGGAGAAAAAGCCTGACCCATCCAGTCTCAGGAGCCGGGTTTAGACCGATCACCAAAATGGTTACCAACGCGACATTGAATTCTCTGTTGTCGTTGGCTAGGGGGATTTAGGCCGGTTTTGTGACAATTAGCTAGGGTGTGACATCCGCACTATCACAGACTCCTGGCGTGGGTACAGACCGAGGTTCGGAACCCAGAGAATAATATGGTTTTCGGGGTCTGAGGATCTCAGTATGAGTTTCGAGCTGGATTTTGGAGGTATGGCAATGAAGTCGGATCTCGGGAGACTAAAGAACAGGGATGTATTGCGAGCTATACTGGTAAATGCACATGCATTCACTTCCGTAGGGTTCAAATGATTAATGGTAGGATTAATGGTAGGGATTCATCCTGTGTCGTCTGCATGTCTCATCCTATCACTAGTGGGTAAAGCCCTGATAACAGTCAATCTATAAGTTATCAACCAATGCAGATTTCAGGCAGAGTTGCTCCATCTCCAACTCAGAATGAACAATTGCCAACTCTCCGGTAAACACCACACCTTCCTGATAAACCGATGTCCGCATCAGAGATCCTTCCTGAACTCGCCGTCGCAACATGCCCTCAATACTTCAATATTGATCATCCATATCCTCACTCTTAACATGAACGAATAAACCCTCATCCCCTGCTTCTCTAACATCACCCTGAGCCTGCGCAACCTTTCCCTTTCCTTTGCCCTTGCCCTTCGGTGTATTCTTTGGAGTAGTCTTCTTGTAAGTCTCCTTATCCTTCGCCGCCGCCGACTTTCTTTTTTTGGAAGGAGAAGGAGTCACAGGCCCAGCAGCACCAGCCACTTCTCCATCCTGCTGTCCCTGATCTTCATTGAGGTCAGCATCGGCGTTGGCCTCACCAGCACCAGCACTCATAGTGACCTTTCCATCAGGGAAACCGCTCTCGATCTTGGTCTTCAGGCGCAACCAGCGCATGCGTGCAGCATTGGCTTTGAGCCCAACTGCGGTACCGACAGCTTCAAAGTCGATCTGAGGGCGAGGCATTAGTGGTTACTTGATTTCTTTCCTGGACTAGGTAAAGATGAGATAGGCAGAAAGCTGGGCCGGATTTTCTGGGCTGACTAAACGGTCAGAAGATGAAGATTGCGTACCTTGGTCATATCAGAGTTCGTGATGCAGAGGTATAGAAGGACGAGACCTGGATCGGGCAGAGAGTTGGCAGGCATTTTTGCTGTCTTGGAGAATCGTTGTTCTGGTGGCGTCTGGAAGTGAGTAGAGGTTGGATTCAGACGGTCCTTTATGGTTGCAACCGTGGGGCTAAACAGACCTGTGTTGATGAAGACGTTGGCTATTATTCTACCCAGGCGATAGTTTTGGGTATGGATTTCGGTAGAGAAGTGGTAGATCAGTAGATGGAGATGCAGATGTAGCTTTGAAAGAGCCCAGGGAACGTTGAAGAGAGAAGAAGATAAGCTGACTGAAGGTGAGCAGAGACACAGCTGGAGGTGAAAGAAAGAACCGTGTTATGATGTATAAGAGGGGTATGGAAGGGCATAGTAACGCCGAGCAAGTAGTTAATGAGTGCTTTGTGACAGACAGACTTCATTCTTTATGTTATCACAGACTATCCTGCACTGTGTCTTACCTGGATGTAAAATATATATGATCTAGCTGTCTCTGTCCTCCATCGATGGCTTTTTGAGTTTGCCCATTGTGCTGGCATAACAAACGTTCAGATGTAAGGTTACTGATAGGAGTGGATTGTTCTCTCACCAGGTCCTTAAAAGTCCTTCATGTTTAAGCCAACGCTTCCTGAAGGAGAGAGCACTTCTGTTCGGACGCTTTGGAGTCAAATACAGGTGACAGACGACTGGGCATAGGGGGGAGAAGGCATTGATTTCAATATAACTCTAGTGTGAAGAAAGAGTGTATGAGAAATCTGCCTGTTTGCCTTCAATCTGAAATACGGAAGAAGAGGGTCCGAGGATATATTGAATTCATGCGAACAGAAGAGATTACTCAGGAAGCACGCCTGGGTGCAATGCTATGGATAACAAGACAGTAGGGCTGTATGTATTGTGGTAGGCGCCGCAGAGATTTGCTAATAGCACTCCGGTATTAAGGGGAGGCTGCTATTTGGGTAGTTGGAATATATCACGAATTCATAAGCTTCTTAAGTGATTGAGTACGTAACGACATGACCATACTGTATTATGTAGAACCACTTGATAGCCCAGCGAACCGCATCGCAGATTCCCGAACAGCCTCTGCAAGAACAGAGTGTGCACCTCGCGCGGCAACTACAGCACCATCTATCAAGGCCTCGTGGCTAAGACTCTGATCTGTTGTCCCAACAGCCGCCTTCGAATTGTCCCCCTTCAACCAGAGTTCCGTGATCTCATCGCGCCCAGGCATATAGGCAACCACACATGCCGACAGTATCGACTGATGCTCTGCCGGGTCCGTATCAAGCATGAGTCTAGCATAGGCGTTTCCATTTCCATCAGCGGGTTTGTCCGCGACAACGGCAGCTACACCTCCAGCGACAAGGTCAAGGCAGTCAATTCTTGCGTCAGCAATAGCCGCAGAAGCAGCCGTGATACATCCAGCTAGAACATTCATCATTCCCCAAGCGGCATCATGGGAGTCCGGTGCGTCTCCCCACCACCGGTCATCCTCGGCTTCTAGGATGGTGATGGTGATATCAAGTCCACTCTTCGGCCATCTCTCTGCGACGATAACGCCTCTGAGCGCTGTTTCGAGGTGTACGCCTAGATCGCGCTCGCTAGCATCGCGGATATGCCCTTTGCGCTTGCGGGCGGCAAACGGGGCATATTTGACGTGCGTGGTGAGAACAAGGTTGGGAGAGAAGGTCGCGGATCGAGGTAGAGGTTTAGGACCGTGGACTGTGCATGCGAGCTTTAGGGAAGAAGAGGGAGGCGTAATAAATTTAGGCGATGCCCGTGCAGCGGAAAGAGATGCTGAGGGTTCGAATTCAAGATATGAAGATCCAGAGGCGGAAGGGATCAAGCCGGTTTTGAGAACTAGATAGAATCTGTCAGTTCAAACTCCAGGACCAAGAAAAAAAATTATGACCATACAGATCTTTCGCAGCTCATTTGGCTGCCGTTGTCGTTGTGGTCGCTCTGCCGCATTTGCAGTGGCATTTGGCTTGATGGTGGAAGCGAAGACTGGAGGCCGCGTGCCGCCAGGCGGGCCATTGATTCTTCGTCTGTCAGTCATTACACATGTCTCAGCACCCGCAGTTCCTTGAGCGACTGATAGCGATCGTATGAGTATAATTGAGTCGACCGAGCTGTCGACACATTCCACTCGAAACGGAATCTCCAATTTTGAGGCTGTTTGCACTGTTTGCCTCATGTGGAGTCCTGTGGTTAGCTCGACCTTCTTAAGCAATTTTTTTTCCTGACTTCTTTCCTTCCCACACAAGCTCCCAACAGCTCTACCTTCAAAAAATGAAGGCAGCTTGACAGCTTTGCTACCGCGATCTAATCAGCTTTTAAATTTTTCTGCTAACCATGTAATGTGAGTTCCTTCTTATCTTTCATCTCTCTGCTTTCATGAGGAAACCGATTCCAAAAATCGTAGTTCTGGCGACAAAAAAATGGGCCTTGAACAAACATGCATCACCATCTGATATGCAATGTTCGAAACGATACAGTCACCGGTATTTGCATTGAATCCTGCTGACAACTTCGAAAGGTAGGATAGGTGGTTTTGAGGAGGCTCTCAGCGACATCTCCATAGGTAAGAAGATTCTTCACCCTTGTTTTGCACTATCACTTGCATGATGAAACAAATTTCTTTCAGTTCTGCTTCTGCAAAAACCTTGAAGAAAAACAAATACCATACCAAAAACTCCTGATGCATTACTCCTATTTCCTGCCTTGTCACTTGCTCAACGTTGCATTTCAACAAGTACTGACAACCAGAAGAAACATATTAGTATTGGCAGTCGTTGCGTAAAAGGTAGGGATTTATTAAATCCTAAATCCACCGCCTGCAACGCCTTTTATGATGACAACTAGTCAATCCATTCAATGATCCTCTTTGAGGAACCGCCCTTCAAGCCTGCATATGTTGATGAGATTTTGCATTTGGATCAACGATCTACCATTCTGCCTCCCTGATACCGGACCTAGTTGTCACTCGTTTCGTCAGAAGCATGGGAACTTGGGAAGATGGTTGTGGAGTGTTAGAGGGTGGGCTCATATCGTCGTTTCTCGCATTGTTCAATTCAGCTATTGCTTGCTTGACTTGTGTCAGCTTTGTCCTGAAGCTTGTTGTCCGTCTTGGGTGACTTGCTTCTTGACCGGGCCTGGCAGGGGATGGGATGAATTAATCGGCTTGCCTGACTACACTTGCTGCATGTGCGATGGCGAGGATATCGCGTCACGAACTACATTCTCTGGCCAAAAGGCTGACAGGTGTTCAGTGTATCTTTCATTGGAACGGCCTATGAAAATTCCATAAATCATCCAGTGTGAGTTCACCTCTACCCCAGTCTCTGATTGTCTTTATTGCTCTTTCCTCCACCTTATGAATCATGATCAAGTGATGAAATATTTTCGGATGTAAACTCACAGACCTGTTCTGAATGCGCAAAACCTTGTGGATATTTCCGTTGCCTTCCTTCTGAATGATCATGTCCCCAAACTGTTGTTTTCAGGATGAGAAGAGGAATATGTGGCTAACCTCTTCCAGAGTCTTACAGAATGCTAGCGAGTTAATTTAGAATATAGGAATATAGTAATTTTTATCCAGTGTTTCGTTCATTCTACGTAATCCATATCATCGTTTCTTGAGACAACGTCCTTCTGTTCCCATGGACATCGTCGTAAATAACAGTATACCTTTCAGCACTAGCCATGCTCTTACACCACTCAGTCGGCCCGCAACACTATCCAGTAACCAATCTGCCTTGGTTTCACAAAAATGCCAAATCCTAAGCAGCCTCCTGTCTTCACTCCCCCACCTCCTATTCTCTACCACAGTGGTTTCAAACTGGGTATGTTTGGGTGTCTCATATTTCCTATCATCTGCCTCAGAACAACCTGTAATGTCTTTCTTTCACGATGACTCCCTGTCCTAACTTTTGCTTCTGATTTATACGGGTTAACTGTATGGTTTGTATGGCGGCTTTAGCTAGTATCAAATTTGAACCCGGTCATGGGTTGATGCGTTTTTAGCTGAGCTGACGATGGTACTAGTCTTGGGTCAAGCAACTAATGGAACGGATTTCGTTTTCGTTTGCATAGCAACATAACTCATATGTACATGGTAGTGCTGGCTTCCACACACCGCCGTCATGAAGTCCTTTTATTCCATGCAACCTGAACCTCTAATCAATACATGCATCGGGTCTGTCTTCTTGCCCCTGCTAGACTTGGAACATTCCGTATTTCTCAAGTTCCCTATTCCTCATCTTTCGAGGAAGACAAGAAAGATAAATAAAACAGTCATGAGCCCCGATAAATGCCTATTCCACGTCTAACCCATGTCCGTCTATGGTTGCTTTTCATGGTTCAGTTTTACCATTCCGACAATCGGTCACTCTTTGCTTTCAGTTGGTGTCGTAGCGCCGTCACGAGACATACTGTAAGGGGCCTAAGCATTGCAAACAGACGATATTAACGATGCAGAACGCTAAACCATTTTGTTGGATTTAAGAAAGAACCAATAAAGTTCATAGAAACTGGGGGAATGGCTTACCAGGACCCTCTTTGCGTTGCAGATCCTCCAGGCGAGGTTGCGAACGTTGCCATCTGAGCGGACGACCTCAGGGGCGAATTCAACGCCGAACCTTGGGTTGTGTATGTTAGTGCTGCTGATTGTTGGAGGTAGAACACGAGGATGATGGTACGCACATTTGATGAACGGCAAAGACAACCCGTTTGGCAAATTTACCATCTCGCTCAACCAAACTACCGTACTGCTCTTCCGGGGTTTCAGGTGCGATTTCCGGGTCCCGGTCAAAGCAGTTCTGGACCACAGGCAAGAGGCTCCTTTCGACTGCTGTCTGAGACATGTCGAAGTGATCTTCCTCTTCGAAGCGCGGGATCCGGACCTCAAATGGTCGTGAAATGGCCATGACATTGTGCTTGCCATTGTGGTGATAGCGGAATTCAAATACACCTTGAGTCCAGAAAAGCTTGTCGCCAGAGAAGACAACCTCGCCGGTTGCGATATCATGCTTCTCTCCGCTGTCGCCTTGGGACGTGGATATGACCACATCGCTGGTGAGAATGCCCCGCTCGCAAGTTAGGTTGTCGTAGGAGCCCTCGTTAACTGCCACCCATCTTCCTTGTGAAGATACGCGAGTAACCTCTCTAGAAGTATTGTCGGTGACCTTGTAAATACCGATCCAATCCTTCTTGCAATGGTTAAGCGGTGCGGTCCACTTGACCTTTACTGGTGCGCCGTATGAGAAAACCAGGTTTTCCAAGTCACCGCGGCGATCGAGAGGTGTGCGAGCGTTATCACCCTCCTTGCTAAGGTCACCTTCGTCTAGAGGCAACTGGTTTGCTTCAACAGTAAGCGAGTAATCTCGTAGGTCGTACCCGGCTAAATCGGCATCAATGCGTGAGATGGTAACACGGGCAGGATACTTCTGGAAAAGTGCCGTTGTGTCTCGAACGAATGTATTTACGCCTGCGGCGAGTTTCGGTCGCGCAGTATCGATGATTTCTTCAATAAATTCGTATGATTCGTCGAATATCTTGTCCACGCTTCCATGCAATTGTCTGAGCGACGGCGGCAAGGACCGCTTCAAGCTCTTCACGAGACCTGCATCCTGACGCAAGCTTCGGCCATACAGCTTCTGCATGTGGGGTCGCTCCACGAATTGAATGAAGCCCAGGCTAAGGATATGGCTCAAGAAGGCGAGAAATGCGACTGTTCCGCTAGCGGTGATGAGAACCGCACCCCAAACTCCTGCGAGCCCTAGAACGCGCTCAGGATTGTTGAGAAAGCGATAGATGCCATTGTAGGTCAACTTAGGGGATTCATCGAAAAAGAAGTCCCCGTAAAACCAGCCAAACTCTCCGAGTGACTCGTAAATGCTCACTGAGGTCCAGATTTGCAGGGAGATTAGCCCGGCTCCAAGCACGTGGCGCAGGATGGCAAGACCGTAATCCCAGTTGGACGGCAGGGTGTACATCTTCCATACAGCAGAAATGAAGCTAGCGTAGCACATAATCATACTTAGGTGATACGTGCCTTTCCATTGGTTCCACGCCTCATGAGGGGTTTCGCCGTACTTGACAAAGTGCCGGGTCCACGATTTACAATTGGACTGTCTGTTGAGAAGATACCCAATGCCAACCGAGTACCAGAGCCTCCAGATGGCCGCATTAGCCACGAAAAGGAACTGATACCAGGGCGTCGAAGGCGTCAGAACAGTCAGAGAAAACATGAGGAACTGGACGAGTATAGAAGAAGTATCCGTAATTCTATGCAGGTCTAGATTGTGGAACCCGAGGAGGTTGTGAACTGCCGGGGGTGGGCTGCTGAATGTTGTCGCGTTGGGAACATTTTCTTCAGATACGGATGGCGCGTTTGGAGAATCCGGAGACTGCGATCGCTGAGACGTTGCGTCATGCTCTGTGATAGCACGTTTCCGTGGTGGTGGAGGATTGTACGTCTTGTCAATATGTGGGTTCTCAACCAACACGAGGAACGCGAATTGGGCTGCATGGGCGATAATAGAGATGAACAGCACCTTATAGCTTGCCGCCATCAGCGAAATACCGTAATATCCGGCATACCCAACGGAATACATGGGATGGGGTGCCATCTCAAAAACCCCGTCAAAGGTCAACTCTTGGTCGATGAGGTAGAAGAAATCACCCCAGTACCAAGCATAGTCTTTGACTACCCGGTGCGCATCTAGTTTGACCCAGAGATTGAACAGGACTAAAGCGATGCCAGATGTCCATCGAACGACAGTCATCAGCACGCTTTCGTTAGCAGGCTGGCGACTACAGGCTATTGCAAAGAGGCAGTAAGAGGCAAAGTCGCACATCAAGATCAGATCCACAAGGCGTCTAAAGACAAGCCAGGTGTTATACTCAAGCGGCGCCTCCTCGAAGGAATAGTCCTTGGGGATTTTGATCTCTAGCTCGCGCTTGATCAAGTGGTATAACTGGGGATAGGGGTTCTTGCCAGTAGCCGGGTTCACAAAGATCTGAGACTTCTCAGCCCATCGGACAAGAGTCTTGTGGTGAGACTGGTTGTGAAGTAACCATCCAATCCCAGCATTATAACATGAGCGCCAGAAGAGATATATCACCGCGAATACGGGTATTCTGGCACCTGAAGGAAGAGCCCACAGCAGAAGAATATGACCAGCGAGTATTGTCAAGACGACGAGGTCGGAGAGGTTCTTGGGCTCGGAGGGCGACAAGAGCTGGGAGACCATATCATGCGTCTGAGGCACCGTGAAAACTGAGGCAGCGTGGGTTAACATACAGACATACAATGGGTAGTATAGACGCAGCAGAGACGCAGCAGAGCCCAATTGGCGGCGTCGAAGTGAGGAAAACACACCTGTACCGTCTGGAGTGCGACCAAATGTCTTGCCCGCTTTGTCCTTTCCATTGCTTGCATCGGTGGTGGGGCTCTCAGTAATGACGTTTAAATCGGCCTGAGAAGTCACAGCTCGTTCCCGAAGTCCAGCACCGGACTGATTGGTGCCTGTTGAGAGGCCACGGTCCATGTTGTGAGCGTTGAAGAGAAGAGAGAAGTTAAAGAATGAAACAGAAAACAAGTGGCATGTGATGGTGCTTTATTCAAGAGCTGGCCAGGGTCTTGTGATCTGATTGGGCTGGATTGACGGAAGGGACTAGCCGCATTGAGCCGAGCTATAGCGTCATTGCAGCAGGAACTCGTTAAGGTGGACTGCTCGAGACTCTGGACAGACTTCAGGGCTTGGAGGAATCCTTGCAGCGTACGCTGAATATGCCATGTAGGAATACTGCTTTATGCCAGTGGCATCTTTTCTTTTTCCATTCAACTTTCTTTAATACGAAAACGACTATCCAAGACTTCACTACAGCAGAACCCCGCCTACACCGGTAAACTTCTCCAAGCGAGACATGGAGCCCGGATCTTCCCCCAACAAGAGCGGGAACGGACCGGATTCTGAGACTCAGATGGAAATTCGTGATTCAGAGCGCTCAAACCTCTTGAAAAATGTAGCTCATGCGGTAATAATAGCACGAGGAAATCATAGTAGCCGTTTGACGCATAGACTACTATTAGCGGTTACGGCGGCTTGCATTTCAGTCCCAACTGCACAGTCAACGACGACATTTCCTTTACTCAAAAAGCTTTGTCCTCGAAACTTGCATGAAGTGCATTGTATTCGTCACCCATTCCTACTACTCGGACCAGCTGACCATTCAGAGGCGTTTACGATACACTTTGCAGGAGAATCAGACACTCACCAGTGCCATCAGCCGTCCTGTCAAGTCTCTGCGCGGGACGGTCAACTAGTTGCTCGCAATCGTCCATCCTCTGAATAATACAAATACCCTTCTCCAAAGATCAGGTTGCGAAAGGAATTGAGGATGAAAATGAGTATAGGCATGCGCGTTCGCCGTCAACGCTTAAGCTCAGATACCCCACCACCCTGCCTTCTCCAGTATATAATATCCTCTCAGAAAAGCGCAGCTAAACTGCGCAGTTTAACTTCTGACAGTAACCTAGGCTCTTACCCGCCAATCTTAATGGCCAGGAACCTGGCACTATTTACCCGGGGTGCCCGCAAGTGGCTCACCTTTTCCAAGTATACCCTGTAGGTGTCTACACCAGATCTGGTACCCTTGCAGAGAATCGTTTCTCAGTAATGAAATGCTTTCTTGTTTCTTAGTCCACGTCTAGCCCGTGAAGATCACGCGGAAATCTTTGCTTCTCAAGCACACCAACAGACATCACGCCATTTTATAGCAATATTATCATAAAGAATGGCAATTATGAGCATGCTACCGCTTCCCCCATGAAGAGAAAACATCGAATACGAGCTTCTGGCTAGAATAGACTGAATCTACAATGCTGAGTACGTCGACAATGGCTGTTCCTGTCACGTGCTATACTGTATTCCGATACCGCAGGGGGAAATCCCCGCGCCAATCCGCCACAGTTGATTATCAAGCAGACAAGCTCCGCGGACTTGCCACTGGCTTCCGTCAGAACTTCAATAATTGACTCTGAGATAGTTTTCTCGGTTACTGAAAAAGCTCTAGAAGTGATTGTTGAGGAATTGCACGCCGCTTCAGTTACTCGATACAGATCAGTGCCAGCGGCGCCAGTACCCCGCCATCCTCAGCCTGTTCGATTGAACGTACAAGAACCCTTTGAGATCACAGGATCTCAGACAATATGGCGCCCTCTTTCACAGAAACCACATCGACCTACCTTGAGGCGCCATCAAAAGCGCCCCCGAACCTCGTCGCCCCTGAGCCTGGTACGTCTATCTAGTCACGGTGTCATCTGCTCAGCTCGTACTAACACCTATCAGAGCACTGCCCAGGTCCCGAATCCGACCAAGCAGGTCAAGGCGATGCCTGCGCTGGCTGTCCTAACCAATCTATCTGCGCTTCCGCCCCGAAAGGGCCTGACCCCGATATTCCTCTCATAACCGCGCGCCTTGCTTCTGTCCGACACAAGATCCTCGTTTTATCTGGCAAAGGTGGCGTCGGAAAGTCCACATTTTCGTCGCTTCTCGCACACGGCTTCGCATCCAATCCAGATTCCACAGTGGGGATCATGGACACAGATATATGTGGGCCCAGCATTCCTAAGATGATGGGCGTCGAGTCAGAGACGATTCACGTCAGTAACGCTGGCTGGAGTCCTGTCTGGGTATCAGACAATCTGGGCGTCATGAGCGTGCAGTTTATGCTTCCGAACCGTGACGATGCGGTAATTTGGCGCGGGCCGAAGAAAAACGGTCTTATCAAGCAGTTCTTGAAAGATGTGGATTGGGGAGAGATGGATTACTTGATTGTTGATACGCCGCCTGGGACATCTGATGAGCATCTCTCAGTCAACTCCTTGCTTAAGGAGTCTGGTGTTGATGGCGCCGTGGTTGTCACGACGCCGCAGGAGGTTTCACTGCTTGACGTACGCAAGGAGATTGATTTCTGCCGCAAAGCTGGGATCCGAATTCTCGGGCTTGTGGAGAATATGTCTGGTTTTGTCTGTCCGAGCTGTGACCATGAATCGAAGATTTTCCGGGCTACAACGGGTGGTGGTAAGAGGCTTGCTAAGAAGATGGGGATTCCGTTCCTAGGCGCGGTGCCTTTGGATCCTAGGGTCGGCATGGCGTGTGACTACGGCGAGAGCTTTGTGGACAATTTTCCGGACAGCCCTGCATCCCTGGCGATTAAGCAAGTTGTCAGGGCTGTTGGGCGGTTTGTCGGTGAAGATCCGGATAGTGTTTTGCCGGATGTAGAGTGATCCTGCTCGTTTTGCACTTTTTTTCCCGATTATTATGATGCATTTTCGTGGAGTTTCTGGCGCTGATACCTGAGCCTTTGCGTTGATACCATATGAGCATTGGGTCCACAATATACCAACTAGAGTTACAAACGGGCTAAAATGTTCAATAACAGACTCTGATACTGGTTATAACACTATACAGAAACACGATAAGTAGCAACCTTGGCTCCACCTAGACGGACACACAATCATCCTTCTTACAGCCTTCTTCGCGTATAAACCCCCTAATTCCGAGCCCAGACTTTTCCACCAATGTATACCCTGCTTAACCGTCCTTTCCAATGAAGCCAGCATCGCCATCACATAACTTCAATCTCCGTACGTGCCAATGTGTCCATATGGCAATAACATGTCACTAACCAGATGCTTGATTCTGACCCCATAACGGGGATATTCTTCAATTAAAATTATTACTACATCCTCACCAGGGGCATGATATCGACAGGGATTAGAATCTGACGTTCTTGACTGCTTGAGCTTCGAATAGATTGTGCGCACTCCCTCAACGCCCTCATCGTTGCGAGGGCGTTGCCGATGCCGCCGATCGGCAAAGGTAATGTTGCTCCCAACTGTGGAAGGTGTTCTGGAACTTGTTTGACATGGGAGAAACGCCGAACCATTGCAATTTGCTAGATTTGTGGGCATTCACGCAGGTATTGAAGTGGCATGGGGCATTGGGCTCGGCTGGGTGACTTGGACTTGGTAGGAAGCCAGATGATGGTTGGGTCTGTGGTGCTGAAGGTCTCTTGTATGAAGGTAGTTATGAACTCAAATGACGTGCATGTAGCTATTTTCCTCTAGGCAGTTAGGGATGACCAGAATGGCCGGCCGCAGCGGCCGAAGCTGCAAGTAGGTCATTTGACATGTTCATATGAGAGTAAAAACGTGAAGATAACGAACGGGCTGGACTAGGACTGGACAGGTGTACTTGCAATAAAGGCCCGCCTGCATTGCTGATATGCTCAGCAGGATACTTGTGACGTTATCTGAGTTGAGTGTACCCTTGGCCTGCTCTTCGACCTATCCCATGGAACAGAAGCATCATAGAATTCAACTACTGAATTCTAGACAAGTTACAACTACCAGCAGGTGCGACTACCGAGCAAGAGTTGTGCTGCTCGTCTCGTAGTAGCTAGCTATATTTCCACCGTAATTGGCTCTCTGCTTTTAGCAGGATATCGAACAACTACAAGCTGATCACCATTCAGACCAAGGCTTGCTTGTGCGGGCAGTGTCCATATTGGACGTCAATAGAACAGTCTTGTGGATAATATCAAGGAGATCCTAGTACGATCTCGAAACCCACACACCTGCGAAATAATTCCTGAAAGCTACTAGCATGGGCGAGCGGTTTGTTGGTAGTCCAGCTAGTTGCCTTGCGGCGGGCGTTTATTGCCTGGCGGGCCAATGCTGAAGGGCACATGGGTATGTTTTCTATGGCCTGCTTACATATACGTGACTGACGATTCAGTAGTCTTCTGCTCGAGCCTTCTGAGACCGCCAATGCTAGATCCCAATTGGTTATTGCAAGACACTCCGCAACAACGGTAAGCAGTCCACCTTTGCGCGGTGCTTGCCGTAGGATTTCCCACAAGTGGCACAGGCGCCGATGAAAGACATTGAAATGGCTGATACCCTCCCAATATGGCCATACTATTAACTATTGGCCCACGTGCAGACGGCATTATCGGTAGCCTTGACGTATAGGATGATCCCTTGGGACAGTTGCAGCGAGAACCTCAAGCCAGAATCAAAGTTCAAAGTCCGTGAAAAGGTAAAGAAGACTCCTATTAGGTATAAGCTGCAGGAACTCCGCAATCGTCTGTGCATCTCTTTCTTGTTCGAGTACTTTGCTTCTCTTTGCGGTTGGCATTAGGAAAGCTGGCAAGTGGCGCGTCAGAAGCTCTCCCATAAGGCCACCACACCAGTCCACCAAAGTCAGCAGTATACTTTAACCATGCACGTTCGGTATCAAGACACCAAGCACCAAGGTAGAGATAGGGAGGCCTTCAAAATATCCAATATCCAAGCCACCTCACAAGAAAACAAGGATTCACAACACCGTTCGCCTGAGCATGCTCGGCGTCCATATTGGCAGAGCCACGCTTCCTTATGGATTAGTTCGCGCTCTCGTTATGAACAATAATCTATGGTAGGAAGTATATTGGCGTCTACTATCCTCTATCACAATTGATTAACCACGGCCTGAATCGTTGATTCCATCCTGCTTGATAACCCGGACGATGAGAAAGAGTGCACCAATCCAAGCTACCCCCTTTCGGCAACGGACGAGCTTTCAGAGATGGGATCGATCTTCGCATCTTGTACAAGATCTTTCGTCTTGTCGAGTGCCGACTCAAGTGTTGATTCATTGCCTAGAATGGCCCGGAGGAAAACTTGCGACCCGGCGGACTCTCGTGCCTTTACCGCTGATGGTGCTCGTCTGCAGAACCCCATGCTTTCCTTGAACAAGGCGCTAGGCTTTAACGTCGGTGAAATCGACAAGAGAGTGGAAGTCGTTGTGAAGCAGACCATTGAGCTCTAATGGGACACGAGGCAGCTCTGAGCTGACATGGCTAGTGGGAGCCGCCGGCAAGAACGCGTACGAGTGTAGCTCAGCAATGAGACCTATGATGGAATCTGAAGACCAGTGAGACTCTTTTGTCGACGGCCACGAATGCAAGTCTCTGGAATTGAAGCCAATGATAATCCTGAGAAGAGTGGTGTTGGTGTAGAGGAAGCCATGTTTGACCCACCTGCATTTGAGCTTAGGCCAGAGCCTTTCAAGACATCGACATACTTTCAAGCTCTGTACAGTCAAGCAGAATCTGAATCCCTATGGGCTGTTTACACTTACGCTGCTGCCTGAGTGACAACAAACACCCCGGCTGAGAACCGCTGCTTCGGCTCTCCTGAATAACTTTCTTGGATTCGAACCAGCCAGTAACTGCCGAGCGTTTCAGGTCTGCACCAGGGGGCTTGATGTTTCAACCTCCCTGCCCACAACCCCAGGCTGCACTCTCGTTGGCCGTCTAAAGAGTCGGTTTCTAGGCGCCAAGTTGAGCTATGCGCTTAATGGGAAGCTCCGACTGCTCGAGACCAAATCTGCCAATCCACCGTGTCAGACAGATGAGTTGAGGACCGTTCGTTGATTTGTATCTTCACTTGCCATGCATCTCCACCACAGCTTTTTGACAATGCGTCAGTTCTCCCCAAACTGTTCTCTCTCTATTTATCCCATTCCCTGCACCTCCAGCCTTACCATGTGCTGATCCAGAATCCGTTATTTTTCTTCTGATTTTAGGTGCGACAACCTTCAGGACTGTCCCCTTATCCATCTTTCTTTCTTTCCTTCTTTCCTTCGACACCACCAGGAGCCCAGTCTGGACCACTGGCTCCAACCCACATTCTTTTCTCTTGAATTATACAGTTTCCTTGCTCTGGAGCAAGTCCTGTCTTTGCCGTAATCAATCTCGCCCGCCTTCCAATCCCTAGAGGCTGCGTGAAGTCCATTCGTTTCATCCATTCGCGATGAGGATAATCCCGTCCGCGTTGATCGCCCTGGGGTTTGGCTATGGAGTGGTCGCAGCTCCCACTCTGAAGCAAGCCGAACGCCGATCCTTCAAGGTTGAGACTGTCCGCCGGAGCAATACCATCTACGGTCCAGCTGCTTTACGGAAGGCCTATGTCAAGTACGGCATTGTTGCTGCGGACATCGGACTCGATCTGGATGACTTTGAGCCCAGCGTCAAGGTTGCTGCTGCCGCCGACACTGACACAGAGGTCGTTGAGCCCGACCTGACCGGTGCCGTCAGTGCCAAATCTGTCGAGGGAGATGCGTCTTTTGTTTCGCCTATTACCATCGGTGGCCAGGAACTCACCATCACCTTTGACACGGGCTCGTCCGACGTGTATGTGCTGCCGCTTTCCTTCTTCTCCACTCAAAATTGCTGATCAGGTTTGCAGATGGGTGGTGAACACACTACTCCCCAAAGACTCTATTGAAGGGCAAACGGCCTTTGACCCTTCAAAGTCCACTACGTTCAAGAACATGACAGGATCGACCTTTAACATCACTTACGGAGACGACTCGTATGCGTACGGCCCCGTTGGAACTGATACAATCAATGTGGGAGGAGTCACTGTGACAGGTCAAGCGATTGGCCTTCCTACTGCCGTTGCCTCATCTATCCTCGAGGACACTCACAGCAACGGCCTGGTGGGACTGGGTTTCAGCTCACTCAACACTGTCAAGCCCACGCAGCAAAAGTCCTTTTTCGAAACAATCGCCGACGTCCTGGATGAGCCCGTCCTCAGCGCGTCTCTTGTGAGTGATGGAGTCGGCGAGTATGAGTTTGGCACTATCGACAAGTCCAAGTACAAAGGCAACCTCGTCAATGCAACCGTTGATTCTTCGAGTGGGTTTTGGAAATTCGAGTCTTCGTACTACCGCGTTGGAGACGGCACGTTGAGGAAGCACGACGACGCAACTTGGACGATTGCCGATACAGGAACCTCGCTCATGCTCCTTGAGCAGACCGTCGTAGATGAGTACTATGCACAAGTGCAAGGCGCGCAGTACGCAACCAGCGCCTCGGGCTACATCTACCCCTGCAGCGCGGAGTTGCCCAACCTCTCCATCGCCATCGGCCCTCAGCATCTGGCGACGATACCTGGTAACCTGATCAATTTCTCGGAAGTTGGCACCAACACCACCACCGGGGAAGCCGGTATGTGAAACTTCTTTCATCTTAGAGAATGATATATCACTAATACTTTCCGCAGTCTGCTACGGAGGTGTCCAGTCCAACTCGGGTCTAGACATGCAAATTCTAGGCGATGCTTTCCTGAAAGCCTTCTATGTTGTCTTTGACCTGCGTGGCCCGTCAATCGGCGTTGCGTCTCCGGTCTGATCGAATTATCCCGTTCCTTTCTCCTAGCTCTTGAGCCGTCTTAATGGATACTTAATCAAGATAGAGCTTCGTGTTGCTATACCGGACTGTACATAAGCCATTTTACCGGAGCTAATAATTCAGTGGTTGCGCAGACATCGCCACTTTATAGTAGTTTAGTGTGCCTGAGAAGTACTTCTACAGCCCCGCATATTGGTTCCACCTACCTACCTACTCAACATACCTGCTCACGACACCAACGCCTAACTTCGTATAATGCATTTATCAAGTGCAGCATTGGAAATCTGTGAGACACCATGAAGCTCTCAATGAACTGAGTTGTGGGGCTCTCTCCTGCTCCGCTCCAACGGAGAAACCCCGATGGACTCTGGGGGATGGCCATGGTCCACTTCATGAATGGCATTTATATCCACGTCCAAGTCAATCCACACTCTTGTGCTCTGGACACCCCATCCTAGACCGATTAAAATTGTATACGTCTTTTCTTACCCTTTTTCCTATCTGCAACAGGTGCATCATGAGAGCGGTTCGGTTCCACGGGCGCCGCGACATCCGCGTCGACCAGATTGACGAACCAGTTTGTGGAGAAGGGCAGGTTAAAGTCTGTATCACCTGCTTGCTGTGTTCCAGATTCAATGTACCCGGTGCGGTTCGGACGCTGACATCTGCTTATCTGCCAGATCCGCCCTGCCTTTGTGGGAATATGCGGCAGTGGTTCGTACATACTCTTAGACTTCATCCTCTCAACGGACGCTTCAGATGGAGATCTCGATTAACACAGACTAGATCTACACGAATACCTCTCCGGCCCAATCGTCATCCCTACGACACCCCACCCCCTCACAGGAGCGCAGCTCCCCGTCACACTGGGCCACGAATTTAGCGGCACAATCGAGGAAGTAGGGCAAGGTGTTACAGGGCTCAAAGTTGGAGATCGGGTGGCTGTCCGGCCAAACCTGTCGGATGGAACCTGCGCCTCTTGTGTATACGGGAGGCCCAACTGCTGTCGCAGCCTTGGGTTCATTGGGTTCAGCAGTGAGTGAGCTTGACAGATTGTGCTACATGGCTGGGATCGACACTGACTTCTCCTGTCTGAGTAGGTAATTCCGGGGGTCTATCAGATTATGTTTCTGTTCCGGCCAGGCATGCGATTCTGTTGCCCGAGAGCGTCCCTCTGGATCTTGGTGGTGAGTCTGCTCAGTACACTTTTCACTGATCTAGCTAAAACAGAGGCAAGCCCTTGTCGAGCCTCTAACAGTAGCGTGGCACGCCGTAGCCCGCAGCCCCCACGAAACCGCGCACACTGCATTGGTCGTGGGTGGCGGCCCCATAGGCCTCGCAGTTGTGCAGGTTCTCAAGGCCAGGGGCGTGCAAACCGTCATCGTCGCCGAAGTCTCCACCCAGCGACGCGAATACGCCCTCACCCTCGGCGCCACGCACGTTTTCAACCCTCTCACAGACGATGTCGTCGCGCGTGTCCGCAGCCTAACGGGTGACGCAGGCGCAGATATCAGCTTTGAATGCTCAGGCGTGCAGGCGGGGTTCGATACAGCCATGAATGGAATCCGGGTACGGGGAACGACGACGATTGTGTCTCTCTGGGAGAAAAAGCCCATGATTGATGCGTTTGATGTGGTTTCGTATGAGAAGCATGTTATTGGGGCGGCAATTTGCGAGGACGGGGACTTTGAGGCTGTGATCGGGGCCATCAAAGACGGTGTGTTACTCATCTTTCTCGTCTTGCTTATTGCTCAGTTCCGTTAAGAAAGCGACTTGCTGACTGTACACCTGCACACTCTAGGCAAGCTCAACCCCCGTCCCATGATCACTAGCAAGATCCGAATGGAGGACGTCGAGGAGAAGGGCTTCAAGGCGCTTGTCGAAGAGAAAGATAAGCATGTAAAGATCTTGATCGACATTGCCGCATGATTAGCGATAACATGAAACGAGGGACCCGTCCAATCATGTTATATCGCCACCCCAAGTCTGTATGTTCTTAGGGCTTGTGTCGCACAGGCTGGCGTCACCGCTGCGAGGTTGCACATTGGCGCGGTCGGGCTCCTGAGTGTTGGGACGGGTTGTCTAAATATGGGTATACTGTGGACGTAGTATCGATATACGTACCTTGATCTGCAGGATACATCCGTTGAACATGAACCAATCTGATTTTGTGTCAGAGTCTGACAAGTGACAGTCGCCAATTTCCCTAGGACCCGTACTTGCTCCGAGTCATGTACGAAGTAGATCTTGAACAAGACGATGAGGTGATGGCGCCAACGCCAGCCATCTGACTCTGTACATCTCAGCCCATCTCGATTATATATTTAGATCTATTGACTTAGGTATAACTGTACTCGGTATAACCGTAAACGAAGCATGCCATGACCCGGATCTCAATGGTTCCCGGCGCTTTACACTTTACTTGAAAGGGATCCACTATCGTCCAAGTCACTATACTCTCTGTATACCTGTCCGCGAAATCCATCCAGAGGCTGTAGCCTCACCGTATTTGGACTGTCTAGCACTAAGCACGCCACTGGAGATACCCGCGGGGATAGCTGATGCCCATTAAATGCAGCCCATTACAAATGTCGAAACAAATATTCGTGCTGACTCAGTCAGACGATGCAGAGTGCAAACACGTGTGAGGACACTGGAACAGAATTCGCGGGGCACGAGCAACGCCATGCCGTGGCAAGTCTTTCGCAGCCCAACCGCCCCCGGACCGATGGATTAGGTATACATTCGTATTGGTCGGCAAATGACTCGACTGAACGCAGTACTGGATGGCGAAAGCGACAACACATACCTATGGAAACACGAGGGTCAGCGCTTGAGCCTCGATGGCCAGTCGCTAGTACTACCAACTACGATACTTCCAGGACTAGGTAAGTATTAGGTACATATGTCCAGCGTACTTGTAAGTTGTAACTGCAACCCCAGCGCAAATCTCTACACTCAGCCACTGCAGACTACCAGGGCCAGCCTGGTAGCCCTGCAGTCCGTGAGTGGATGGGCAGCTGGATACAGTAGAAAGTACCGGAAAGGCGGAGTGAGCCGTCAGCTCAGTCGCGATCGAAATATGGTGACGGGATCTAGCATCTTAAGCAATTCGGAGAATATTGCACCGTAAAGCAGGGTCTACCGTGGGCTTAAACTGTCATACTCGTCTTACAAATTCATAGAATGATATTCTCCGAGTCTTGCTCCGAGTCTGACCGGCCGGGAACTAGGAAGTATATCTAGACGAGGTATAGACAAGAGTACGGGATCTCAGCCACCTAGCTTAATATACACGGCTGATTGTACAGAGTACGGAGTATGAACGGGACGTCAGGTGCCAGTCGGCAGTCTCAAGCGCATTAGTGTATTGAAGAGGGTACGTAAAATCTAATCTGTTTTTCTTTCTTTCTTTCTTTCTTTCTTTTTTTTTTCGTCCAGTCCCTCGCCTGGTTTGCCGCTCAGGTCGCAGAAAGGCGAAAACCCGCACTGCAGGGTAGTGGACTCGAGATTTCGCGAGAGTCGAGCCTGGCGCTCAGACTGCCAGCTCCAGCGGGCCGGTGGAGGAGTTGGCCGGTGGATGGCTGGATGGCCACCGAGGAACGCTTGGCTGAAAGGCTGAGTTTGCGGCGTTGGCCGTAAAGGCTAAATGGGCGATGGTATTAGACGATATGACGCGATCAAGCGAAATGAACCCGTCGGGTCAAGAGTTATCTTTGGGGTCTTGAGCGGCGGGAGCAAGAATAGGCGAGGATCCTGAGTTCATCGATAGATTCGCTGGTTGTTCTAGCGTTGGAGTCGGGTCCGCTAGTTGGCTTGTATGCCATAGAGAACATGGATCTGTTTGCGTCTATTCTGGAGTATTCGATCAACAAGACTAAGGGCTCGGTTCTCTGCGCCTTTACCGGCAGAGCAGCATAATCCTCCCAGGATATAATCCTCGGCAAGCACCCGGGAGCCGGGATGGGCTCGAAATTGATTAAATAGATCAGATAATATATTTACATTGCGTAGGGTTAAGCGAAGCCTGCAGAGGGAATAATCCAGCAGTGCGACGATGACACGTCCGTCGTATGTCTTGCTTTAGTTGGGGGTTAATTATAGGAGTTCAGAAAAGAAATCATACCCGTAGGAACAGGAAAGACGCCTCACCTACGGAGTACTCCACTACTCTTCGCTTCAAAAGGGCAAAGCTGCTCGGCAGTTTTGGAAACTTACGCAGCTAGCCTTTCCTGGCGACCTACATGCTCCAAGTAAGTTGTATATAGATTGTCACTGAGTTTCGACTGTGCTGTCTAAGACTCCCTCCGACTATCGACCCCACTTAGGTCAGCGCGATTGACCGAGTCTCACTTTCGAGATCTAGGTTAGCCTGGCTCATCTTGGAACAAAGCTGGGCGTTTCCAACATTTCCTAGGATCCTTTTCAGCCGGAGCTCATTCTCTTTCGTATTTCTACAGGGTAGCGCCCTCAGACCCTGCAGAAGTCGATGGATTCGATTCTTTGACAGTCCTTCGTGTGAGTGACTTTTTCTCATCCAAATCTTTTTGCACCGTGCTGATGGTGATTTCTGGAAGCAGTCTAGTCCCGCAAACGCAAAAAGTTCTCCTTTGTTATCCTTTTACCAGGCCTTCCGCCTTCAATACATTCGTTTCACAATGGGTACTCCGCTGGTCGGCACCGCTATTATCACAGGGGGAAACGGGTCACTTGGGTCAGAAGTAGCTCTTGCGATTGCGAGAACCCAGCCATACGTTCATCTGCTGCTCCTTGCGCGCGATATCCGCTCCGAGAGCGCCAAAAATGTCAGAGAGCAAATCCGACTGATCGGGCCGCGGTCCCTTGAATTCGTCAAGGTGGACCTGGCGAGCTTCAATTCGGTCGTCAGCTTCACGGAGATTACAGTCGAGAGAGTGAAAAACAAAGAAATTCCGCCAGTGACTCTGTTGATCAACTGCGCTGCTATGTCGTCATACACCGTCGATCAGGTAACACGAGATGGCCACGACCCAGTCTACCAGACAAACGCCATCGCGCCCTTCTTATTGACAGTGAGCTTGCTCGAGGCGTTCAGGGCCGGTGATGGCACGCCAAATGGTGGCGCGCGGGTGATCAATATCGGATGTTCGTCCATGTCGAAAGGCACCCTCGATTATTTTGAGAACCCAGACCCTGAGCTGAGCGTATGTCCTGGAATGCCGCTGAGTGCGAAAGAAGCGGCCAAGCGATTCGGAAGCAGTAAGCTTATAATGAGTGCGGCCATGTACGCGCTGCGGCGAAGTTTGGTGTTGGTAAGTCGTAATGATTTCCTCAAAAAGATCATGGCTGACGGTATGAAACCTAGACCGGAAATATCTCCCTCAACGTATACACTCTCGACCCTGGAGTGATGACAGGTGAAAGTCACCTGGCGAACGCCGCTCCTTTGTCTGTGAAAATGGCCCACCAGACACGATCTGGACTTCGACCGTTCCTGCGTGTGTTTTCCAAGACTGCGATGAACAAGGCTAGTGTACCGGCGAAGGTGATAGCGAAAGTCGCATTCCAGCCCGACACGGTGGAGAATTGGGGCAGAGAGCGATATTATATCTTAGATAGCGAGTACGAAGCCGGATCCGTCATTCCCGTGATGCGGGACCCTAAGGAGATGGACGCACTCCTGAAGAAGATGCTGCAACAAGTTGAGGTCGGTGTTAAGGGAATGGGGTCACCCTCGTCTAGGGTATCACGGTTAAGTTGCTGATCGCATAACGGGTTTCAGATCGTCCGCCTTAGTTTTGTTTTTCTTTGGTCTAGACTTTTCCTTGCATTCTTGGGAGTTTGGCAAGCTTTGGCTTTACCGGTACTTTGAAGTTCGCAATCTCATGTGCTTAGCGCTGAGGGGGATGCTTTAATACAGACTTGTATTTAGTAAATAGACAGATGCATATAATCAATTCAATTTACACCAGAAAGATATCAGAAAGCCGTGGAGCAAGCTGGGCCGTGTGGGACTTGGGATTGCTGCAAACGGCGTTGAGAGGTGAAGGCGCCCCGATGGATCTTCGCCCCGGCCGGTTTGGTGCTCCAAGAATCGCCAATTCGTCATCTTTTGGATGGATCATTACTACATGAAAAGCCTCACTTTCCTGCCAGTCGCTCGTTCTCTTCTTTCTGTCACTTCGGTATCGCCCTGGGATCAGCTTTCGCTAATTAATTCGTCGCTTCCTGGTCTATTCTTTCGTTACCAAGTACAAAGTTCATAAACCCGCAACTTCCCACGCCTCACTTTGCGACCGAACGAACTTCAACGGACTAGGTGTTTCGGGGGTGAATTGAAAGGCGGCACCGGGTGAATGGTCTGCAGCGATGAATAGGCACGCCGCCCTTGCGAACGGTTATATAGCCTACCCTCGAGGAGGCCAGGGCACTTTTTCCATCTCTCCCCACAAGTACGATCTGCAACTGCTATCACGTCAAGTCGTGCTAACCATAGGATCTGCTTAAGATTCCAGCCGCGTTCACAGCTTGCGTTGCGACGGCGAAAGCAACTCATCCAACGGATTTGCTTGATTGGTGGCATCGCATTCTTCCTGCTTACCCTCATCTTTCCCTCCTGGCGAGCTTCGATTCTACCCGCACTATCGCTCGGCCTTCTCTCTTCCTCAGACCATCTACAAATACAAACAGTCCGATACTATGATCTGGCGCAAGTCAAAGGTTCTGCAAGCGGCTGGGAGAATGGAAACCGGGTGCTGATGTGCACACCTCTTCGAGACGCTGCTTCCCACCTACCGATGTTCTTCTCGCATCTCCGAAACCTCACCTACCCACATCATTTGATAGACCTCGCTTTCCTTGTATCAGACTCAAAGGATCAGACAAATGAAATGTTGGAGCAAATGTTGGAGGAGCTGCAGCGTGACCCAGACCGTGATATTCCTTTCGGAGAAATCTCAGTCATCAGGAAGGATTTTGGACAACAGGTGGACCAGGACGTGGAGAGCAGACATGGTTTTGCGGCGCAAGCTGGGCGTAGGAAGCTGATGGCCCAGGCGCGGAATTGGCTACTCAGTGCTACTCTCCGACCAACCCATAGTTGGGTTTACTGGCGAGATGCCGATGTGCTTACAGCACCGTCCACCATTCTTGAAGACCTAATGAGGCATGATAAAGACGTTATTGTTCCCAGTGAGTATCGCCGCCATGTTCAAAAGACACAATCTAATAATTTGCAGACGTGTGGCGGCCACTACCTGACTGGCTCGGTGGAGAACAACCATATGATTTGAACTCCTGGCAGGAGTCGGAGACGGCTTTAGCCCTTGCAGAGACACTCGACGAGGACGCGGTCATTGTGGAGGGTTACGCCGAGTACGCTACCTGGCGGCCTCACCTTGCTTACCTTCGCGATCCATACGGTGATCCCGACATGGAAATGGAACTGGATGGAGTAGGTGGTGTTAGTATTCTTGCGAAAGCAAAGGTTTTTCGCGCAGGAGTCCATTTCCCGGCCTTCAGCTTCGAGAGGCACGCCGAAACGGAAGGATTCGGCAAGGTATATTTTACTTGTTAAATTGCGTCCAAGATTGATTGCTGACTATAATAATTAGATGGCGAGGCGCATGGGATTTTCTGTTGTCGGTCTTCCTCACTACACGATCTGGCACCTGTACGAACCCAGCGTAGACGATCTTAAACACATGGAAGAGATGGAGAAAGAACGCAGAGCACGCGAGGAGGAAGAAAAAGCACAAGCTGAGCGTGCACAACGGACAGAAACTTACTTCAAGGATCCAAAGGTCGAATCGGAGATCGACAACGCGTTCGTCCGTGACTCTGTAGAGGAGGAGGAGAAGGCCAAACATTCGACGTCAGAGAAAGATGACTCCAAAGCTGCTGAGAAGAACAGCCCAGCAACAGGAAAATACATGCTTGAGGACGGGCACGACAAGAAACCTGCTGCCCAGAATCCGGGAGCCAAGGGCAATGTCCATCTCGATAAAGGAACGGAGAATTAGACGAGATCATGGTTATCTGCAATCTACTGGGCTCTGTGCTGGCCACGGGCGGTTACTATTAGTGTCCTTACGATGCATTCATGTTGATCTGGTGTAGTGGTGCCTTTGCTGTGCAAGTAATTGGCGTTATTGAGGTAGTTGTATTTGTCCGGTTGTCTAAATTCGTACACCAAATATACGAGCACTAGTATGACTCTTCTGAATAGTTTTTTAATTAATCAGGCCTAAGACCCCAATTAAGCATAAAGAACTCAACCTCACTGCCCGTTGCCCATTGTACTTGAACTCCTGAACCTGAAAGGATTAAGCAGTGGCCCATGCGGCGCCCCACAAGTCGCGCTTCCCTCAGAATCACCACCACGCGTCAAGATTTCTCGTGGACTCAGTCAAGCTGCCCAAGTTCGCCCAGCTTTTACCCAGCCATTCGCTAGGGGCTTGACTGCCTGTGTTTTGAATGAAGAAAAAAACTCGGACAGCAAGCAACCATGTCAACACAATCCACGCCCAGCATCCTCTTCACTCACCAAACCCCCCAACAGGGCTTCCGACTCCTCGAGCTCCCGCCCGAGCTAGCAGAGCTGCTTTCCTCTGACGATCCGCCGACGTGAGTGCGCTTGGCTCCCAATTGGTTCTAGCTGGTGTATTACTAACGATATTTGCGGTCAAATACAGGCTAGAACTTAAATCTCCAGCTCCTTCAACCACAAATACGTCCAATGCCACCGCATCAGAATACGTGAATCTCTGCACGGCGACACAAACATACTCGATCCGTCAAGTCCAGTCGTCAAACTCACTGCATATTCTCCGACCGAGTAGTGGGGTAACTGTGCGGAAGAATGATTTGAAGATTGTTGCAGGGAATGGCGATGGCGATGGCGCTGACGATGGCGAGAACGTGGATATGGATATGAATGTGGATCGGGAAAGTGATAATGACCGAGACCTCAATCTCAATGTCGAAGGCACAGTAACCTCCATCGCTAAGTGCGGGTCGACGCTAGAATTGCATCAGCCCGCTGAGGGGTTCTCTGCTGTGCCGTACTTGAAAAAGCTGGTGCGGGTTTTTGATAGGGGTGACTGGGAAGATATGAACCGGGGAGGAGGTGCAGATGAGGGTATTACGGGCTCAGAAGCTACGAAAGCGAGAAACGAAATCCTGGATCGCGTCTTCGCCGATGTTCCCGTATCAAAGACCCAGTGTGAGCGTGACTGGGTGGAAATGTGCGCGTTTGTTCTCCTGTCGCCTGCAACCGAAGAGCAAACGCCAGCACTATCGTGTTGGCGGCCTTCAGCTGCAATGAGACTGGACGTATGGAAGAGAGTCGTTGAGGGAGCGGTGCTACAGGGGATAGATTTGGAAAAACAGTTTCTCGTTTCAGATCTCTGGAAGTCGGTGCTTGACGATGATGGAGTTGCGCCGTTTCCACGCCCACTTTTTGATGCTGTTGTTCTAAGGGTCTGTGAGTTGGGGGAAGAAGTCGAGCGGGCTGCTTTGCTCGAGATGAAATGTGAGTATCTTCTTGTCTACTAATTACGACTGGGTGGCTCAACGACGCAGGGATGAGTATTAAGAAGGAAGCATGTGTTCGGTGGGTGGGAGAGATGTATCTCGAGGCTACGGCAACCAGCAGTGCGTCCGCTATTGCCAAAAGCGAGTTTCTGAATGCATGGAAGGACCAATTTCCCGAATCTTGGAGAGAAGATGTCTCGATCGCCATTTTACCTGTGAGTTGAACGCCGCTACTTTTCTGTAAATTGTATTGATTCTGCTAACAATAACCAGGAAACATGTTATATGCACCCTGGGCCAGAAACAATATGCTTCGCTACTGAAGCTGATCGACAGATAGCCAAGAGGAACCTCCCCTCAGATACTAGTGCAGCAACGGCGGCTAAAAAGACGAGAAACTGGCATGAATTATTCAAGAACCAAAAGCGACAGAAACGATAGATCACCAACCGCGTCCATGCATACAAGGACTTCTATGTCTAGAAGAAGTGCTGCGCCATGAAGTTTAACACCATGCATACTTCTCATTCAAAAGCCATTCCACGCTTTCTTCCTGGTTCCCGCTCCACCTGAGAGCCGCGATGCTGTCTTTCTCACGGTGAATTATTTTGGCAGTGGGGTCCAATAGCGCTACAGCCCTTTCCAGGAGAGGCGTTGGATTCCAGAACTTGACATGGGCCATATTCCACTCATGGGCTTCTAGCTGTGCTCGCCTCAGGATTGCAGCCATCGCTTTAATGGTTGTTTCGGTTTCCTCTGCAGAGGAGGGCTCGTTGTATACCCATCTAAGTATGTACAAGGTGTTCTCCTTGGCGGTGTTGCCGAACGTCCTATTCCAGGCACAATACACTTTGGCAGCATCATCGCCGGCGCCCTTTGCCGTGGGGATATCTCTGTCGGGAAAGAGCTTCTGGGAGTAGAACTCCTCCCTCGCCCAGTGCCATAGGTAATGATCGAAGTCTGGGACTATTGCTACTTTTGGACCAGAGGATCGCAACGAGACCTCCCGCAGGACCTCACGCTCTTTCTCAAGAATGCTAGGGCTGCACATGCAGCGTTGAACGTCGTCCGCGCGCAATATTCTGACCTTGGTCGTTGTACTCGGAACAGAGTATTCTTCTTTGGAAATTGGAGGAAGTGCAAAGTGTGATGATGGGTGAGGTTTCCAGCCGAATTGAGCATAGAACCTTTTCCCGATGTCAGAGAAAAGAATACTGAACAGCGGTCTCTCATTATGTTCGCCTTCCAGCTGCCATGCATCCATCTTCTTGCTCAATTCCTCCAACATCCTCTTAGCGTATCCTTTTCCTCTGAATTCTGGTCGGCAATAGACACTCCCAACGCCTTGAGCTGAAGCCTCTTCCAGCCTTCCACCACGAGCCACGAGGGCCCTCTTCTTGTATGTTTCACATGAGCTAAGTATGGTTCTCGCATTTTCAGGTTCTCGACGATCGACGAGAACCCAACAGATCAATGCGCCCTTGGTCAGTCGCTGTTGGAGCAGTGTGTCTTCTCGTGCGAGATACGACTCGAGATCCAAGGGACCCTTCCACTCCGTGCTGTTCAGTTTGATGGACTCGATGCGTTCCTTTGGAGTCGCCCGAACCAGCGTCAGCTCGGGAGAGTCCCCGTGGGGTAATTCGGTATCGGCATAAGCAGCAATCATCTTCTCAGTTGACCTGTTTTGTCTCACCAGACGTTTTCGTGCGGAGGCCAGCGGCAAAGATAAGGAGGAAATTTAAGGGGAACGATAGTGTTGTTTGTCAATACGCAATCGGAAGAGTTGTGCTACCGTGGAGCGGGCCCAAGCCATTGATATTTGTGGGCGAACTGTACGGCGTAGGAAGAAACAATGAAACTTGCCTATCATTCTTGGAGTAGTTTCTGTTAGTCACTACCTGGTGGTTCCGATGGCAAGCGACGGCAAGCGGCTTCCGCGTGAGCCCCAGAGGTTGTACCTGCTTTTCTTGGCCAATCTCAGCTGACGTCAACCCTGGTTTCTAGTTACTCTCTTAATACTGGTTAGGTTAACTATTCGATGGCGTTCGGCATCGCTTGCCAATTAGATACGAATAGAATCGCTGTCCAGGTGGGATAGGAATCCTCCGGGCGGTCTGAGGCTCATTCTGGACGAGCTTGCGTTCTTGGCGCCACTGAGGAAGGCCGCAAGTCCAGAGGCAGTGTGTTTCTAATACAGTGCCTTAGCCAAAGAAGGACTAAGCCCATATCTATGTTAGTGGAAACAAGTAGGCGACAGCACTAGAGGGCCATCTAAGAGATCTCCAAGCTGCGCCGATCTCTGGATATGCTGACAGCCACTATAAAGAGGTAACCCTCCACACTTACGCCGTTATGGTTGTCATAGGCATAGAAAACCTTGCCATTATAATTTTCTTCTTGTTACAAGTAATTATACCATTTGACAGGACAAAATAAAAAGTCGTTTTCTAGATGTTGAGGCTCCTTAGTGATTGAGTGGTAGCCAGTTCAGGCTTTAATGTGTTGCCCCTCACGTGTCCTGAGTTACAGCAGCGATTCGATCTGTCTCTTTGGTTCTTCCAAAGCTTCTCTTGTCAACAAAGCTGTCCTCACCTCCATGCCCATTTCTTCAAATGCTCACCCTTTTATTAGTGTTTATCTCCAGCAGTCAACGTCCCGGAGAAGGCTAGGCCCACCTGGCACCAGCTTATCCAGATCTCCACATCGTCGCTTCGGCTGATCTGCATCTCGATCTCTCACTCTTCTCATCCCGGTAGCTCTCCCGCTACTCAGCAGTTTATCTCGGTTGGCTCAGAAGTCTTAGAAGAAATCAGGATCACGATTTTGTTTCGTTAAACACCAACGGGGTCATGCTTCAGGAACAATCGTCCGTCGCCTTATCAAGCTCCATAATCGCTGGACTGGTCACGGACTCGGAACTTTCTCTTTGTCCCTCCGAAACTCCTTCCAATCTCAGGCCTCTTCGTCTTTTGTGCCATTCATGACGCCCTTGGTCCAAGTCTTTTTTCCCCTCACATAGTATTTAGCGGCATCTGTCAACGCTTTTTCTCCTGCCTCCTTTTCTCAACTTCTACTTTTAGGTTCTGCTATCGCTCTCCGGAGGTTTATTTTAGAATGGATCAGGCCATCTACATCTCCTCATCTAGTGAAGATGGATTTAATGGCGATCCATCTCTCTTTGATGAGGACGACAATCTCCAGGAACAGCTACCGGACGACGAACGGTTTGCTGCGTACCTCGACAGAAAAATTCCTGAGGACTTGTTTCCAGACCGGCTTCACAAAAAGCAAAGGATCCATGGTCCAGGGGACGTTGCTCTCGATCAAATGCTTTCAAGTCCGCTTGCATTCCGGGGTCCCGATCCTCCGCAGTCTTCAATGGCAGCGGCAGCTGACAGCACCAATACACTGTTCTTGCAGATTTTAGAAATATTCCCTGGCATCAGCCACACTTACGTCAAGGATCTAATAGCCCAAAAGATGGTGGCTTTTCGGCTCGGTGCGGATCTCAAAGCACATGGTTATGAATTGGCGGTATTAAGAGATAGCATCTATGAGGAGATCCTCAGTCAGAAATCGTATCCTAAACAAGACAGTGAGAACGGCAAAAGGAAAAGAGAAGAGTCTGAAGAGGCCGACATTAGCTGGGAACATACCTCGCATACCGCAACAAACAGTCCTGAATACTTTGAGGCAGCGTAAGCCACCTATCAGTATCAGAGTCATTGTTGCAAACTGATCAGTTTACACAGGTCTGCTTTCCTGGGACCCGAGTTTCCATGGGTGCCGATGAGTCACATCAAGAAAGTCCTCAGTGATAAGGGACGTCTTTACCATGCCTTCGTAGCTCTCTACTCTGACGATAACCTTCCCGAGCAACGGAAGTATCAATATGTGAGGTTAAAAAGTCAGAGAAGTACGAACTCTTCCAAAAAGTACACCTCTCTTCGTGACACTCTTACACGTGAGATAAATGCAGCGAGGAAACACGTAGAAAAACTGCAGAGTGAGTGGCCTGTCTACTTCCGAGCTCAATGTAACTTTCTCATTGTTCCTGCTAGTTACTTTACGCAAAAAGAAGGAAGAAGAGGAGGCGGAAAAGGCGAACGAGGAGGAACACATTCGGACAGGCAATCTCATTGAATGCCAGTGCTGCTACGCCGATGTCCCGTCAAATCGATGTATTCCGTGCGATGGAGACGACCTTCACTTCTTTTGTTTCACGTGTATTCGCAGATCGGCCGACAACCAAATCGGTATGATGAAATACACACTACAATGCTTCGATGTCAGCGGTTGTCAAGCTTCATTTAATCGTCAGCAGCTTAAGGAGGTCTTAGGCCCAGCAGTCATGGAGAAACTGGATTCCTTACAACAAGAAGACGAGATCCGGAGGGCAGGCCTTGAGGGGCTTGAGGATTGTCCTTTTTGCTCTTACAAGGCCGTCTTGCCGCCTGTGGAAGAAGATCGAGAATTCCGCTGCGAGAACTCTTCGTGCAAAGTGGTTAGCTGTCGTTTGTGCAAAGAGAAAAGCCATGTCCCGCAAACTTGCGAAGAATTTCGAAAGGACAAGGGGCTCTCCGAAAGGCACCAGGTAGAAGAGGCCATGAGCAATGCTCTAATACGAAAGTGCCCCAAATGCCAGCTCAAGATTATCAAGGAGTATGGATGCAACAAGATGCAATGTACGAAGTGCCATACTCTCATGTGCTATGTGTGCCAGAAGGATATCACGAAAGAGGGCTATGCCCATTTCGGACGCGGCGGCTGTCCCCAGGATGATATACATACGCAAGACCGTGACGACAGAGAGATTCAGAGAGCTGAGCGGGCCGCTATTGATAGGATTTTAGCAGAGAATCCGGCCATCTCCGAGGAGCAGATTCGAGTGGGCCATGAGAAACCAAACACTCAAAGTCGCGGAGCTCGTAGAGACCCGCGGCTGCAACCAGCGATTCAAATGCGAAATGCGATGAGAACCATGAGGGCGGACATGGGGAATTTCTACCCTCAACAGCACCAGCATGCTAATAATACACCTTTTGTGCAGAGACAACTTCCCGTCTACCCTCCTCCGGCTTACAATGTACCCTACCATATGGACTATGGCACCATATTCAACCCGCCATTTCCTGATTTTAATGTCTTTCAAAGGGGTCTGCAGCCGGGCAACCTACAGGCTCAGCCCGCGGTTATGCAGCCCATGGTAGTGGGCCTCGCCAACCCTCCTGCGAACTTTCACCCACAGAACATTCAGAATCTCACCGCGATTTACCCCCAGCAAAGACTCCCCCGGAATCCAAACGCAGCATATCGTGGTGGCGATTTCGGACCCGTTTAAGCTCCTTAATCCAGTATCACGTCTACCTTTCTCTCCTGTTTGACAGTACTCAACTTCACCTCATACACCTTTGGCATCTATGACTTATATATATTGGATATTCGATTCGATCTTGCTTGTTGGAGTTAACCTACGTTCCGCCGTATACCCAGAACAGCGTTATTGGCCTTTCATACTGAGCGTTTTTTGTTCCAGTCGGTTTTTTCCCCCTCTTCTACCTTCTCATTCTTTCCTAGAGAGAGTACCATACAAATACTGGTGGATGACACTGCAACGCAAAGACTATTTCGTGGTTCTTGTTGTCCTCCCTGAAACCAGACTGCCATATATATACTTCAACCGCCCATACATCCTTCCGTATCTAGAAAGCATACAACTTCCACAACTTAGACTGAATCATACATGCTATGCTGAGTTTCTACATTTCTATTATATATACTATCAATATGTGCATAGCATCCATCTGTACGAGTTGTCCTGTATTCTCTCTAAACACTTAGTGCAGGGCGAATCAGCTGCATCCAAATACGATCAACCACGAAACTCTCACTATTTACTCACCGATATAGAATACGTTTATATTTCTCTTCTGACACACCCTATTTCAACCAAGGTGAGATATAAAATGCAAGAGTCCCCCGTCCCCCCACCAACTGAAGCTCCCCTCGCACAACTATAGGCAAGTGACGTCAATTCGTGCTGTAAGGGACGATTTCTTTCGAAATCCATCCAGTTCGGCCACACAATGATCGACTCCAGATCTCCGATGAATATAGAAACAACAACCTATAGGCTACATGGCTCGATGCCAGGCAATCAATCAGACCACGGCCACATCTCTCTGGACGTAGATTGAACGCAAATGCTTGATGTTGAATATCGTATTCGAGTTTCTTCCCTACAGAACTTCTCAAATTGTATGATTTACTACCTTGGGAAACTTGTTCCCTTCGCGTCCGACCATAAGTACGAGTGACTATTGAAAGGCCCCAGCTCAGTTGAATGGAACCAACTTTTGACTTGACTCGACCTACCTTCGCACTGCTTGATGCTGTTCGGGGTGAAGGAGGGAAGGATAGCAACGCACATAGCTAAGGCTAGATATTTAGATTTACTAGTAGGAACCGGGTAAGAAAACTCCGACAGGACAAGACACGACGACAAAGTACAGGCAGTGGTATGAATGGGAAGGACGTTGGAAGGATGGAAAGGAGAAGAGAAGAGAGAAGAGAGGAAAGGAATGTTCACGGGAGAGGATATGAAATGGCGGAATAAAAGAGATGATGAACCTGATCTATGTAAATGCCATGCGAGTCCCAAAATTCGTCCGCTCCCCATTTTATATATTTGCACCACTCATTGGACGACGATGCCAGAATTTCACTTCATCCATCATATATGTTCGATCATTGGTCACGCTAAAACAAGAAGTAATGAGGTAAAAGCTGTTAAGAAACGAAGCACCCCCCGAATGCTCCACAGTAGCAGAAAACTTGGCGAAGAAAACATGAGCAGCAAGTCAGTTCATTTATGGCGGATGCTCAGAATCCACCGGTTCGTTGAACTTCTGCCGTGCCTCTTCCACCCATAACTCGAGACGAAGTTCTCCGGCTTCTACACGACGTACCGGCACCGTCTTGGCACGGCCGTTGGACACTTTCGGGGGCGGTTGTTGCGGCCCGCCGTTCTTGAGCTTCGAAACGGAATATGGAGCCGAACATGATCGGAGATGAACTTTGCCTGGTTCCGCCACAACCCAGGTCTGTTCTTCTGTTGTGGTCCCTGCAGGGGGTAAGGCATCCTCGCGGACTTCGATGCAGACGGTAAAACTGAATTCATCATCACGAGGTAAAGGAGTCAATCGGGCGCAAGCTGATGCAAGTCTCGCAAGACAAGCACGGAATTGCGCTTCGAGGTCGAGGACTTGGGAATTATGCGGGGCACTCTTGGATGAGTCTTCCATCCTGTCTTCGAAAGTGGTGTGCACCTCCCCGGGGGGTACACGAGGGAATCCCGAAAGATCGAAAGCATATCGTTCGAGAGGCTGATTTGTGCGGGCAGATGACAGAATAATGCTGACAGCCGTTATTGTGCCTTTCAAGATCTCTGTTCCGACTGCAATTGAGGCGTCGTTTATATAGTCACACACCTTAGGATGGCGGGACTGTCGAACGGGATAGTTGTAAGCCCGAACGGGTAAAAATGTCGCTCGCGGATAGACCGACCGGAGCCATAAAATCTGATGTACAGAGACGGTGAGGAAATTTGTAAAGGAAGCGGCCAGGGCAGCCTGATTATGAGGAGTCCGAGGTGCAGTGACCGGAGCAGAGAACGTTGTCATGGTTGTCGTCGTGGTGGTGCTTTCACTGGCTATAGGCATCGCCGTCGATGGCTCTTGTATCGATGACACGGGAAAGGTGATGTTGTCGCAATCTTGGAGAAACTGAGTGGTCCACCCTGAGGATAATCATCGCTCTGCCTTTGGATTGAATGAGTGGTTAGTCGATGGTCCGTCAAAACGGGGAGGAGCGGTGGAGCGGGGGGAAAGGGAGAAGAGGCCAAGGAATGACGTGATATGGTATCCAACACACAGTCAAAAAAGCAAAAAGATCAAGGCTCAAAGATAGGCAGGATCATGGTGATGGCCATTCTAGGTCAAGGAAGTCGGAGGGGTATGCAGTGTCCAGGAAAGGAGAAGACGTTTACATACGTTGGGGTGGGGGAGACGAAACAGGGAACCTCAAAGCATGGGGTTTAAAAAGTCGTAGCGATCGTGTCAAGTCGTGTCGGGGTATAATTCGCGATTAAGTCGGGGGGATATTAAAAGAAGGACTGCGAAGGTCGAGGGACGACAGTGGACGATAGAATGAAGATGAGGGATGACGCTGAGTTTGATGCCGTAATCCCTCGGTGTGTCCACGGGTAATGATTATTATTAAGGCTGCTTTCTTGGGGAATGGTGTCTCCTTTCTCAGAGGATTTGTTCCTGAAAACCTTTTATAGTACTTGAATAAAGGGTGTAAGGAAGGGGTTCGCTCTTTTCTTTTTTTTCTTTTTTAATTTTGAGTCAGTCTGGAAGAGAGGAGGAACTGTGGAAGACAGAAACAAGGAACCAATTCGGGAGGGAGGAGAGGGAGTGAGTGGGTTAAGCAAGCAGAAGGCCGAGATAGCCGGAAGCTGCACTCGGGCACCACAGGAGGCAGAGATTGCAGACTAACAGCACGAGAAGAGGGAAAAGGGAAGAAAGAAAAGAGAGAGAGAACAGAGGAGAAAGAAATTGGACGAGGCGACTGACACTCTGGAGGGGAACAGTCGCCCTCTGGGGCCTCGTCAGGTCAGGTTCGAGTGGAAACCAAGTCATACTTAGTCACGTGGCTAGCGCAGATCTCAGTATACAAGCAACCTGCAATTTCCAAGATAATCATAATCGCACGCACACCTCGTCGATATCTAGACAAGGCTTCTCTGCGGCACGAACTGAATCGAATATATGATCCTCCCCTAGCAAGGCTAGCACTGCATTTGTGTGCTCCATGTCTCATATCTTTCCCCATCTGAGGCCTCGCAAAGGGTTAGGCAAATCCTTCCGCTTTAGATGTTTAGACCATGGCCGGATCCACATGTCTGCCCCTGCTGACTGGAGTAGAACCCAAACCTCACCTCCGACACCTGCCCTGGACGGATTGATCTGCAGAAACCATCTGCTCATCCAATGGCATTGGCAAGCAATAATAATGCAACTGTCTTATACTCGCCACTGACGATGATTGATGTTGCTCGCGAAGGATTGAAGAATAAATGCAGCAGATATCTGGACTTCCGTCATTCTGGAATACTGCTAGTCCGGATTAGTCACTGCAGGTGGCCACTGGGCCGTCCGTAATCGGCGGGGAAAGGTACGTAGGTTCCGACTGCCCCTCCCTAGTACTAAAAAGGGCCGACCAGCGCAGGGCACAGACAAAGCACAAGGATTGACATCAAGTGTGCTGTCGGGCTGCTGAAGAACGAGCATACAGACTAGGGAAGAGATAGAGAGTCTATTCCCCTGGGCAGAAAATGGGTTAAGCGAAGTTTGTTAGTCTTCTTCTGTGACTATAATTAGCGTCTATATGCAGAAAAGAAGCGAAATTCCCACAATCAACAATGTATAAAATTTCGAATCTTGCAAACGATGTCCTCAATAATCAGTCTACTTTCCGAATATCTGAGCACCCGGGAAGCAATGAGGGGAACCTTGGAACGTGAGAGAGCGCTGCCCTTTTCCGTACGGTACCTACAGAGCTACACCGCCCCGCTGCCCCTCTCAACGCGACATCGCGGTTTCCTCATTAATCGCGTTTGAGATACAGTGGCAAGTAAACACAATTTTTGTTCCATAGCCTTCCGGGCTGGTCAATACAATTTTCATCATTCTGCTTGATTCTTCTACCTCTCATCGTCTCCCACCATGGAGCACGAGCTCCTTAGCCTCCTAACCGACACGCAATCGCCGGTTGCTAGTACGAGAGGTGCAGCTGAGGACCGTCTGCTTCGCCTGTATTCAGACGAAAACTTCCCTCTCTCGCTCGTAGCAATCGCCTCGCATGACTCTGTGCCCACCAATCTCCGTCAATCCGCGCTCTCAGTTCTACGCACCTTCATCGCCGCAGCGTGGTCCCCGAATTTGGATGAATTCCAAGGACAAATACTAGTCAATAATGCCAACAAGGCCCAGATCCGACAAGCTCTTCTGGAGCTTGCAACAGTCATAGAAGTGCCCGAGCGAAAGGTCAAGTCTGCAGCCAGTTTTGCCGTCAGCAAGATCGCCAGCGCAGACTACCCTGAACAATGGCCCGAGCTATTACCTGCGCTCCTACGGATCATCAATGACACTAATAGCACGCCCGGTGCGCTACATGGTGCCTTGAAAGTGTTGCTAGATTTGGTCGATACCGGTTTCAACGAAGAGCAGTTTTTCAGTGTCGCACGAGACCTCGTCAGCACCCTATTCAACGTGGCCACCAACACGTCAAGAAAGCCAATACTGAGGGCATTGGCCGTCGCTGTTTTCCGTTCGTGCCTCGATACACTCGAGATGGTTCTGGAACAACATAAGGTGGCTGTCAAGCAGTTCATGGACGAAGTTCTTGGCGGGTGGTCTCCGTTCTTCATCGAATCCCTCAAAGCTCCGTTGCCGCAGGCCCCTACTGAGCAGGAGGAAGCCAAGGAGACGGAAGTCCCATCTCAGTGGAGGGGTGTCATCGGATTGAAGTTACAAGTTGTCAAGACCCTCATGAAGATTCGCATGGTCTTCCCCGGTTTATTGGTCGCCCAGAGTCCCGTCTACTTTTCAACTATCTGGACGGAGCTGTCGAACTCTCAGGCAGTATATCACGAATTTTACATCAACGATGAACGCCAGGGGCGGCTCGTTGACGTGGATGACCTCCCGTATAGTTTGGATCTTCTAGTTTTGGAGGAATTGGATTTCATTCAAAGTCTCTTGAAAGCGCCGCCGGTCAAAGCAGAGCTGCTGCAGCAGTTGCAAAATGCCGGGCAAGCTGGGGTTTCCGCTAGTTGGTTGGCAGAGATGCTGAAGTTGGCTAGCTCTTATTCTCAAATTACATCCGAAGAAGAGGGCCTCTGGGATATTGATGTCAATCTATTCCTTTCGGAGGAAACTTCTGTCACAGCAAACTACACCCCTCGCACTTGCAGCGGAGATCTGGTCATCAAGCTAGGAGAGTGGCTCAAAGATGTTACTACTCAAAGTCTCCTCACCCTGCTGAACGATGTCTTCTCAGATGTTTCGTCTACATGGAAAAGCCGTGAATCGTCCCTGTTCATCCTCAATGCGCTCCTTAGAGATTTGCACGAGGTCTCACGCGATATTGCGCCGGAGTTAGCCAGCGGTTTTGGCAACTTTATCCAATTCGCAATACAGCAGGAACAGGAACTTCTACGAGCCCGAGGCTACCTTGTGGCGGGAAGCTTGGCTAAGGTTTCCAATGTTGGCGAAGCTTACCTTGAGCCAACTCTGAAAGCAGTCTCCGAGGATCCGTCAGAAGTTGTGAAGGTGGCCTGCATCCGCACACTGCAGGACCTGCTGCCTTCGCTTTCTACCAATATCACTATCCCGCTTCAACAAACTGTAATTTCCGCGGTCTCCGATTTCGTCTCTGCTCACGATCTTCGCGAGTCGTCCGACACTGATGATCTCAAAGTTACTCTGGCCGAAACTCTCCGTGATACGGTCATGGTTGACCCAAGCGTCGTACTTACGTCCACCGCACTCGACGTACTGTTCAATATTGCCAGCAACGGTGCTACAAACTTCCAGTTGACCATGACTGTGACGGAAGCCTTTGAGGATATAGTCGAACACATCTCAGACCAAGGGGCTGATGCCTTTGTCCGCCTCTGCGAAAAGGTTCTTCCCTCGATAATGGGTGCGGTCGATGTCGGCAACTTGACTCAGGATATTTCGTTAACCATTTTTGCCGCGGATCTTCTGCGTGCTCTGACGGAGCGAGCCCTTGAGCCACTACCGGCAGGCTTTGTCGAGACTGTCATGCCGAAAGTGAACCGGCTGCTTCTGGATTCGCAAGACGCAGAGCTCATTCGACCTGCCACAGAGGCAGTGAGACACATTCTTGCTCACGATTTCAACCAGTTCGTCGCTTGGCGTGACCCCGAAAGCGGCAAGGAAGCAACCGAAGTCGTTCTGGTGATTATCGACCGTCTTCTGGGCCCCACGGTTGATGATCATGCCGCAACCGAAGTCGGCCAACTTGCTGCTGAGCTGGTGGAGAGGGCGGGATCGGAACGACTTGGACCGTATCTCCCGCAGCTTCTGCAGGCTGTAGCCCGGCGCCTTGCCACTGCCGAAAAGGCTCAATTTATTCAGAGTTTGATTCTCGTGTTCGCTCGGCTGACGCTAATTAGTGCGCGGGAGGTTGTTGACTTCCTAGCGCAGGTCGATATCGGCGGACAGAGCGGCTTACCTATCGTAATGAGCAAATGGCTGGAAAACTCGGTCAATTTTGCCGGATACGATGAGATCAAGCAGAATATCATCGCGCTGGCGACACTGTACAACCTTGAAGACCCTCGTCTGGCGCAGGTGCAGGTCAAGGGAGACCTTATTGTGCAGGACACCGGACGAATCAAGACCCGATCTCAGGCTCGTAATAACCCTGACCGCTACACGACAGTGACCGCGCCATTAAAGATCGTCAAGGTTCTTGTCGAAGAGTTGGCGGCGGCGTCTGGTAGCAAAGAGATCGACGCAGCCACGGCAGCCGCGCTGGAGGAAGAAGGCAGCGATGATGACGACGAATGGGAGGACGTGCCCGACAACACCCTCGATCTCAGTCTTGGGGTCACCAAACAAGAGCTAATGGCGTTCGGCGAAGGTGGCACTGAAGGAGTGTTTGGAGTGCGCAAGCGGGATGATGAGACACAGGCATTTTTGCTGGACTTCTTCCGAAACGCTTCTACAAAAGCCGAATTCCAGCAGCTCTTTGCAGCCTTAACGCCGGACGAGCAGGAGAAGCTCCGGAGTTTGGGTTAAATCGCGTGACATGTGGACCGAATGGCCCTTTCTCTGTGAAATAGCCCTACGGTCAACTATACTGTTTTGAGTACATTTGCACATAATAATATGTTACAGTACGACCTAATCTACAACAGAGGATTATTAGAGTTCAAATTGATGAAGAATAGGATTAGGGAGAAGGCCTCAGCGCGATTTATTGGGCGAGCCAGCCTATCGGGAGGGCACCGCAGGCTCTGGCTTTGGCTGGACTCTGGGCGAATCTGCATCTGCACCCGACCCGACAAAGTGGCTGCGGGGTTCTCAGGCAGAGCTGGGGACTTGGTCGTCGACAGAAATAAGGATAGTCAAAGGACACTGTGGATGTATCATAAGCATTAAGGGGTGACCGAGTTTGTCATGCTATGTATCACTTATTTGCTAGAGTTTGACCTAAGGTGGAGAGACAGGTAAAAGGATGAGACTGGGACTTGCGCAGTCTGCAGCAGAGTAATCCCGCCGCAGCGGTCAAATATCCCCAGTGCCTGTGTGTCGGGTCGCCAACCCCTGCGCTTCTCTTCTTTCTTTTTCCTGTAAACTGGCTGCAGCCTGCCAGCCATGGTTTGATTTGGTTCTAATTCCCTCCCCCAATAATCATTCACATCATCCCACCCTCTTATGACGGCCCGGCTCCTTGTTCCCCCCTTCTGCCCTCCCTCCTTCTGCTCCCACCCGCATCCCGATAGCTTGGGTCCCTTTCCTTCGCCCTCCTTCCTGCTGGATCCCTCTTAGAAGGCTTCCAACTGCTCGGAGCATGCCGCCGCCAAATTTTCATGAGCAGATCCAGGTCGATGTAAGTTACTTCTAAGTTATTTCTTCAAGAGGTCCGCGTCCTGTCTCAGAGAATTGGTTGGAATTTGTTGGGGTCTCAAGAACGCATACGATCTGCCGTACCCCTCTCCGCCCACTCGCGCTCGTGGATTAACACTTCTCCAGACAAGTGACGAGGACTCACTCTACGATGTCGATTCCGTAGCTGACTCGAGCCTCTCGTTTGCATCCACTGTTCGAGACTACTATTATGAAAATGGCCGTCGGTACCATGCATACCGCTACGGCCAATACCCCATCCCCAACGACGAAGAAGAGCAGGATCGCTTAAACATCACGCACCACCTCTTCAAACTTCTGACCGGGGGCGATCTGTACCGCACCCCGCTCGCCCAACAGCCCGCCCCAAAGCGGATTCTCGACATCGGCACGGGGACGGGCGCCTGGGCGCTGGAAATGGCCGAGCAGTTCCCCGAGGCCGAGATTGTCGGCACCGATTTGAGTCCTATTCAGCCGAGCTTCTCGCCACCCAACTGCACATTCATCATCGATGACGCGGAGAGCGATTGGGCGTTTTCCAAGGATGAAACGTTTGATTACATCCACGCTCGGACTCTGGGCGGTGGTATTGCCGACTGGGATCGGTTATTTCGGCAGGCTTACAACCATCTGAAACCTGGTGGCTGGCTTGAAGTCCAGGAGTTCGAGGCCACTATACGCTCCGATGACGGCACGGAGGTAAAGGCGCCCATGCTGCTAGACCTTGCTAAGAAACTAGACGAGGCGAGCAGGAAGTTTGGCAAGCGAGTGAGCGTTGCTCCTTCGCTTGCGGCGTGGATGGACAGGGCTGGGTTTACTAACGTTACCGAAGACATCTACAAGGTAGGTCATAATCTGCGTTCTTGTCAGTGAAGCTGCTTACACTCTTGTAGTGTCCGGTAGGCTCGTGGCCCAAGAGTCCGCGTCTCAAAGAGATCGGTCGCGTCGGCAAGGTGGCGGTAATTGAAGCTATCGAGCCATATTCACTAGCTCTCTTCACGCGAGTACTTGGCTGGAGCTACGAACGTGCCCAAGACTATGTCAACAAATGCCGCCGCGAAGCAATGAACTCCGCAGGCCATATATACGTGCTATACTACTTTGTATACGCGCAACGACCTCTATGACTCTCAGATGGACGAATTATGAATGATGCATTAATTTTTCATGACTTTGCTTTCCTACATCTCGGCAACATCTTAGATTTATACAGTCTTGCAGAAAGTCGGGCGAACAATACATTCCCATTGCATTTCGAGTATATACATCGAGGCTCGCATAAGATGTACATACATACAATATGGACCGCTATGCATGCAAAAAAAAAAGCACACTCACCCCTGCAGAGAATACCCAACGCCCTCACCCGTCCCCATGGCCACTAAATTCGCTCTCATTTTCTCTGCCCTCCCCCCGATGTCGAACGCCGCATCTTCCCTCTGCACCCAAGCCCCAACGCCATGCTGCAACACCGCGGTCGCCCTCACCTTCTTACTGCCATCACCTTCCCCATCCTCAGCCTCCTTTATCCCCACACTCCCATGCAACGTCAACCGCGACTCCTCGCCGCCCTCTTCCTTCGCCTTATACACTCCGCGGTGCAAGATATTGCTATCATAAAAGACCGCATCCCCTGCCTTCAACTCTACGACCAATTTCCCAGGGAGATCATTCTCGTATGGATCCGCCGCGCGCTCCGTCTCGGTACGCACGCGCCGATGCGAGCCCGGAACCACGATCAGTGACGCGTCATCGCAGAGGGCGAGATTGTATTGCGCATGTGACTGTCTACCACCAGGGCTCTTAGACGCGAGGAGCTTCTCCTCCTCATCTGGCGACACGGTCTCGGGTATATCGTCACGATGCCAGCGAAGCGCGAAGTCATGCGTCTCCGGTGCGACAAGAAGGTTGAAGAGCTCCATTACTAGCATCTCGTTATCATCCTCCTTTGCTTCTTCACCAGCATGATCCAAGCCAAGCAGTTCCTCAACAACTCCCAAGACCCTGTCGTCGAAATAGAGTCTCGCAAAGTCCTCCCGCCCCGGCATATCGGGGTGCAGGAGGTGCTGCACCCCCCATATTCCGCCCTCGGAGGCAGGAGGTGGCACGTTTGTTGGCCAAGGCGGAAACTGCTTGGGAACGGTGCGGAAGTAAGGCCAGGCACCCGTTCGCGTTTTAGTTGTTGCAGTTATGGAGGCTTGTTTGAGGGTTGCAAATTCCTTGGATGAGGGCCGGAGTAGTGAGGGGATGACGACAAAGCCGTCTTTTTGAAGGGACTGGAGGTAGGTGGATGGCATTTTGTTGTAAACTGTTAGATTCTGGGAGGTTTGATGTTGTCGTGGTGGTGGAAGTGGAGGGGAAGTCGGGAAGATATATAAATTACTTAAGATATAGGTAAGGTGACACTGCTAGACATAGCTAGTAATACAACTGTAGTAGCTAGGTCGTATAGCTATGAAATTGTCTGTTGCTGATCAAGCCTACCCAGGTAACCCCGCGTAAGATCGAGTGGGGTTCACACAGATTATGTATAATTAATGCACCTGGAGGCTGCTTTACGACAGCAAACAAATCAAACGCCTTTCCAGAAAGTGGGACAGATGATAATCTTGAGCAGCTTCTTAATTTCGTAGACTTGGTAGCCTCGGTATATTACCATCCTTCCCATCCTTCCTCTTATAGGGCTGCAGTGCACGGTGGGGCAGGGCATCTGATTCTGAGGTCATCTTCGCTCGCGTGAGTTCAGCTTTCTTCCCTTACCAAAACAAAACACCCTCCGCCTTCGTAACTCAGCCCACATCATCATACCTTCTCTAAAGAGCACTTGAACTAGGCCAGTGCTTCACCATGGCTCCCCGACTGAGCTTGGGTCTGAGTACCCTGCTCGCACTGGGGCTTGTCCTGCTCCTGCTCCCCTGCGAAGTTCATGCTTTCGGTGCCGGCAGTACGCTTCGCCCACTCCTTGCCTTTCTAGAATCAGCCACAGTACAGTTTATACTGACAAGACAGACATCGCATCCATCTCAAAGGTTGAAGGCAAGAATTGGCGCCATGGAGACATTGAGGACATGCTCAAGACAATTGCCTTCATCAAGGGCCATAAATGGACCTCAAACATGGTCAAGCGGGTGTACTTTGGGAATTGGTTGAGAGATTAGTGAGTTGTTTCCTGTCTTTGTTTGTCTGCCAAAGTATGGGTTTATGCTAAAGTTGTGTTTTGCAGCTCTCAGGCTATGGACGTCGGTACCCTCAAGAGTCTTCCCGCCGATACTATACGCATCCTTGTCTGGATTCTTTCGTTCCTATCGTTTGGCTATGCGACGGCTGAGTTTGAAGTCACGGCTGATAGACTCGGCGTTTACCGGCCGGAGGAGCATATTGAGTAAGGTCATATTCTAGAACATTTGTCGAAAGTATTCATTAACTGTTATAGCAACCCCAAAGATTATGCCGATAACGAGGATGCTCGCAAATACGACCAGCGCCTGCGCGGGCCTATTCGACAAATCGAACTCGAAATCGACCCGGAGACTGGGATGAAGAACTACATTGCCAATGAGAAAGGAGACTGGGCTACAAGTGCGGCGTATATCAAGTACAGTTTAGCTCGCAGCATTCATTATGGGAGACTGTATACTAGCGGTGGACACCGCAAGGGCAACGAGGAGGATCTTTGTGAGGCACTTCGATGCCTCGGCCAGGGTTTGCATACGCTTGAGGATTTTGCAGCTCACACAAACTACTGTGAGCTTGCCCTCCGGGAGATGGGCTTCCACAACGTATTCCCGCACACCGGCGCTCAGACCCAGATGAATATCCGCGGCCATCATGTTTATCCGCTTGTGACGGGAACTTTTGGCATGGTTGACTTCTTCCATTCGGTCCTTGGAGAGGCCTCGGATCACTTTACTCAGTCAGAGATCAACGAGATGGACATTGCGCTCGGAGATGCGCAGTCGAGCTCGTCGGCCAATTCTCTGAACTCCCTTACAGGGCTTTTAGGGAAGGTTCCGGGATGTGGTGACCTAGTCGCTGAGGCAGAGGCACTAAAACGTCGTTCGGAAGCTCAGCAGTACTCAAACAGCCGCAGCGGCGCTGATCTTGGCTACGCGGCTAGCCAGTTCACTCGCTCGTTCAACGATGACTCGGAGCACAGCCGTGATGTACACGAGCAGAGCAGAGCAGATGCACCGTCAGGTGTCAACAAGCCCACCGGCTTACCTGGAATGCCAGATTTCAACCCTGCGGAAACAATTGCGAAGATTTACCCTATCCTCGAATTCCGTGACAAGGTCGTTCGAAAGGTTTCGTCAATAATAGAGAAGATCCCGGGGTTAGAGGCCCTCATCGAGAAAATAACCGAGACGCTGACAGTCTTCGTTATGTCATTGCTTGCTCCTTTCATCCGCCCTATCATTAACGCTGCCTCCAAGTCCCTGCAAACTGGTTCTGCCGGCGTGATCGATTCCTCGGCGAAGCATCAGTTCGAACCCTGGACTAACCCGCACTGCACTGACCCAACACATTCCATGCTGTCAAAGGACCATTTCTCCAATATTCTTAACGAGCCTGCTGGCCTCGTCGCATCTGCCATCTTAAAGTACGTTACTCCCCGCGTACTGCACGCCTGGGAGAACATCAACATATCGGAACAGCAAGTTCTGCACGATGCCCTAGAGGTATTCCACCACCCTGCGCTCCGAAACATGCACAATGAGGCCCATCGCACTATGTTCGAGGCCGTTCAATCCTGGGTCCACGCAATGCCAGACCGAGGCGCCAAACTCAATGACGTCCTCAGCTCCGAGGGCGTTAAGACTGGGAGAAACAACGGCGGACAGGTCGGCCACGGCTCCCATTCCCACTCGCAAGGCGGTTTCCCTACCCTAGGTGGTGCTGCTGCGGCACATAGTCATAGCTACGGCAGTCACAGCTATGGCCAAACTTCCAGCCATAGTTACACTCCTCACACCCAGTCCCAGCAACAGCAGCAAAGCTCCGGTTCAGGGTCAGGACTTCCCTGGGAAAAACTCTCGGACCAACTAAGCGGCCTCCCCATCCCTGGGATTTCGAATATCAACAAGCTCAGCAGTAAGCTCTCCAACTTTGGTTTGGGAGGTTCATCCCGAGACGAAAAGGATAATACACCCCCACCACAACAGCACCACTATGAGCCTTCGTATAATCAACAGTCTTACCCTTCCCATACCCCTCCCCCTCCAATTCATCAGCCCGGGGGCTACGGTGCCCCATCATACGACGGTGGGTACGGCCAGCCGCCGCATCACCAGCAACATCATGGACATGAGTACGGACACGCACAATCCGGGTACGGCTACCCGCCTCCTGTTTCTCAGGGATATGGACATGAATATGGTCAAGGACATCACCAGCATCAGCATCATCAACATGGCCAACACCCCCACCAACCTCCACAGGGACATGGATACGGCGGTGGTTATGGAGGCGGATATGGGTACTAGGTAATCGAGTCCTTATGGTGCGTAATGTCAATTTATGAAGCGATTATGAGCCATGAGGAACGAAAGTGAGTGAGACTTCTGGCTCGAATAGGATGGTGGGTGTGGAATTGGTTCGGCGCCTTATCGCGTCCTGTTTAGATGTTGCTTAGCAGCTCACTGCAGCTCCTTGCAGCTCCTTTAGCCCTTACCCATAATTGATGAGATCATGGCGAAGCTGGAAGAGATTCGTTTGTTTATTTTGACAAGGGGTATATGATAGATTGATGGTTTATGTGTTTCTGCATAAATTATAGCATCGTCTTCTGCGAGCAGATTGATCAAGCGAGCAGCTAGCTTATAATAGCAAGTCTATAAAAATGGTATCATAGGGAACCCAGAACGCCATGATGCCGACTTCTCCCCATCCCTTCACCATGTTGCCAGGGGGGAAAATCACAATTTCGTCCCTTCCCGTCCTGTATCACTTAACCTCCGCGGCCTCAGTAAACCGTGACCAGGAACAGGCCCACTACTACTCGAATTTGCCCCTGCACCCGCAGCTGAATGTGTCCCGCCCCTTGCTTCACCACTATTCTGCGCCCGCTGCCCTTGGTGTAGCCGTGGATTCATAAGCCATTGGACCTGCATGCGGATACTACCCACTGCGGCATTCGTATGCGCCATGTCCTCCTTAAGGCGGAGGCATTCGTTCATGATTGCCATGCTTGCACGGGCATCAAGATCTGTAATTGCATGTGATAATTGTGCGACCTCTTCGCGGAGGGATTCGTGAAGGGAGAGGAGGTAGGTTGTAGCATTTGTAAGTGAGCTGGTAGACGCGTCGGCGTCGGTCGGGAATGCACTAGAAGGGTTTGAGGTTTCGGCGACAACCGATGTAGAGGATGCATGTTCGTCATTATTGCTATTGCTATGATGGGCAGAGAAGGCGCGTGAGGATTCGACGAGGGTTGAGCGGATGGAGGCGAGCCCGTCGTCGAGGATCTCGTTGCGTTGTTGGAGGTGGCGGACTGTGAGTTCCATCGAGTCGAGTCGGGCATTTTGGGCTTCGAAGTACGGGCCTATTGAGATAAGGGGACAGCTCTGCTCGTGGGTTCCTAGCTCTGCACGCTTCATTCTAATGGAACAACCGTATTTGGATGCGGCGCAAGGGTGGACTGCTTCAGGGCAGGAATCGATATGTTCTCGGAGCGCTTTTCGAAAGACGGTTACCTGACAGTCTGGGCAGGTTGTTTTGAGGCTAGGACATAGTTCTTTTACGTGCTCCTGGAGTAGGGTGGGTTAGCCTTCGTGAAGATCTGAACGGGATATGCTCTGTACCTCGTAGTCCTGCTCCATAATATCCGCGTCGCAGCGCAGACATTTGTGTAGTTCATGCATGCATTTGTTCTCGGGACTAAGGTCCTTCTTGCGAGTTTTCTTATCGCAAGAAAGATTCGGGCAATCCATCAACTTATACCCGCAATACTTGTCTGCGTGGGACTGAATATGGCCCCTCGGAACAACCTCCGTACACCCTTCACGCGAGAACGGACACCGCACAGGAAGATCATCGCACATGTTGGTCAAGAGTCGGGGAACGTTGAGGTAGACATCCCTCGTAGGAGTGCGGCATGTGGGACAGGTGAAGTCGTCTCGGCCGGCGGCAAAAGTTCTGATGGCAAAATTCAAGCACGTCTGGCAGAATACATGGTCGCATCCTAGGCGCACTGGTCGAATGAAAGGGCAGTGGCAGATTGGACACATGAGATGGTCATCGTAGTCGGAGATGTACTCGAGTCCACGCAGGTCGATGAGTCCGTCCTGGTCGCTGCCTACCTCCATGGCGAGGAACTGGTCGAGCTTCATGACGAAGGAAACCGCGCTTCCTCCCGTATTTTTAGTATACCGGTGATGGCTCCCCTGCGACGGGGATATATGTCTCAAGGAATCGTCCGCTGGAATGTCGTTTTGTTTGGGGTTTGAAACAATAGCTTCGAGTGACACCACATGAGTGTCACACGGTGGCTGAAATGGAGGGGAGACGTCGCGACCCAGCAGATCAGCGTTCAGCAGCGTTCTTCGAAGGCGAACCAGCGGGAATGAGAGCAAGTGGAATTTGATCGGTGTCGTCGAGGAGGAAGTCGGAGGTGGACTGGACAGAAGCGGGAGTTGAAGCGGGATTGCGGGGAGGCAAGAACCGTCATCTGCTCGGATGGATATTCCAAAGTTCGACATCGAGATTGCCTGCATCGGGCACAATAGATCATCCAAATTTCAATCAAGATAGACATATTTATTAGTGACACTACTTCAGCCTGTGCTTGTTCTGTTCGTCAACATTCTCGACCCTCGGGCCATCTTCCGGTCGCAACTTAGCGCTGAAACTCCTCCGCAGTTGCCTATCTTCACTCATCAGCCACTTCATCCACCTCTGCTACCTCCATATCATCCCCTGCATCAGCGACCATCATCGTCTGACATCTCAGAATGCCAAATCCTTCACAGCTCTTCCTCCTTGCTGATCACATCAAGCTCTCACTCCTAGAACGCGAGCGGGCGATTTCACTGAATCTAGAACCCAACAGCCAGGATGGCGAAATATCCCGTTCCCTCGAGTCCCTGCGAGAAGGCATCGAAAGTGTCGAAGCCAACGTTATGCGACTAGAAGAATCAAATGACGAAGAGGCTGCTGATATAAAAGATCAGCTCAGGCATCTCCGGTCGCAGTACAGCGATTTATCGTCGCAATTCCGCGGTCCCGCCAATTCATCCGCCAAGGGCGAAAGCAATGACCGGTCAGATTCAGCATCGCCGCAATTTCCCAGCGTCAAGGGCTCCTCGCCGGATTTGAAGCAGCCTGTTCCGCAGCATCCGTCGTCTAAATCTGTTCGCTTCATGGATGACTCCGTCGCTGCCGAGGAGGATCTCAATCGTCGCAACCTGTTCCAGCCATACCGAGACTCGCCGTCGCCCGAAGGCGTCGATACGACTGATATGTCGAATCAACAAATATATGACCACCATGAGCGGGTAATGCGGGAGCAGGACGAGCAACTGGATCGATTGGGCGAGTCGATTGGAAGACAGCATCAGCTAAGTATTCAGATTGGAGACGAGCTCGACGGCCATGTGGCGCTGCTGGACGAGATGGATGGCGCTGTTGACCGGCATCAGAGCAGATTGGATAACGCCCGTCGGCGCATCGACAAGATCCGCAGGAGTGCTGGAGAGAATTGGAGTATGATGACGATCATCGGATTGATTATCATTCTTGTTATCCTGATCGTCCTGTTGAAATGAGTCGTTTCACAACACTTCTACTTCTTATTGTCATATTCAGTTATCCTATCTAGCCGGCGCAATGGCGTAGCTTCTTTCAAATCTTGGGTTAGAGTCACGCTAACACTCTTTGGACGGTGGGACGGCGTTGAGGTACCAACTTTGCGGGCAATACAATTTTATATATATCCTTCTTTAGTTTTACAATTCTGCTAAAGCATATCCCTCAGCAGTCCACAGTCCTACTAAAATAAGTTCATATGTACCTTGGATGAAGTTCATTGCTATGTTAGAAATACTGGATAATCCCTCCTAACCATATAATGCAGGGTACAAGAGTGAAACCTGAACAATAAAAATCTCCAATGCTAAGCACCAGGCCCAGCCATTCTACGCCTTCTTATTCGGCTCGTGCTTCGTCTTATCTTGTAGGTCAACGAAGCTATCCTTACTCTCGACCTCTCCTCGGTCAGCTTTGACCTGTTACATCCGTTAGCAATTTGATTCCCACTCGACAGACAACCCGATTCCTGATTCATGAAGGACGGAGGACGATGGTAATAATAGAAAAAGGTATACGCACCGAGGCTTCGCTGCTACTAGCAAGGTTCTGGTTCCACTTCCCCTGTCCGGCTTTCTGCCTCTCAAGCTGAGCCTGCTTCTCCTGCTCGTAGTGATCCTTCAATTGGTCGTTGCCTGGGCCTTAGATGTCAGATATGAGTCAGTAGACGCATTCGGCGCGGTAAATCGGGGGCTTGTCAAGTACTGGGGTGGCTTTGGAGGCAGAAAAAGTGTTGGAAATTGACTTACTGCGGTCGTCATCCTCCTTCAGGCCCGAGCGAGCTGCAGATGTGTGGAATGCGGGAACTGTGGCTCGAGGGAGGATTGTTGCCCGGGCGCCGGAGAGGCGGGTTGGTGCGCGGATGGAAAGGAGGAAGGACATTTTGAATGTGAATTGATTTCCGAATCTAATTTCAGGTGTGAGAAAGCTGGCTAGAGCGCTTGTTGAGGTGGTACCTAGATGGTAGCTCACATGTGTAGTAGTTAGAATGTGATGAGGCTTGGAAGGTCGTTAATATGCGCGGAGGTGTTAACTTGCAGCTTTTTGAGGAGCTATTTAAGGAGAAGGCGAGGCTTCTTTAAACGGCCGCGGAAGTTTCACGAATTCAATTGCTCAATTCTCCTGGACGTCATTTTTGCTGCAAACTGGCCAACCAGGCCTGTTGGATTTGAGTGTGGTCAGTGACGTCATGAATACTCATCCGCCAAATCTGGCTACCACGGCTTTCACGACAAACATCAGCTGCGGCTAGGCAGTGGTAACCAAGGTAATAAACCTATAGTTTTCGGGGTAAGGGACCGGAAGATGATGGTTCAGGGTCTAAAGATATCTTGTTTTTGAGGCATTTTGAGTTCATAGAAGTTGGCTTGCGTGGTGACTGGTGAGTAGTAGATACGTTCTAATGGCAGGGATGATTAGTGTTGCAAGCGATAAAAGAGATACAAAGGCCGACGAGAGGTTTTTCTTTCGTTTTAAAAGATGCGAGCAACAATTTTCAGCATCTGTATATGCAATAGCTGAAGTGTTTATTTTAATGAGTGTTCCAATGCGCGATGGTCATCTAGAGGTTTGGTTGAAATATATCTTCATAAGGATTGCAAGAATTCTGCATTACGAGTAAATATACTACGTCTAATGCTAGAAAATGGACAGGTACCCTGTCGATTGAACTCTATGGTCCACTGGCCATCTAGAACACTGACATTTACCATCATGGTCCAAGAAATGCAGCTTGTGCAGCTCAACGGATGGGTATGCCTGTTGGCCACTGCTGATGATTCTGTCGAGTCACGCTGGAACGGTATCGGAGTCAACAAATGAGATATTCTTGAGACAAGTGAGGAATTGAATCAAACGACAATCTAAAGAATAGGTACTTTATCAAGGCTACACCATGGAACCATTCGTTGAACGCTAATCCAGTCGATGGATTTTACAGTTAGTTAGCCTAACAATAGGGACGGTGTGTTACCAGTCCCAACCATATACACGAACAGAAACAGAAAGTAATGGCCAGACAAGACATATGCAAGATATCAAACGTCGCAGACCTTCCGAAACAAAGTTAACAAATCCCAACCAATGCAAGACGTATATCGTTCCCGCCTTCTAGATCCTTGTAAAGCATGAAATTCCGTCCCACCCAAAATTTGTACCCAGGCCAAACCCCCGAAGAAAAATGGCTAAACCACTAAGCGGAACTTCGCAAAGCCGCCAGAATACTCCAAGAAAAACAACTCCGTGTCCCCCAAATGGCAAAATCGCCGCTTTCTATACATCATCGCCGGCCTGAACCCCGCGGCCAATAAATAGGTAATTTGGTTTTCCCTAACCGAGAGCAGAAAAACAAGGTATCGCTGGAGAATGCAAGAATCGAATCGCAGGGCGCCGTCGCTCGCAGGTAGTCGAAGAAAGCATAAATCTAGGAAATCGTGATCGGAGGGTGTATGTACAAACAAAAACAATGTATCCTTTTATGCTCCGCGGTTTCGTGAATCAAAAAAAGGCGAGTTTAGGTTGATCGTTAGAAGAGTCGAGTCGTGTCAAACGATTAGAGAAGCAAACAGTGAATATTATGACCCGCGGTTAGGGAGACCGATGATGCAGAAGCTGAGCGAAATCGAAAGAAGCAAGTTGTGGGTGGACGTGTGGCTCTTGCCAGCAAAATGGCGGCTCGGCGTGCTGGCCTTTACCACCGACGCTGAGCGTTCTGCATCTGACCCGGAGAGATGGAGTTGGGCGGGCTGGTCAGGGTCATTCCGGTGTTGGGGTTGATGATTGGAATGACTTTGCGGGTGCGAGCAGCCGAGGGTTGCTGGAAGCTCGCTTGATTATAGTTACCAGTAACCCCTGAGTGGAGATACGTATTCGAAGAAGCGGGAGACAAAGAAATCGACGGCGTAACCTGCTGAACGGGCTGGATTTGATGCTGGATTGGCGATGTGTCGGGCGAGCCACTAGAGAGCGACGAACGATCCGAGGAAGCAGAATGGATTGAGTGCAGCTGGAGCTCATGTCAATAACAGATCTTTACTGAAAGAAACCATCAAATCCCAAGGAGAGATTCAGGTCAAGCGATAACATACATCGTCCTCAGTTAGGAGACCCGGACAGAACTCTAGATCGTCGTCTAGATCGAAAGACCGTCCAGCTTCAAACCGGGCACGGAACGCAGTTACGGAGGGAGCTTCGGCCAGTTCCCTCATACTCTTGACACCACGAAATTGACGTTGGGCGTTTTGAGCAGCCATCTTGGGACCTCTCCGGGAGCGGCTTCCATGGTGGTTATTCGACGTTTGCAGATGAGCCGTGGCACCGTGGTGAGCGGCCTGATGGTGCTGTTGGTGCTGTCCGTAGAAGAAAGTTGACATCTTGGCGGCGGCGTATTAAAGGCGAGGAGCAAGCAATAAGCACGTTTCGGTCGTTGAGATGGTCAATGTACAGATAGTGGATACAAGCAAGGACCAGAGTCGGAGACGCTGAGCTTTTGAAGAAAATGGAAGGAAATATGGCAAGGAGGTAGTTGGGTGCGAACGGGAAATATTCTGTAGAAGGAGAATATACTAACGCAGGGGACGAAAGAAGGAAAAATAGTAACAGAGCTGAGGAGAGAAGGAAAAGTGAACGGTGGATGGTTGGGTTGCTATTTTACTGTGGGATGGAGAACGATTGAAGGCGGGAAGAGAAAGGATGCGAGGTTGAGAGAGGAGGCGAGGAAGAGGGGCTTCAAGTCGCTGGGGCTGAGGTCACCTGCACCCATCAAGGGTGGCCAACCAGAATCCCCAGAGCAGAAACTTAGTGGCGACAATCTGACCCTATTACGGTTCGTGATTCAGCGCTAAGTGGGACCACTTGCAGTTTCGAGACTAGGAGGCGAGGAGCGGTGCAGTCATTAGCGCTGAGCGTACTATCAATTATTGGGGGCTTGGAGCTAATGGTACGTTCATCACAGAAGCTAGTGTTTTTGTAGTTAGACTAGATCTCAACTTGGTTGAAGACTTAAAAAGTGCAAAGTCGGTGGCTGCCATCTTATTTTCAGTAAGGCTGGCTGCCAATTGTCCGCCTATCATCTCTTTCTTGGGGACCCGAAGTTCTGAGGAAGGAATTACTATTCTCTGCTGCGCAGCGCATTAATGCAGGAGACCATGGTATGATTGTACAGCCTCGCAATTGGCGACTGAGGGGGTGGGTCACTCAACTGCACGGTTACAAATAACAAAGGGATGCAAGAACTCTTCAAGGTTACAAGCGCTGGTTCCAATCTGTCATAATTGAAGTCTCGAACACTGTGTCCTGAGTCACTGGAGTGGTTGACCATGTTACTCAAATCGTTGAGCAGGGCCTTGGAGTATGGGAAGAACGGCGGACTCTGAAACCTGAATCATGCGGCAGACAATTCCGAGGATAGGCACGGCATGCGCTGGCAATTTGCACCACGACTAGAACAGTCAATGATTTGCAGGGAATGATCTGAGCCCCGCCTAAAACAATCAGATGTCATCGATGATTTGCTCCCAACGTTCCCCGTAACCCCCCATGGAACCGTGCGACGTGGCTGCAAACATTGGCCGCGCATCACTCCATCCAGAGTACATTCTCAAAGAACGGCGCCTAGCCCTCCTAGGTGATACCTAGACGGTTTCCAGAGGCTTTGATCTTAATGATTTAATGATGGGACAGACATGGTTGCATTGATTAGAACAGCTTCCCCAGCTTACAGGAGCTCACTCCGCACTGGGGATTACTCTAGTTAACAATTGCAGAGTACAACAGGTTGGTAAGACCTAATTTCTCACGGCACAAGGGATCGTGGAATTACAGGAAACATCCGAAAATCGGATATATCCTGCATGTCACGCACAAGCCACAATTGTGGCTTTGCTACTTGGTGTCTTTTTTTTGTCTCGGACTCGCGGATTCTCATATTAATAAGATTGTCTGCGCCTCGTTTCGAAAATTGAGTCATCACCTAATTAAATGGCCGCGAAACAGCGGACAATGTTGACCTCGTACAACGTAATTACTGTCGTCATTCCTTGGAGGGCCTCCATCGGCACGGCGGAATATCGCCTTCCGAAAATGTCCCATGCGCCTCATTCCGTTCCCAACTGCAGCCCTACCAAAACAATTACATAATTCTAGTGGAGCAGGGATAGCGTTATGAATGGAACGAGAGTACCTCTGTTCGTCAGAGTGCCGCAGCAAAAGTGTATCTACATATTGCCCTAGCAATCCCGTGACATGTAATTGACTTCTTCTGTACGGAGTACGGATCTGCCTGTAATGCTGGAGAGTCTGCTAGCGACTATCGTAACAGGCGACTATTCTATACGATGACCTCGAGTGGCGAAGGCAGCCGCCCCACATCCAATCCCGTTAATGATGTGCAATCAGTGTCGTTGCTATGAGTTCTTATTATCAAAGCTTCGAGGAGTATGAAATTGCCTGGCGTCCAGCCTCCTAACGTCTTCCTGAGTCCCACGCTGGCTCCTAAGTTCCATATTTCCACTGTAGAGCTGGTCAGGACAGTATGAGAAGTGGAAGGATCACAAGGGCAGGAGCCAGATCTTGAAGGAGATTTTGGGTTGGTTGCATAGTACTTCAGATTCCATCAATGTCAGCAAGATTTTAAGGAGGAACTGAAGGTTGGGCTCTTCAACCAACCCTGCATTGTTGGAGAAGGGCAGAAGTGTTTGGTCGGTAAGACTTTCTAGTGCACGCTGGGCAGGTACATCAGCAGGAACATGCTGAGAGCCTTGATGAGTAAACAGGTCACGATACCGGTGACCCGTTAATCACCGCCATGAAGAGCTCGACAACTTGGAAAAGTAGACGGGTAAGGTGCGGCTGAGGTAATGGAGAAGCAGACGTGAGGCGAGGAAAGCACCAGCGACAGTTACGAGAAGAAGAATCCTAAGAGAACATAACTAAGAATCCCAGGTAAGATATTTGTTTCCTTTTTACTTAGTATCCATATACCGTAGACGGGCCATGACTCGAACTATTCAATGTATTCATAGCGCGCTAAGCAAATCCCAACCATGGTGTATGCCAACATACATAGAGGTGAGAAACTGTGATCTGTGCCTGCAGAACCGAGCTCTGAGTTAGAGTGCCTAGAGCTTTATTTGTCCAAGCTTTTGCTCCTGATCATCCGCCCTAGAAGCTCTTTGCAGTTCTTCTCACTATATTGTTCCCAGACTTCGTATAGCGAAACCAATTCCTGCGTCGATTCAATGACCGCCTTGATGTCGACCTCACTTTCAGCAAGCCACGCGATGAGTTTCTGTATTCTAGGAGGAGGACCAGCTCCCCCCTTGTCGCTAAGGGCCGCAAGAATATTCATGCCGCCGTCTCGCATTGCCACTGCGATTGGAGCTGCCGAGCCATGAAAGGCCGTCTGGCTGCTGGGCTTGAAGACAACGGCGACAATTATCGCCATAACTGCGATAATATGTGGCGGGTATAGTAAGGCTAAGTCGGTGAGATAGTGATCGTTGATCACTGACCACGCAAGCGCAACCTCATCGGATGTAAGCGATAACTCAGGCTGGAGCTCTGACAGAGTTCGGTACGGGTGATGTACAATAAGTTGGGCTTGCATTTCAGATATCAGGGAGAACTCGCATTCGCCAACTTTAGAGACATCGGGGACGATAAACTCTGTGGTGCATTAGTAATGACTAGATAGGCTGTTCCAATATTCACGCACCTGGCCAGAGGGCTCGAGCCTCACCGACGACGAATCTGATATGCTGAGGACATTCTTCCATTTTACAGGCGAGATAGAAGGCCGTGGTAAGAACAAGATACGGATTTGTATTCCTGATTTCGTTCTTCGTGTAGTATCGTTTGATATACACCTGAGCCGTGGCGAGTGCTTGCTGTCTGGTTGACATCCTTTTCCCGAGTTTGATGAGTTCTGTTTGACACTTAGCTTGGGTCTCTAGTCTAAAGGCACCAAACTTACGCTGATTAAAATATATATTGAGCAATCGTTGATCCGGTAGAGGGAACTGTGTGTGCGAAGCTTTATCCTTTTCCTTGAGGCTTTCTCTAATTTCCGCCAACCGCTCTCGGGTGAACAGCCAGTATTTTCGTTGGGTAGATGCCCAGTAGTTTGCTGCCATGATTCAATATGATACCCTCGGATTTACTCAGATTCAGGTTGATCTTGTCCGCATCATGGTATATGAGAGGGGTCGTCGAGCGTTAACACCTGGGAGCTCCACCCTTTACAACAAAGTTATGTTTGCCGAAGGCTACCTTCTTGGCATAATCACTTCAATTTCGCAGATGAAACAGAGATATCACAACAATATGGCGTGTAGATGGAATGGCCTGACAACAGAGCTGGAGACGAGGACAGGCCTAAGTACAGGCTTCCCTAAAATGGAATAGTGAAGCCCGATCACCGGCCCGGTGCTCTTAGGAGTTCTGGTTCGGAATTTTCTTTCTTCCGCCCGCATTTATTCAGAAAGCAAATCATTGCTGCGTGATTTCTCATGGCCATCATCAGGCCTGCACGCCAATCTGCGATCTCAGCAACTCGTCTGCTATCATTATAACCGCAGATTCGATGCCCCTGCTATTCATACGCCAAAACTCCCCTATTTCGCCGGGGATACACTCAGTTCGCGCGTTCTTGAGCCCCTCGTTCAAAATAATGACGGGAGCCCGATAATAATCTTATTCCAACGGAACATGGCCGGCGGCGAGTCGAAAGCCGAATGCGACCAAAGGGTCGCCAGGCTCTGGTCGCGCCTTGGCGCGGAAAAGAAGGAGCATTTGGACTACAATGGGTTGAAGAAGGGCTTAAGGAGGATCGATCACCGTGAGCTGCTCCATGACCTCATTCATCCCGTGCTCTAAATGGCACCTGACTCGCAGTAATGGTGGTGCTAACTTTCATGCCCCAATTCAGCTCTGAAGAATGCCGATACTATGCTGCGGACTATCTTCCGGTCGGTAGACACCAACGGGGATGGGATTATAGAGTACTCTGGTAAGATCACACGTCATCGGATCGTGACGAGTCCTCGACACTCGAGCACCTGCCGCCAACTGGTGATTTGATCAGCCTAATTATTTCTAGAATTCCGGGCTTTCGTCGATCGCGCCGAGCAGGAGCTCTGGCAACTGTTCAAAAGTATTGATCGCAATCAGAATGGGGAAATCGACAAAAACGAGCTCAAAGCCGCTTTCTCTAAGTCTGGCGTCACTGTTTCAAATTCTAAACTCGACGAGTTCTTCGCGGACGTAGATACGAATCAGGATGGCGTTATCACTTATCCAGAGTGGAGGTGAGTGTATTCCACTGGCGTCGCTTGTGACAATTTACTAACCATTCGTGTCGTGCAGGGACTTTCTTCTCTTTTTGTCCGGTTATTCGTCTTCCGACCTGCATGCCGTTCTATCATACTACAGTGCCACGGGAAATCTAAACCCGGAAGGAGATGTCCACATCAACGATCTGCAGGGTTTAGGTACAGACCACTCGTTTCTTAGACATTATATTTTGGCCATCAGAACATTTTTGCACAAGCTTTTCCCAGCACACATTTTGACAGCCCTTCTCTCGTCAGCCTATGCAGAAGCCCCGCAGTCCGCCTTTTCAAGAGGTCCCCCAGTCTGTGACGGCGAATTAGAATTGGAGTGGTTGCCCATACCCAGGACCGTCGCCATGTGGATGTCCTTTCGATATTATGAACAGAAGTTGACCGAGAATACTCCTCAACTAGGTTATTTTATTGCTGGTGGTATTGCGGGCGCCGTATCAAGGACAGCCACTGCGCCGTTGGACCGTCTGAAAGTATATCTCATTGCGAAGACCGGATCGCCATCTCCTGTTGTCGCTGCCGCCAAAGACGGGGCTCCATTAAAAGCAGCCGGGAGAGCTTCGAGATCTCTGATGGATGCGCTGAAAGAGCTATGGAAAGCTGGGGGCATCCGCAGTCTCTTCGCTGGTATGTGAGATTTCCATAACAATAGAAATACACTGACCGGTGAAGGCAACGGATTGAATGTTGTCAAAGTCATGCCTGAATCAGCCATTAAATTTGGCGCTTATGAGGTTAGTTAATCCCGTTGATTGTGTATTTACAGTGTAAATGACATATACTGACACACGCTGCAGTCTGCGAAACGTGCTTTCGCTCGCCTAGAGGGTCACAATGATCCAAAACGGCTTCAACCCACTTCACAATTTCTGTCTGGCGGATTTGGTGGAATGGTTGCTCAGTATGCAGTTATTCAGGTACTTGCTAAGGATGACAGTCTAACAATGAAACAGGTGCTTTGTCTATCCTCTCGATACATTGAAATTGTAAGTGCTTAGTTTTTGCTTTTGGCACTATCATGTACTAATTTATGTTAGCCGAATGCAATGTGAAGTCGTCGAAGGTGGCCTGAAAGGAAATCAACTCATAGCAGCGACGGCCCAAAAGGTATGGAACAAAAACGGCATTGTCGGATTCTTTCGTGGTCTGCCGCTTGGCCTCATTGGAATGTTTCCGTATGCCGCCATTGATCTGTCGACTTTTGAGTACTTGAAACGCACTCTTCTTGCTCGAAAAGCTCGCGAACACAGCTGCCACGAGGATGACGTCCCTCTATCCAATTTTACTACAGGTGCTATTGGTGCTATCAGTGGAGGTGTCAGCGCCTCGGTTGTCTATCCCTTGAATGTTCTTCGAACCCGAATGCAGGCACAAGGGACTGTCCTGCATCCCACAACATACAACAGTGTTATGGACGTCGCCCGCAAAACAGTCCAAAGCGAAGGTATTCGCGGATTCTACAAGGGCCTTACCCCGAATTTGTTAAAGGTCGCCCCGGCAGTGTCCATCAGTTATGTTGTCTACGAAAACTCAAAGCGGATGCTTGGACTTCGGTAGGGGTTTCTGCCTTGGCATTGATTAGTGCAGTTTGTTCTAGCGCTAGTCTCTTGAGCATGTCGTCATGCGCGTCGAGGAACTGCCGAGGACGAACGCTAGATCTAAGAGCAGGGCTCTCTTTATCCCTCAGCGCCCAACCGTCAACTTTGAAGCACCGAACCGGCTCTCGGCTGTCAAACGATCACCCTCCGACACTCTAGCTCAAGTGGCTTGCTCAGCCTCAACACATAACACGATTTATATTCTTGCTGGGTTCTTAAAAGCGTTTACTGAGATACCCTCGAACCTAATTAGTCACCTTTACCGCGACGTCATGGAAACCCATATGTTTAGTTTCGTGCTTGTCCAATCCTATGCGAACGCCTCTACCTTCTTACTTTTTTTGTCACCTACATCTCGCAATCAACCCGCCGAGTTTCGAAACACATACATTGCATAACATACTCTATTCGATTCCCGTCATCGAGGCATCAAACCTCGTGAAACGACTACTCCTTTTGGTATGGATTTTATTACAGCAAATCTATAATCGCATGGCAAGGCGTCCTGCGATGAAGCATCCTACGGAGTTCTAGTTGTCTTTTCTTTCAAAACCATATGTATAATGGCAGCCTGGATTCGGCGTTTGTGCCACTATTTTTCTCGTTTGTATCTAATTTAGGGACTCGGATTCTCTGTTAGGATAGAATTATAAATCTCATAGAAAGGCGAATAGCTGAGTGTTTTGTGCTCATTCACTGATAGACAGAATGGACTTGCGGCAATCCGCTTCTGCCAAGTTTTGGCCATCTCTTCCACTTGATGGTCTCCGGAGTTTCTTTTGGTAGCATGTAAAGGCTCAAAATAGACGTCATTGGCGGTCTCTTGAGGAAATTCGGACATATGAAAGAAGTGGTTCACTTCAGGTCAACATATTTGCAACTGACATAATGGCACTTTGGACAAGATTAATTTCCTATACAATAGATCAACCATAGATATAGTAGTACATGGCAACGCGCTTAATGTTTTACAGCATTCACCTCCTTATCCTTGGGTAGGATATCCGGTGTCGGCCCCACAGGTGTGATGCCGAACGGGTTGATCTGTGAATGACTCTTCGTGTAGTGCTTCTTGATATGTTCAAACTGGGTCGTCTCCCGGAACGCTGGGACGTCCCAGTACAGCCTCCTCAACCAAGCATGAATAGCCGGATACCCAGATCTGATATCGCGGATATTGCACTTGAAGTGCTGTACATATACGGGATCAAATCGGACGATCGTTGTAAAGAGCCTTATATCCGCCTCGGTGATGTCATCTCCAAAGAAATAAGTCGATTTGGATTCCGCGAGATGCTTTTCGATCTTATCGAGTGAGGCAAACAGCGTCGTGACGTTTCTCTCATATGCCTCCTGAGTCGTTGCAAAACCAGACTTGTAAACCCCATTGTTAACGTCGTTATATACCCATTCGTTCGTGGCGTCGATTTGCTCTCGGAGATGAGGAGGGAAGAGGTCGACTTTCTGGTACTGCGCAGGCAGGAGGTCGTCGAATTCGTAGTAGAACATGCGGATGATCTCGGAGGACTCGTTGCTGACGATGCGCTTTGTTTTCTTATCATAGAGAACGGGAACAGTAAAGCGGCCATTGTAGTTTGGTTCATTGGCGAAGTAGATGTCGCGGAGGTGGCTGTACGAGGAGTGGACTGGGTCAGGGGTTGTATTTGTGCCTGGAATGTCTTCGTCGGGAGTGGCAAAGCGCCAACCTATAGAATTAATACTCGGGTTAATGTCGTCTAAAGAAACTCTTCTTGTTGGGTGGAGTGCTTGTTCTCACCCTTCTCGCCTAAGTGCCAGTGCACCGATGTGTATGAAATGGTGTCCTCGAGGCCCTTCAGTTTTCGGACGATCAGGGTTCGGTGTGCTGTTAGGGTAAGCTTATGATTTAATCGACGAGGATAATATGTGCTCACCCCAAGGGCAGGCATAAGAGACATAAAGGTGGTAACGGTCTTTCTCCGGGGGAAATTCAGCTCCGGCTTCCCTGGAGATCCAATTTCGGAAGACTGATGCCTGGCGCTTAAATTCGCCAGATTTGTCGTCTGGGTTAACCCAGTCAGTAATTTTCTTAGAGATCTCAGTCTGAGGCGAGACAATTAGCAAATACATTAGTGAAAGGTGAAGGTAATGGGGATAGCCTACGGCCATTTCGCGTTTGGCAAGTAGTGCGGGGAAAAAGTTTCTGGATATGTTCGAACTGGATGACGGTCCAGAGAGAATGCTGAAGGGCGATAGATGCTGCGCAAGCTGATTGACTCTTCGCAGCACGGGAAACATGAAGATCCTAAGCGAGAACAGCACCAGGTATATATGCGCGTAAGATGCTGAAGATTGCGGGGGAGCTCGGATAGCCCTCGCGGCTAATGACGTTGATTACGGAGGGGTCACTAAGCCGGACTAAGCCAGATTTGGTGATGACAAAGTGGTTGCTCATCATTTAGCTAAGCAGTTAGCTAAATTAGGTAAATGATGCATAGGGTGCCAACTACGCAGGATTAATAATGTTGAAGAGGGGCCAAACTGAGTACTTTCTGAAAGCTGTGGTAAAGTGATGATGTATGATGATGTACGACTGCCTAAATATCTTATAATTGAGAGGTGTTATGTTTTTCGATGTGCATACATGTGTATACAATCAGAAACTCTGATCGTGTGCTTTACTTCCGCTTCACCATCACATACGGAATCTCAACATCCTGCTCCGTCTGATCTTCAGCGGTCACCTCGAAGATGACATTCTTTTGATGATCGGGAATTGGCTTTTTGCTGATATGTTCCACCAACTCGCTCATCCTGTTGCAAACGAACATTAGTAACGAGGTGTTTCGACTCTTACAAGATGGCACTTACTTCATAGGAAGGCGGTCCTTCACCTTCGAGGGGCCGTAAAAGCTGGCATATAGTAGGCTCACGCCAGAGCTTACCATGCTGATTTCTAAGCCTAAGTCTGAAAAGTGCTTGAGGAAGTCCTGCAAGGGAATATCGTCCACTTCAAAGCGGTCCCAGATCTGATCGATAGACACTTCACCCTGCTTGCCTTGGTACTTTGTTTTTGGGCTTGCAATAGGCTCGCTGAAACCGAAGAACGGCAGCGCAAGGTTGACGAATCCGTTCTTGTATTGCTCGATGTCATCCTTGCCGTCAATGACCTTCAGCAGCTCCATGGCAACCAGACCTGTAACTAGGGCGGTGGTTGTGGCAATAGCAGGAATGATCTTTCCAGCAATAAACTTAGTCTTATGGCGATCAGCAGGAGTAATCTCGTAGTTCTCAGCGCGTAAATTACTAGCCGCCGTGATGAAATCGATGTGGTGGTTTGTATCATCGTCTTTCTCGAATTCAACGGGGTTCAGACGGAAGCCCGCAAGCGACTCAGGAGGAGGCAGGATCTCGACAAGACGCCTGATCTCGTCGTTGTCATCGAATGAGGACCCGGAAGATTCGGCGTTTGGATCCGGGTCGTTCTCACTGGCCTGGATCTTAACACCAGATTTGGGGGTGAATTCGGGGATGATCATGTTATCCACAATCTTTCTGTAATATCCTTTATCAACGCCAGGGTTCTCGATACCGTAGTTGAAAGCATGGAGATTCGCAGCTGCAATGATAAAACCGAGATGCGTAGGGTTGGTGCTATCGAACTTGAGTGGTGTGGGAGCGCGCTTGGGCCCGGACCAGAACGGTTGGCCGGTCGATGTCGTTGAGTCTCGGGGGAAGTTATAGAGTAGTTGTTGGATGGCGTTGTTGTACTGGGCTTCAAACTGGTTACGCGCCCAAGCGATACAATCGTCGAAGGTTGAAGGTTTCTCGGTCACTAAAAAGTCGCGTAAGTGCTCCAAAGTCTGCTTCTCATTACCAGCCTGTTTGAGCGTTTGTTCAATGTAGTTCGGCTGGGACAGATACATGTTGACGGCCTCTGGAGGCCCAACGAAGTATGTTTGGAAGAGATCCCTGGCCCAAGCGATGGTATGCTCAATCCGATTCGGGAAACTCTTGAGGGTACACATGGGGAACGACTTCTCCGGAGGATCCTGAGAGCTAGAATATGATTCCGTGATGCGAGGAAGGACGACCTGAGTATTTCCCTTGGTTCCAAGGGTGCCACTCTCGAGCAGTGGCTTTCTGAAGAAGACGCAACGACGGTCGACGTAAGTTCGGGCCTCAACATTATCCAGAGCATTTGTGACTCCATCAAGACCCTCCCAGAATTCTTCGTTAAAAATGTGCTCTGTATCCGGTCCCACGCGGTCCTTGAGTGTAACAATTTTACCCTCCAGCTCAGGGTTCATTGCCACAACTGCAGCAGAGGCACATTCACTCTTGAGCTTGCCGACATCCTTGCTACGGAAGAGGAACTGCCGGTTCAAATTACTCTTTTCGATCTGGTCCATATCTGTGACATAGATTTTACCCTTGGGACCAGTTCCAAGACCCATCATGGCCCAGTTCTTCAGCGTCTCGCACCCAATAGCGCCTGCACCAACAAGGAACTGAGTCAGGTTGGCAATCTTATCTTGGAACTCTTTACCAAAAACGGCAATCTGTCCATCGTAGCGCGTCCCAAGAGGCTTACAGGTCTCCTCGGAACGAGTGACCGAGGTAGGCAGTGACTCCAGAGAGTCGAAGTAAAGCCATTGATGCACTGGTCCGAACTTTCCTGATACTGCCTTGAGAACTTCCTGCGCCACAATGCCTCCGAAGAAAGCAGCCAAAGGGTTGAGGTCACCTTGAGCCTGGTAACTCAGCTCCTTGAGGAGCTTCTCGTCTAGCTCAACCTTTTCTTCTTGACTGGACGCTAGGCCATTTGCAATCTGCAGAAATTCCTGGGCATCGCTCTCATGGTGGGGACGCGGGAAGTGCCCCTGGGTTTCTGCAAACTTGTGGAGGGCTTGAACCCCGATGTGAAGCTGCTGAGGACGATCAAATTTGGCAAAGTCGGAGATCAGGAAATCCGGCTTTTTGATCTGCTCGGAAAGTGGCTCGAAGTCGATGAACTTAGGCATCTTGACCTGTGTGAACAAACCACCACCCTGATAGGTGCCGAGGCCGGATACGTCCCCAATAGTAAACGAGTAGGGCCCCTTGACGGTGATTTTTCTTGGCGCACTGTTGTTCAAACCCTCCATACCCTTGACCTCAGTGAATGTGACGAAGTCGCCGTCTTCCAAGCCGTGGCGAGTCTCGTCGAGCGCTGAAACAAGACCATCTTCAGAGATGTCAGCCACAATTCCACCTACAGGTTCCTCTCCCGTAGAGTCGCCAACAGTGAAGTTCTTCCCAAAATCATTGAAAAGATATCCGAAAAGGCCGAAAGTATCCGCTATTGTGAGGTAAATGCCATTCTTGTGGCAGAAGTCCGCAATCACCAGTTGCTCCTTCAGCGGGGTGAGGGTAAGGACAATCGCCTGGTAGCGCTTCAGTTGTTCCAAGTCTTCTACCAGACTGCTGCCCTCGTGGATTGTGACCGGGACGTAAGAGTTCAACTCAGCAACTTTCGGAGCGGTAACTTCAGCACGTGGCTTGCCAACGTCTTGTGGTTGAAGGAAGAACTGGGAGGAGAGATCGGATATAGCAACTGGCGCGGGATCGTATAATGTGAGAGATTTGACACCAGCGAGAGCGATGTTTTTGGCTAGACTAGTTAGCTTCTGGACATAATAAGGCAGGTGACAATGGACTCACCAATCTCAACGCCCAAACCTTTCAGACCTACTACGAGAACATTCGACGAGCCCATGCGTTTCATGGCCTCATGGCCAAGGACATATCTAGCAGAGTTAGTGTCCCGTCAAAACGTGGTGTCCTTGGGGCGCTCACAGCTGTCGACTGTACAAGGACTCATCAATCTCTCCTTGTTTGATTTTCTCGACCGTGTCTTGTGTGGGAGTATCGACCTGCATCTTGGTGTCCTAAACCAATCAGAATACACGTCACATGTACAAAGCACAGCTAAACATACCGTCATGGCCTTCTTCTCCGGTCGAGTTTCAGATTCGGCAGACGCTCTACGCTTTCCCAGCTTCGCAGCGTCACGAACGGGGAGGTTGGAGGAGGTAATGGTGAAAGCGTGGAGATGAAAGCCTTGCTACTGAGCAAGACTTTCAAGCAGTATCAACTTAAAATCTCTCAGGAAGAGCCCAGGAGGAAACAGCAACGGTGGGGGGTTCGAGGGCGGGAGGAGCTTGGAGCTCAGAACGCGGGGTCGGAAAGCGCAAAGAGAGGTATTTTGTGAGTTATCTTGGTGATAAGGGTAATAAAGAGCAAGAAGCGTGACAGAAATGACGATGAATACAGGTATCAAAAGCGAGTCTATGACGCTGGGTAAGTTGATTAATCATTCAAAAGGAAACAGTTGTCTGGAGGCTTCGACGTAAGAGGTGAGGATGGGTGACTAAGTTTATGCCTTAGGCATGGAATACAATTGCCTAGTTCAGGTCAGGTGATCTTTGTATGTATAAAGAATTCGGGCATTGTGGAGATCTTAATCAAATAAAGAATCTGGAGGACTAATGCATAAAGTGTTGTGATTAATGCTCGTCAATATGACTAGTATGGACATGATAGAAGCTGGAATGTCGCTCTAGTCAACCCTCAGTATTTTGAACAAGGTTTCCATACAACGATATGTTATCCATTTTCTCTTCTTGTAGTGCTTCCTTATTGCGTAGCTCCGCAAAACACCCCTTATGCTGGAGAAAGTATAGAACTGAGACTTCTTGAATTCCATTCATACTCTTATGAACTTACATTCCTGGTGCTCCAGCTTTGCGATGCCCATCCATTCAGAGATCATATAATGTTCTGATATGACGCGAGAACGAAAACAGGTGTTGAGAATGGAGGTAGAGTGATTTCTCATGTAAATTGTTAGGCAATCCGCGAAACCGAACGTGACAAAGCGACACTGTAGAACACTTGCCAGACACTCAAGCCGAAACGGATGGAACCTTCGATTGGGGATTTTCACCTCGAAATTATTATTCTGCAATCGGCATGCCGACCACGTCCCGAGACCGGAAGGCTCGGGCATCCCTACAAAAAAGTATTCTCGGCCCGAAATTTCTAAGCAGTCTACTATTCTCGCACGCTTATATCTTGCTTGATAATGATTTCTGAATAAAAGTCAAGGCAAGGTCTTGTCTCCCATACCCGTGATTGGTTGAGGAGATTGTAGAGTATCCACTTCCATAGAGCAGCAGCCCGTTTTCTTGGAGCCAACGGCCCCGTTTTCATAGTAGTCCCAGTGTTTCATAATCATGACAGATCATATTGACCGGACTGCGTTGATGGTAGCCCGAGTATCGCTATACCACCCGGCCCGAGACGGCGGAATTTGACAGCGATGTGGGCACATAATGAGCCGTATAAAGTGCCTTTGCTTCGCCAACAATGACCATTGGCAGAAGCAAGCTGCTATTTACTGCTGATAACTTCAGACCTAGACGACAATGTTAATCCCCTCTCTTGTTGTTGGGGCTCTCTCTCTGGGAGTTGCGGCAGACAGCCACTACGGCTCGCCATTCGAGTATGATTTCGTTGTTGTCGGCGGAGGGACGAGTGGGTTGGTTGTCGCCAACAGACTCTCAGAATTGAGCAATGTCACTGTGGCCGTTATTGAAGCTGGAGGCTCGGTCCTCAATAATTTCAATGTCACTTATGTTGAGGGCTATAGCTTGGCGTTTGGCACTGAAATCGACTGGGCGTATCAAACCGAGGAGCAGATATATGCCGGAGGCCTGAAGCAAACTATTCGCGCTGGAAAGGCCATCGGTGGTACAAGCACGATTAATGGTAAGCTGCAACCATGCATTCTTATCTCGTTAGGTCTGTGCTTACTAAAACCTTTTGCAGGAATGTCCTATACCCGAGCTGAAGACGTACAAATCGATAACTGGGAACTGGTCGGAAACAAAGGCTGGAACTGGAAAAGCCTCTTCCCGTACTACAAGATGTCAGAAAGATTCGAGGTGCCCACTCAAGACCAAATTGCGCATGGTGCCAGCTACGACGCCGACTACCATGGGCAAGATGGTCCTGTGAAAGTGGGTTGGCCCACAGCAATGACCAACAGCAGCGTCTTTCCTGTCCTCAACAAGACCTTTGAACACCTGGGAGTTCATTAAAATCGCGATTCCGAGGGAGGCAAGATGGTTGGATTCACGGTCCATCCTGACACTGTGGACAGAGAGGCCAATGTTCGCATGGACGCTGCGAGAGCGTACTTCTGGCCGTACAAATCTCGCTCGAACCTGAACATCATCTCGAACACGCAAGCGAACAGGATCATCTGGGCAAATACCACGCACGGGGAAGCCTGTGCTATTGGGGTTGAGGTTACTGGTCCTCACGGCGTGAGGAAGATCTATGCCTCAAAAGAAGTCATCCTGTCAGCCGGAGCACTAAGGTCACCGGCACTTCTTGAGCTGTCCGGTGTTGGAAACCCAGAAATTCTTCGCAAGTACGGCATACCAGTAAAGGTCAACCTCCCTACCGTTGGCGAGAACTTGCAGGATCAAACGAACAACGCTCTTACCTGGGAAAGCAAGGATTACTTGACCGGACTGGCAACATTTTCCGCTCTGCCTTCGGTCAACCAACTCTATGGGGACAAAGTTTCTGAAGTGGCAGCATTTGTCGAAGCCAACCTCGCTAGCTACGCAAGGAACGTATCGAAGGCCTCAAATGGTGTTGTTAAGGAATCCGATCTGCTGGTTGCTTTCGAGCTCCAATACGATTTGATCTTCAAATCTCAGGTCGCGTATGCTGAAATAGTCTTCGCCCCCAGTGGAGAGTCGTTCGCCAGTGAATACTGGCCGCTTCTGCCTTTTTCGAGAGGGAGCGTCCATATTCGATCCACGAACGCTTCGCAGACTCCCGCTATCAACCCGAATTACTTCATGTTCGAGCAAGATGCCACCGCTCAGGCCGATGTGGCTCAGTTTATCCGCAAGGCCTTCGGTACCGCACCACTAAGCAATATTGTAGGAGATGAGGTTTCCCCGGGGCTGGATGTCCTTCCCGTAAACTCATCAAGCGCCGCTTGGAACAATTGGGTTCTGGCGAACTGTAAGTTCCTCTCACTCAGAAAACGGCATATCGCTAACCCGGCTGTAGATCGACCCAATTATCACCCAGTTGGTACTGCTAGCATGCTTCCTCGGGAAAATGGTGGAGTTGTCAGTCCAGAGCTCAAAGTGTATGGGACCAAGAATGTCCGTGTGATTGATGCATCGGTACTGCCATTCCAGCTCTGCGGTCATTTACAAAGTACTCTGTATGCTGTCGCTGAGAAGGCTTCAGATTTAATAAAGCAGAGCTACACTGCCTGATATGCTCGTCATGTCGTCAAGGCGGGGGTCAGTGAGGGTATATTCAAGTTATGTACATAAGAGCTTCAAGTAGTAATTATGTAATCTTTCAGTCTTGGCACCGCGGTTTCCTGCTCGGGACGAGAGATGTGTCTGTGATCATGGACGTGGAGGGGCCGGGGTCGCTGGATCGGTAATCGCCTATAAAATATCAGCTACGGCTATATTTCACTGTTGCCCATGAATCAACTCCGCACTTCTCGACTGCAGCAATTGTTTCCTCTTACGCTCCCTTGTGGATAAACTCACGCTTCGCAACCCGATAGGTTCGGCGGGCGGCAATACAGCTCCGTCTGATAGGAATTGATCTTTTGACTCTTTTACATGTGTCGACTCGAGATTTTTGGAAGTGGGCTTTTGTACTGGCAACGCCGTGGGTTAGCGCAGAGTAAAGATCAGCCATTCCGCTTAGTGTAAGTGGTGATAGTTGCGCCGGACGCTGCCCCGACTAACCTAGTTGTATTTAGGGAACTTCAGCCAGGATGCTCCATGAGATCCTCCTATCGCTCTCCGGTCAGCAGTCGTCTCTCTTTAGCTTCCAAACAGAGGAAGATGCCATCTCTGAGGAATCTTTTCCGTTCCTTTCGCCCCCAGAAAAAGCCCTCCTTGCCTCTCTCGCCCGTCTGAGCCGTCTCCATGCCCGGCTTCAAGCTCACACGGCATTGATTTGTTCCTCCCATGACTCTGTCATCTGCCGTGCCGTTTCTACTGCGATCCGAAGTCACCACCTCGGGGCGTTCCAAAAGAAGATACTAGAGGTGGAGAAGGCCATTTTGGTTGAGGACAGTGGTTATGTTGGGGGTTACGGAATAGTCCCGTTAGCGACGGTTGTCGGCGAGTTTGCTCCGTGGACACGACGGTTGGAGTGGCTCTGGGAGGTTGTGCGCTTCATATTACCGACTACGAAGAAGGAACATACTCAGAGCTGCACTGGCGCTGGTTTGATTGACCATCTTCGGAGGGAGTCGCACACCGGGTATATCGACATTGAGAAGATAGTACTTGATCTGATCAGCGCTGCGGAAACCGCATGGATGAGGCAGCTGTCTACGTGGCTGCTGTACGGCAACCTTCCTATTCTTGGGAAGGGTGATTTTTTCATTCAAGAAGCCGACACGAAGGAGAATGAAGGGCCTGTCTCACCTGTTCAATTTACCATCCATGCACAACTAATTCCTCAGTTTGTCTCTTCGCATACCGCAGCGTCGATTTTGTTCATAGGAAAAACCTTGAACCTTATGCGTGCCAAAATGAGTCCCACCGGACATGCACCGGACGGACTTTTAACATCACCGGTTACACTTCAGAGCGAACACATCAGTCATCTCGCTGGATTGAAGTCACCCATATCCGCCTCGGAGTTGTCTAACACCGTTGACTCGATCAGAACATCGCTGTCGCAGAGCACCCTCTCCAAGCTACTGCCTCTTCCTAAGATTCTGGAAATCCTTTCTCTCCTGCACAATTTTCTACTTTTACAACGTGGTGAATTTGCTACAGCCCTTGTATTGCATGCTGACGCCCGGTTACGAGAACGCCAACGGGGTCCTGAGACATCTAGCGCCAGGCATGTATCGAATAGTGTCGATGGCCTCGCTATTAAGGAGGGTGACGTGGCGACCACGCTAACCAAAACTTGGGCGGAGTTGTACTCTCTACAGAATGAAGAAGACCCGGTCGATGATGAGCTTGACCTTGCTAGGGAGCTTGTTCGGCTATCTCTCAAACCCAGAGAGCACGGCCAGAACCCGGTGTTCTCAGGCGCCGCTGCAGCCGACCCAGTAGCGGAAACCTCCAATATCCCCTTTGACGATCTTCTCTTTCCTACCTCGACTTCACTCTCAGTGCAGGTACGCGCTCCGTTAGACCTCTTCCTTTCAGCGTCCGACATCTTAATCTATTCGAAAATGCACTCGTATCTGTTGGGTATCAGACGAGCCCAAATTCGCTTGGGAGATCTTTGGAAACACTCACCACTACGTCGGAGCCACCCAGCGCCCTGGGGCCCCCCCCGGAGTAATAGCCGATTTGGGCAGAGTAGACTTGAGATGGGCCGGCAGCGCGAAAATGCAAGGACTAGCAAAATGCGGGCTATCTGGGCGACTAGCAGCGCGTCCCTGTTCGTGCTATCGGAAATAGGGAGTTATTTCCAAGGAGAAGTCATCAATGAATCGTGGCAGCATTTTAGGGACTGGATAGAAGCAGGGGTGTCTGATACTTCTCCGTCAACGTCGCGACCAGGAACTGCAACCTCTTCAAAGGCACGACCTATCGGGCTTGCAACAGGCGCGCAATCTGAGGATGAGCCAGGCGCCGCCCCCAGACGGCACGACCCAGAAGCCCTCACAGCTGCCCATCGACGGTACCTATATTCCCTAGTACAGTCACTCTTTCTCAATGATGCACCTTTCACCAAAGCTCTTCGAGACCTGCTGGCTAGAATCGATCATTTCATCGCTCTTGTGATCCGACTGGAGAGTATACAGCGCAATATGGATCTTGAGTCCGACGAGGGCGTGGTTGATGCATTGGTAGACTATGCAAGCGAGGAGCGCGGTGTATGGAACGCACTTCGAGCAGCACGAGCAGACACGGAGAGAGGAATCAACGAGGTCATTGCACGCTTACAGGATATCGACGACAGCCGGGTACAGGAGGGGCGGACGATGTTCGAACCAGCAGCAAACACCACAGGAAGCTGGATGGTCGGTCATATGGACAGCTGTTCGTTTAGGCCGCGCAAGGCTGCAGGGGTCGACCGACTGTTGATGAAGCTGGACTTCGGGACCGCAGGCAATTAGGAGTTTACGGAGCATTCCTGGCAAAGCAAGCATGGGCGGTGAAGATTGATTAGGCATGGTTAACGATAGGCATTTTCATGGAGTTCACTGACGATTATCATTCATGTAATGGGACAATTGCCAGTATACCTGCAGCGGGGTTCTAGAATATTGCCTATCTAATTATGGCTGACCAGGAGTGGAAACCGGATTGCCGCTTTGGGCAATCCGAGCAGACCGTTCGGGAAGGCAGCCGAACTGCGACTTTGGTGGGCGACGAAGCTTTTTACTCGGCTTGAAATCCATAGTGACGATGTATGCGATAACCGAACATTATCCTCAGGGCCCTTGAGAACTGTCAAAGCCATGTTCCAAGTCCATGGCTAGAGGTAGAGAGTCAGTATGATGCAACACCAGACCTGCCAAGCCGACAAGGGTTCAATCACATTTTTCACTAAGGCAGGTTCACTTCGGGCTCAAACTCTCGCCTTCCTGGTTGGACGGAAGCGACACCGATCTGGAGGCTAGGTGACTCCGCTCGACATGACAGACGATACAAGCTCCGGACAGAAAGAAGAATGACACAATCACTCGCTGCCGAGAACGCCCATTGGAAGCAATCCCTACCAGCGGGAGCAGGAGCTAGCCGAATCTGCCCACCAGATCGATGACATACGGTAACGGTGACATACTGAAGTGTTGATATCTTTCGAAATCAAGAAATCTGCCCTACCCCAGGGCCAGATGGTGGCTGACTAGCCAGAATCCCGAAAATTGGAAATAGAAACGCCATATCTGTCAAAATTCGATAATGGAGAATCCCCTATAGGTACCGTACTGGCTATCTCGGGATACCCGTTTGATATCTGGTGGAACTAGAACCGTGCCAACTGGGCAGCAAGTTAGCAACAGACATGCCTCGACCGACCGATCAGACCCCTGGCCTGCCGTCTTCGGTAATGCGACGCCAGCTTCCAATCTCACGATGCTCACCTGAGCTGCTTTCCTTGCCTTCAGCCCCTTCGAGGCCTTTGCTCGTCCATTCACCGCTGCTCCCCTGGCCACAGTTCCCCAGTATTCCAGTGCAGTTCGTTCTTTCAACCTTTTACTTTTCTCCACATCTGGTCACCTGCGGCAATCTAAGTCCCGCGACTCGCGAGCCGGGAGAGAGGCGTCTAAGATCTGGGCGGCGTTCCATGGCTCTTTGGCTGGTTGCCAACTGGGATTATTGACGATTGACTTCACGATGAAGGAAAATCTGCAATTGTTGGTCGAGGTCAGTCACGCGGGCTTCTAGAGATTTAATTCAATTTTATTTTTATTTTATTCCTGCTTCCTTTTATTTATTTTCATTTTATTATTACCCGTTTGGGACTCGTTTGGGACATCTTGGAGTAGGATGGTGAATTGCAAAGGGCTTACGTTTGCGGTTCGCCCAAGGATATAAACCGGCTTGCCCTCAGGGAATGGAGAGACCTGGATATTCTCAATTGTCTTTTACTGTTGATATCTTGATCACTCTTAAGAATAAATCGACTGTGTTGCTCTAGCAGGCAAGCAGGCAAGCACTTTGATATCCTGACTCTTTCTGCCCGTTTTCATACTTAGCCCTACCTACCTCAACGCCATCGCATACATATATCCACACCAACCTAGGACACAATGCGCAGTACACTCTCCCGCATACTCCCGCTGCGCTTGTCGCTCGCTTCCCGGCCTTCTATGTCAATATCAGCACCAGCGTCAGCGTTATCATGGTCTCGCATCCGCTCTCCCTACGCTGTCTCCCGCTTCACCTACAAGACAACAACGAAACAACAGACGCCACAAGATACCAACCACATCCAAGCTCGTGCGCCTGACATCAAGAACCCTGGATCTAAGCCGCGGTTCCGTGAGTTCGACCTCGAAGGCCGCGTCTACGCCATCACCGGGGGCGGACGGGGTCTCGGTCTCGCTATGGCCGAAGCGCTACTTGAAGCCGGAGCTAAAGGTGAGCATTCTTTCTATCCTCTAAGCATATAAGAGGAGAGAATCTAATGAGATGAACAGTCTACTGCCTTGACCGTCTCCAAACCCCACACCCAGACTTCGAGGCTGCCAGATCGCACGCCGAATCCGCCTACGGCGGCAGCCTGCACTACCACCGCATTGATGTGCGCGACGCTGCTGAAACAAACAACATCTTTGCAAAGATTGCCGCCGAAAACTCCCGCCTTGACGGTCTCATCGCCGCCGCAGGCATAAACCATTTGGAACCCGCTCTCTCGCACAGCCCAGAGAAGCTTCATGAGGTCATGGACATCAACTACAACGGCGTCTTCCACAGCGCCACCGCCGCTGCACGCCAGATGTTCAACTACCAGCAAAAGGGTTCTATCCTGCTCGTGGCTTCCATGTCCGGCCTTATCGCCAACAAGGGGATGACGAGTCCCGTTTACAACTCGAGTAAGGCGGCGGTCGTGCAGCTTGCTCGCAATCTGGCGATGGAGTGGGGGAGGCATGGCATTCGGGTGAACTCCTTGTGTCCTGGGCATATTGTCACGCCGATGGTAGAGATGGTTTTTCAGAAGGAGCCGGGCGCGAGGGCAATTTGGGAAGCGGAAAATATGCTGGGACGACTGGCGACGCCCGAGGAGTTTAGAGGTGCGGCCCTGTTTGCGTTGAGTGATGCCTCGAGTTTTATGACGGGGAGTACAATGCTGATTGATGGGGGGCATACGGCTTGGTGATCTCCTTCTACCTTTAATCTTTGGCTTACATAGGCTTTGGCTTGAAAATAATGTATTATATCATACGGCATTGTCTCGTCTGGTTGCTAACATGGGCTGGTCTTGGTATCACTTACTGAGCGTTTGAATGAGCGTTGTGTCCTGTTTATTTGTTCGTCTGTTCAGCGCGTGCACATACAGGGGGTTTGATCACATTACATTGTAAAATAATAGTCTGTCTATTTTGTTAGATCAAAGATGTGATTCATGTCGAAGACTATATACATGGTACCCAGGGAATATGGACTAGCAAGCCAATCCGTTTATATGATGTACGTAAACGCCTGCCCCCTTTGCCCTCCACTCCCCAGGATGAGCACCTCCCGCTCCCTGTCCGTCCCATCGCTCTCCCTCTCCCCCTCCGCAATCCTCTCGTTTGCCCTCTTCAAAATCTCCCTCAATACCCCCGCGAGAACTGCAACAACAGCCATGAACCCCGCGCAGACCGCCATCCCCCTTACATACCACGGTCCATCATCAGCAGGGTAGAGCCTCGTGCCCAGCAATGGCCCACATTGTCCAATGACATTGAGAATCGCCACACTCGCACCTTTGCCCTCTTGCGCTGCACGATTATCCATGCTCCATGTAATAATCAGCGTGATTGCCGAAAAGAAGCCTGCTGTTGCGGGGTAAACGCAGATATACCGGATTGCGGTGTGAAGTGAGGGTGAGAGGGAGGCATGGAAAGAGCCAGTTAACGCGATGGTTAGGTATGATATGGCCGAGATGAGGGCGTGCGTTATTAAATACGGGCTGCGGGAGCGGGAGCGGTCGGAAAGGTAGGCAGTTGCGAGCACAGTAATGAAGGCAATTAGGTATGGTGGCGCGCTGAGAGCTTGCGACGTTTGGGAGGTGTAGCCCATGCTGCGGTTTGTTAGATGATTGTATTGATCAAAAGAATAGAATTATGCGTACTCATGCAAAATAGTGGGGAGGAAGACGGGCATGGAGCTGAACGCTACATTGCAGCTGAAGAACATGAACTGTATTTGTTAGTACAGTACGGATCCTAACAAGTTGGGGATGGACACACAGCTGTAATATAGGACTTGGGATCCGACAGAGTTTTTCCAACCTCACCCCAGTTGAACCTCCTACCATGGCCATGAAACTCGGGTTTAGACCCGTTTCCCATCCGCAGCTGAGCCACCATCCGCTGCCGGGGCTCCAGGAACGCTGAAGTTCCTGGTGAGTCAGGAATCATGAACCAGGCAAAAACAGCGACAATGACGCTGGGGAACCCCTCCACCAAAAACAATGTGCGCCATGGTGCAATAGGCCCATCGCTACTGGATTTCACGATTAGCCACGCCAAACTGCTGGCGAATGACGAGGCCAACGGGGCGGCGGAAATGAACAGGGCGTTTCGAAAGGCGAGCTCCTCGCGCTTGTAAAATAGAGACAGATAAAACGGGACGCCTGGGCCGAATGCTGCTTCTGTGATACCTAGCACTGCACGCAGGAACACCATTGTCCCAAAGGACGTTGCGAGCGACTGCAGGGACGCTATGAGGCCCCATCCAAAAACACAGAGCGAGATATAGACATGTGCTGGAAATACGCGGTATAGCAAGGTCATCCACTCAAAAAGAATGTAAGTGATATAGAATGCCGTCAAGAGCCATTCGTACTGTGATGAAGACAGATTCAGGTCTTCTTCAAGACCGGCGATCTTTGCGTTCCCGATATCTGATAAACGTTAAGACTGAAGTCAGACAAGCTGTAGGGTTGACCTACTTGAACGGTCCAGGAAGGACAGCAGATAAAGGAGGGCGAGGAAAGGAACGAGCCTGCGGTCAAACTTCTTTACTACCTGCTGCTCCTCTACAGCTGTATACTTCGGCTGGCGGGGACGATAAAATTTCGGCTGCGCCTCGTCGTTGTAGTTGTACTCGTCGGCATCATCTTCAGAAAAGTGATCTCGAACGGTACCAAAATCAGTCTGAAGCTTCAACCAACTACTTCGGCCATGACTTGACTGCTCATCCACGGATCCGTCAGACACCGGGGTGTATTGGTCATTTGGTGCTGATGAGATGGAAGCTGGCCCCGCCAAGGACCGGAAAGACGCCATTTAGAGAAGAGTTGGTATGCGTACGCAAGTTAAAGGCCCATGACTCATTGCACGAGATAACTAGAGAAAGAAAGAGAAAAGAAGTAAAAGAAAATGGGACAGACAGAGCACAAGGGCTGACGAAGAGCGATAAAAGAAATAGGACGCCTCAAGCTTTGGGGAGGCGGCACATGAATCGACTCCCTGGCCACGAGTGTGATTCTCGTGATAGCGTCTCGCGCCAACTTTGAGCCAATCATGTTCTGATCTACGCATTAGTAATTCACCCAATTAACTACTCCCTTAAAGTAAAAGCAACAACATGAGCAGATATCCGCAAGTACAAGGGAAGGCATAGAGCGAAGAACAAAACCGAAATACACGAGATCCTGATTCCCTATTCGCTATAGCCACGATAAGCAATGAGCTTGTTGTGAATTGTCGAAACCGTCATGTCCTCAGCGACCAACTTGGGGACGGTAGGAGTCAATAATGCGACGAGCTCGCTTATTGCCTTTGCTCTCGGTATGTTTCTTGCCCCTGTTATTCTCAACACGATGACCCTTAGCCCACTTTTCTGGGTCTTCGTCAAAGTGGCGCTTACGACCCCCAAGAAGCTGGGCTGTCTTGTCCCTTGCAATAGCAAAGGTCTGTTCCAGGTCAGGAACATAGAAGCTGTCAGACATGCCGTTGGCATGAAGGTAGCGTAGGGTGTTTTCAGCTGAGTCGCGGAGGAAACGGACGGCGCTGAGGCTATCCACCCCTTCTCTCGCTTTTGTGTTAAAGTAATCCTCCTTCGCCTGGTGGTAGACATCCAAGAGACGCGTCACACGGACGTCGGGCTTGCACGCTTGTCCTATCGGGCCGGGGGTTGCGGTGGGTAGGAGGTTTAATTGATCGTAAGCAGGCGAATTGGGGAAGTGGCGCGAGTACTCGACATCGATGTTGAAGGGGGACGAGGATCCTTCGCGCTCTCGCTTGAATTCCTGGCTGGAGACGGCGGCTGCGGTACCTTCCTCTCTCTCTTCGTGGGATGCTGAAACTGCAGTTATTAGTAAGTGGTTACTGCAGCCTGGAGAGAAACCAGAAACATACCCTTGCTCAAAACATGCTGTAGATCGACGAGCCTGGAGACAGCCTTTATGCCATCCGCAACGGGTGCAATTGGGACAACTCCAAGAAACTCAGTTATGTAAAGCTCCAGCGCACCAGGATCAGTTGCGCTCTCTCCGTAGTTGGAGAGGATGAGCAACGCTCTATCATAGATTGTCACCTGGCAATCCTCGAACTCCTGTGAACGGCACTTAGAAAGCGCGGCCTGGCGGCGCAGAGCACCCACGATAACGGAGTAATAGTCCGGCTCGTTGAGAATCTCAAGCAGGACAGAGCTGGGATTGCTGCGCCTACGGTACCTGCGGACCAGGTCGTCGACTTTCTTTTGCGGGTCGTCGCCTCTGGCACGGTCACTGCGACGGAGGGGGCCAGCTGGTGGCATGTCGACAGCAATTGGAAGATGAACGAAATGGATACTAGTTTATGAGAGGGTAAAGGTATGGGATAGGATTCCAGAGGATGGGAAATTTCTATATCAAATGGTATAGTTGATGTAGATCATTGAAGTATTGAGATAGGAGGGCGTTTGTGCTGGAGAACAAAGCAACACATTTGTGTTGGTATTCATGCGACAGTCATTGCAGCATCCATCGCAACCTGTTGCCGTGAGAAAACCCTGGCAGCTTCGTGACACTAGCCCAACAGCACAGCTCACATCCAGCATAAAGAGCTTCTGCTGGGCAAATTCGTACCTGGGAGGGAAGCGTGCAGCACTAATGCCTCAAGCACTAGAAGCTCTGGGACTAATTTGCTAGAAGCTCATACCTCTAGCAAGGTGGTAAAAATGTGAAGCATATAAAATATGGTTCAAGCCACTGGGCTCATCAGCGATACAGCAAGTTTGACGAGGCTCGTCCACTTGGACGTTCAAGGTGAGAAGGCTCAACGCTTGAAGGTAAGTGCTTTGGTTGCTGGCATATCCAAGATAGCGTCATGGTGAAGTGTTTGAGTGCAGAAGACTCATCAATATTCACGGGGAAGGCAGAATAGAATTATGATTCTCATTAGATCCAAAATAAAATGTGCAATTCACCATGACATGTCGGCGTCATTGTCCTATAATTATACATATGCCAAACGTAGTCAGCCACATTATAATGTCATTAACACTTCATGAATAGAGCGTCAGCCTAATTGTAGCCCATACTGTACCCAGGAATCAGAAATTTTTAAAGGTTCAATTTCTTTGTCCCCAGAGCTTCTCAATCTCGTCGACTAATACTGGCACTTTACTGCCCTCACCTTCCTTCGCGCAGTCTTTCCAGATCCCGCCATCCCGGACACACCATATCGTATCATCAAGACGAACGGTGCAACTCGTCTTCACATCGAGCTCCGCGCTATGACGAGCGCTCTCCCGTAGGAGACGAATACCACTCAACGGACCGTCCTGGGTCGATTTGTTCGGGTCATCATCTTGCTGGCTGACGCAGTCATTTAGAGCATCAAAGTCAATGCCGTGTTCCAACGCGCATTGTTCGACCAGCGTCCTGTCTGGGATATCTTGGTACGAGCTGATGAGGCAGGTCGCAAATCCAAGATACCTGACGGTGGGTGTCCGGTCCTGAGCGGGGCCGTCCTCTGGTTTAAAGGGCATATTCGCAGCGCAGAGCATAAGCATGTCGCCAATACATTCTCCGGGACCGTGCATGCACTCAACATCCGAAGACTTATTCGATACACTGCTCGCTGGGTTAGTCCTCCTCGTACCGAGAGCTATAAACGTCCACCTACGTTGCGATGAACGAAAGCTCAAAGTCCACCTTGTCGCTGACCTTTTCCATAGTAGGCACAACGAGCTCCCGTATGCAGTCCCGCGCATCGGGGCATTTACTCATGATGTGAGCCTCGAATGGTACCCGTTCGGAGTCCGTAGGAGCTGGATCTGTAGCGACCTTCTCGCTATCGAATAAAAGCCAGCTACTTGCAGGTCGAGCGTCGTGATGACATGATGGTATTCTGGGCGTAAGATAGTGGACGGAAAACCAGGGGACAATCAAACAAAGGTATAAGAAGACCCCAAGGAGGCCGAGTAATCGGCGGTGGCGCTCGCGAGCCCTTAGGTCGGCAGATAGAGGGAGGTGGTCTCTGCAATATTGATCCCCTGCCTGCTTCTCCATTATGAGTGAAGGACAAGCGTTTGTTCAACGCGGTGGACAATCAAGGGGAGATACACGAAGATCGATCGATGTCGATGATCGACCGCGAGGTCTGGAGTCCGGAGTCGAGTTTGGTCTGGTGTGGGGGATGGCCGCACACGCCGAGACCCACTGCACCAGAATTTGGCGCCCAAACATGAAACCAACACTCCCGGTCTACACATCAGCTCTATAGAAGTGGTCGAGAACGTTTCCACCAACAAGAGCTTGATTCGTACGAGTTTGCCGCAGGGAACCGTTCCGCAGACCTCTTGAGCGCTTGCTGCCAGGCTCGCCTCTCGAATCCTGCATCATCGGCGCCGATTAACAGCCAAAAGGACCCAAGTCTAGCTCAAAGTATAGACACGGCAGAAAACATGACAGAGTTACGTCTGATAATTCATTCTCGGTGACAGTGCATGGTAGTACAGCTGCTAAGGCTCTCAATATCGGCAATGCACGGACGAAACACCACGCAATTCAAAGCACCAGCGCTGAAAGGATAAAGGATCGCATACTGCTATCTTCCGGGGTCCTTTTATTGAATTATGGGATTTATTTGCTGTTTCGTACAATCATCTACGGTGCTCAGTTGTCCACCCACTTCCTCGAAGCTAAGCCTGTCTCAACCGCCGACTTCATCTCTTGGCTACCCATCTTGGCCGCATACTCTGCGGCGCTCCCCCAGGACCCTCTCTTTGTGGGATCGGCTCCATTTTCGAGGAGCCACCTAACTCGCTCTACTGCACCCGCCATGACAGCCTCAACGATGGCATAATTGGGCACTTGGTTTCCCCTCTGCGGCCCTTGATATTGGTTGACATCGGCCCCGTGTTCTACTAGTAGCGCCATGATCGGTATCCTACTTCTGTCGAAATCTTTGTCAAGGGTTTCATGGCCATTGTGCGGATTCCAGTCAGGAGGACGAGCTCCAGCTGCTGCATGCAGAGGGAAGCCGTTCTGGATCACGGCACCGGCGTCCAGGAGCATACGCACAGCCTCAACATCTCCTCGATAAACCGCTTTCTCAAGTGCGCTGCACGAGTTAGTGATAGAGCCACCGAAACGATATTCCTGCTGCTGGTCCAGATTAGGGTCTGCTCCATGGGCCAGAAACCACTTGAGAAGGGTGTGGTTATTCACGATAGACGGTAGTAGGACAGCGCCATACATGCCTTGTGGATATTTATTAATTGAGAAATACTGTGAAAGCTCGAGGCCTTGGGTATGTTTTGACTCACCAGGAATATTCGGTGTCCAGCCATGCTCGAAGAGAAGCTCAAAGAGTGGGATCTGCACTTCTAACGGGGAAGAGAGAATATGCTCCGGCGTTCTCCGAATAATAGGAGCACCGAAAGCCAGAAGATAGCGCGCAACATCAAGGTTGCCTGCTTTCAAAGCGAGGCAAAGACCGTGATGGAGAAATGCAGGGGTAGGTGTGCAGGCTTCAGAGGATAGGGTGGACTGTACGGTCGCAATAGGGCCCTTACGACAGGCGGATTCGAAGGCGTTGTAGTAGACAGGTGGTGGCCCAAGAAACCGGGGTTTCTCAGTGAGAAAGGCTAGGTCGGTTGGATCTATGAGAGGAATATCTTCATAATAGAATCCTTGGTCCATTACAGCCATCTGCTGCCGATCCCGGGGAGGCTGATGCCCAGTCTCCCGTGCATGGACGGATCTTTCCTGCCTCTCCGCTAGGATCTTTTCGAATTGCCGCTGGCGCCGACGAATTGCAATAGGCAGCCATTGGTCAAACGCCACCGGGTCTGACTTTGACAGCAATTCAAGTGTTTGAAAGGCCTGCTCCTTCATCGCCCACTGAACATGCGGTGAATTGTCAGGCGCTGTTACAGTGTCAACGAGCTTGGAGACATGGGCTCGTCTCAACGCTGGATCCTGCGCTTGCCAGGTTGACAACCAATCAGACAATAAAGCTTTGGTCCATCCTGGCGGCGTGGACTGTCGTGGAGGGTGAGGTTGTTTGTACATTGTTGAGGCGATCGACTTAATTTCATGTTGGGAACATGCTCACCAACTAGGCCTACAAGATCATGAGATGCTGGCGCTAGGTGCCTGAGGCCGGGCGCTCTAGACCGTCTCAGGTCTGTAATCGAGTCGCAGAGTCGCAACTTACAAGTCCCAGGCTGACCATACATCCAGTTCCCCCACCAACCTGAACGATCTTTGGCTACTCTACTTTTAGTCTAGGAGCTCCGGCTCAATTGATAGCCTCCTCTCGACATCCTCCTGGACCCAAACACAGAGAGGTGGCGTCAAACCCCCGGTGGAGGAACTCCATGGTATCCCGCAGCCAGAGTTACATCGACCTGTTAGCTGGGCTCTGCTCACATGGTGGGATACATCTATATAGTCCTCGGTGACTATCTTCATGGCTTGAGCGCATTTTCCTTTTCTTGGGTAATGGGCCGGCGCGGAAAAATGCAACACTCAACAGTCCAGGGTTGAGAGATTGATAAACTACTCTGGCGGCCCGCCAAAAAGGGAAGATCCCCCAGCTCCGACTTCGGAGGGCGTGCTATGACACAATCTCGAAAGTTTCAAGCTTGACTGAGGCTTACTGGGAGTGCAGCGCCTGGCTCGAGCGTCGACCGCTAACCGTTCCTCATTTTCCCGAGATCTGACAATCAATTGCGCGTCAGTCCTGCGGTGATCCACCTTCCAACGTCCATCCATATTGTTGCAGTTGACAATTGTCACGACGCGCGGGATCCGGCCAAGCCGACAGTCACCTGCGGGGTCAGTTGACTCTTGCAAAAGTCTGTGGCTGAAGGCTCAGAAGAAACACGATAACCTGATAAGGTATTCACCTTGCGGAGACTTTGCCCTCTCGAAGCACGAGTCCAGGAGGGTCAGGCAGGCTCGTATTGTGCTAGAGTCTGCACAGCTGCTGAGCCTACTCCGGAGTACTTAGCAGGTACGAGGCAGAGGGCGCATCCCACCACTCTGGGCTCACCGATCGATCCACTCGGACCCTGGACGAATCAGGGTCTAGGAAGTGAGTTTCTGGATTGGGTGACCTTGAAGCCGGCACCCGTACGGAGCAGTGATATATTAAATATAGTTCTTGTCACAATTCCGGGAGGGGGTCGCAGTTGGCCTGTTCTGTCCCGGCCCCACCAGCTAGCTAGCTACCACATGGCAGATAGCTTCCTGGATACAGTGAGTCAGTGACAGTATGATAGTTACTAGAGTAACGATTTCTGGCCATTTCGAAGAAGAAAATTGAGAATAGTATTACCTTGTTATCACCAGCTGTATCATCAGCTTTTCGCAGTGAGTTTGGCCGTATCGAAGTACAAGTACCCAGGTAGCCAAGTTGGAGTGGAGTCTTTAGAATACGGAGTACTCCTACTGAGATATAGAATAGGACTAGGTGCACGACCGCTCGGTGGACTACGTAAGACTTCAGCGGAGCAAATGGGGAAACTCCGGGCCTTGTTCTCCTAAAGAATGCAACGGCACTACTACGGCGATATTCACAGGTGCAGCACAAATTTGGATGTACTGTAGCCTCCAGTGATGGTGGTCCCAGGCTCGCAGGCATCCAGCCGACCGGGCAGCAGCGTCACATCGTCTGGTTGATGGTCGCATTCCATTGCATCAAATCATCCTCTACTCTTCTCTTTCACTCTTTTTCTCCTTCTTTACTTTTCAATCAGGGCCTCCGCGGCCTCTTTTCAATTCTCTGCTTTCTTTTTGCTGCCTTATCCTCTCTCTCGTCCTCCGAATGGTGGGGATGGTCGCTGGCTGGCCCTGTGGCTTTTTTAACCTTTGGCTCTCCCTATAATACGTGATTGCTGCCCTTTTTGCAATTTCCTCCTCCATTCCACCCTGTGTACCACCTTCCTTCTCGTCACCACCATCGTCGGGGTAAGTGCCAACATACTGTGAGAGGGGCAGGGCGGCCTGCCCTTGTTCTCTCCCAGCCCGAACTGGACTTCCCTTCTGCGCGCGTTCTGGCTTCCTGCATGATGATTGTCACCGTTGTGTTATCCTCCACCCTTACCCTGCTGCAGACACGCGTCTTGCATTGACACTCGCTGTAACGTCGAGTCTAACCATTTGTAGAGTTATTGCAGGCCTCCGGACTGCCGCTTCCCTCGAGGATCCGTTCCCACGGTTCCGACTCGAAGATCTCCCCTCCCTTCCCGGACACAAACACGACCGCTTGGATCAGTCGACCACTGCCACTCGCCCTTGAGAGACCATCTGTGGAGGAGCACATATATACCCGAATCGCAGCCCACAATCCGTTGCCTACGCATTGCACGTTCACAGGTCCGGAACTGCAACCTCGGAGCAACCTCAGCCCGTGAGTCGCACGGAGCCCGCCGAAGCACGTCCTGTCTCTGCACCCCGCATAGCTTCTTGCGGGTACTGCCCAGCTTCACCATAATAATGGCTTCGGTGGATCCAGCGCATTCAAGGCTGCACACCGTGGAAGAGCATGTGATTATTCATGATGATCCTATTGATGACGATGAAGAGCATGAGGAGGATGTTGCGGAGATGGACCCTTCGGTAAGAGCGTGCTTGGAACACCAGCGCAAAGTTGACGAGTTCTTGTCTCCGCTCTGTCTTGACGAAGCTGTGCTATATAAGCTGGCCCGTCGACTGTCAAGCGTATACCGAAAGCTAGCCTTAGAATCAGACCAGCAGTTCCTCCCCACCCCCGTTTCGAAGCTACCCAGCGGCCTGGAGACTGGCCGCTACCTAGCCATTGATGTCGGGGGGAGCAATCTGCGAGTTGCCTTTATTGAATTACTCGGCGATACCGCAGATCCGGATATGGCTCGCACATCCGCGTCTGAGCGGCCACTCAAGAAGGCACAAACGCAGCGTGTGAAGAGGACACTTGAGAAGGCATGGCCAATCCAGGAACATCTGAAGATGGACAAAGCAGAGGATCTTTTTGCGTGGATCGGTGATTGTATTGCGGAGGTAGTGGCTGAGAGCCTAAGTTCGGATGCGACGAAAAATGCAGTTCCTGAAGAGCTGGAGATGGGCATCACCTTCAGTTTCCCAATGATGTAAGTGGCCTCGTATGGTTTTCCAGTGCTCAAACGTCTCGCAAGACAATAGTTACACTGCTAACAAGTTGCAGGCAAGAATCTCTTGCCGAGGCCACCTTAATGCCGATGGGCAAAGGGTTCGCCATTACGTCGGATCTCAATCTTCGAAATATACTACTCAGTGGCTACGAAAGACACACGAGACGCCCTGATGATGAGGACCAACCATCAACGAAACGTCGAAAGCTTTATGCTTTGCCAAAGCTGAAAATCTCTGCCATTACCAACGACGCAGTAGCGACTCTGGTATCACTTGCGTATGCGGTGAAATCTCTACCAAACAGCCGCGTTGCCATGGGTCTCATTGTAGGCACAGGGTGTAATGCCACAATACCAATGAAGCTCAGCGCCTTGCACGAAGACAAGGTAAAGCATGTAAGGCGAAGCGATCCTGAAACCTCGGGTATCATAGTCAACACCGAATGGACGATATTTGGTGTCTTGCCTCCCCTTAAGGAGCTGAACATAATAACCAAATGGGATGCTGAATTGGATGCAAGCAGCGCACGCCCGGGCTTTCAACCATTCGAGTATATGACGGGCGGTAGATATATTGGGGAACTTATCCGGCTTATTTTCACCGACTACATGATCAACGTTGCTGGAGTGTCCAAGGCTGCATTACCTGCAACTCTTACTCAGGGATACGCCTTGACAACATCTTACATATCCGACAAGGTTGCGCGTGCCCGCTCAGACGAGGAACTTACAGTTGAGCTGGCTCACTCATTACCTCCACCAAGTGATACGTGGCAGTGGGATGCTACATCTGCAGGAGTCTTACGAAAAGTCGCCCGAACTGTACAAAGACGATCCGCGGGATTAGTTGCTGCTGCGGTCGTCGGTCTATTAGCATGCGCAGGAGAGATAGAATTGAGGTTGGACAGCCATCAGGGCTCACCGCAAGACTCGCATGCTGCTTCGCCCGAGCGCGACAACATCACGACCCTTTCCGCTCAGCTCAAAACGGAAGGGTCGGCTTCAAATGGATTCCGGGGGCCGATAGTTCCTATAATTTCGCCTACACCTGCGGACTGGCAGTCTGGCCCAGAGGAGCTCGTCGTCGCCTGCACTGGTGGCATAATCCAGCATTACCCCAACTTCAAAGAGATGTGCCAGCAGATTATCGACCGGCTTATTATGCGTACTGGGCCTCAGAAGAGTGGGAAATCGGTTTTTTTGCGTGAAGCATCGGATGGCGGTGTTATTGGCGCCGGTGTTCTCGCAGGGATGGTCGGAAATCGTTGATCCTCACTACTCGCATTGAAACTTATCAATCAGCGAGAGTCGCTAAAGCTTACGCACATGCTTCAGCATCGTACAGAGGCAACCCTGCCTTATGTAGAAGGCGACGAAATAAACCCCCAATGGCCGTCATTTGATGTATCCATTCTGCCTCCCCAGCTGTTTTACAAGGGAGCGCTTATATCTGATCTGGATAGGAAAGGGCCGAGACCCCGCCTGCAAGACATGAGTGCATATTCATGTCATACAATTATCATGAGCGTGACAGCGTTTGATCTTCTGAGTGATGACGATGGGGACAGATGACAACCGACAGTAAATGATTATCATTAATTATATGTAACGGAACATATTGTTTCGAACACTTCGCTTCATAGTTTGAGGCTTGCCATCCTCATACTCTAAGCCTGCCGCGCCACCTTCGCCAGACATCTCCTCGAGCCGTTGGCGTAGCTCTTCATCTGCTTGAGCCACGGTTTTGGCTTCTGTTTGCGGTTGATGGTGTTCCAATGTGGAATGCGGTTTAAATGCTGCCTTTGGCTGCTCGTGTTCAGACGCTGATTTAGCTGCTCGATTAGTGGAAAACATGGAAGGCGTTGATTTATTCACATACTTGTCCTGGATTCAGAGTACAGCTGAGACGTTGAAGATATAGATCTTGCAGGGATAGATGGCGACCAAGATTTCGACAAGACTTTTATCCTTGTTAATGATTGCACTAGGCTCTGCATCGCTGAATTGAATTTATTGAGTGTTGTCAACACATTGGTTCAAAGCTGTCAGTTTGCCTTAACTGTAATCAAGCACTTGACGTAATCCCTTGAAGTGAGTGAGCGAGCGAGCGAGCGAGTGATTTTACTTCCATAGTTGATCACGTGTCAGAGGCCAATCTCCACATCTTATCGGAGTCATCAACCATCTCTCATTCAACCACCATTCAGCCTCATCGTCGCCCAACAACACCCTCAATATGAGCGCTCAAGCGTACTACGAACTCTACCGGGGAAGCAGGTACTTCGTATCCCTGTTCGAATGGTCCACTATACTGTTGCTGATCGTTGCGCTCTCCAACACTAGTCTCGGCTTGTCGTTGACGGATACCCTTGATGACTTGATCAACGAAGGTCGCATTGAGCCCCAGCTCGCAATGAAAATTCTCTCCACATTTGACCGCGTTATCACCGAGGTTCTTGCGGACAAGGTCCGCACTCGTCTGACTTTCAAGGTACACCATACACTCCACATCCCTGACGTGCTGGCGCAAGCCTATCTTGACACCCCCCGGCGTTGCATTTATATGGATAATGGGATGCTGATAGTTTCTTCTTATGTGTAGGGTCACCTCGATACATATCGATTCTGCGATGAAGTGTGGACTTTCTTAATCAAAGACGTCAACTTCAAGCTGGATAATCAGCAAACCATCAGCGCGGACAAGGTGAAGATCGTGAGCTGCAACAGCAAGAGGCCTGGTGAGGCTTGAGAAGCGTGAGTCTGGAGATCTATGATTGGACATATGAAATGGGGCGTTCTTTACCTTTTCAAGTGTTGCCTTCTTGGCTTTATGGGCATGCAGTCATTTTTTTCGGCGTTTGGTGTGCTGTTCGATTGCATTTCTTTTTCCTTTTTTAGAGGACAGATACCCAAATCAGAACTGGAAGCTTCTGCTGTGTTTATCGCTTCTCTTGCGTAGATAATGCGGTTGTATAACTTCTGGATTTAATCCACCAAAAGTCGAGGTTAGGCCCGAATGCGGAGCGTGGGGCACTTTAGATTGCCGCGACTTGTACGTGAGCTAAGGTACTTATCCGCGTTCAGTCTCCATCACTAGTATCTACATCTACCTACTGAACCGGCTATTTTTAATGATCATGATTGAGCGCTCTCGCTCTGTCTTTATGTTCAGCCCAGAAAAATCATCATGCCTAGGACACTTCCTTGGCTCTCTGGCGGGGAAAAGGTGAAACGTGAGCCAGACTTAGCAGTTCAGGCGAAAAAGCGCACTTCAAGTCTTTGTGTGAGAGATGAAACACCGACGAAGAAGGACTGCACTTCTAGGAAAGACTTTTTCAGGTCATGTAAGTCCTCTGAGGAACTGCCACTTGTGTTCCAAACGTATCTCACTGACACATGTTTTGTAGCTCCCAGTCCTCCATCGTCACCAATCCATCGCTGCCCATCGGAAGAGTATGCAGCCTCACGCTGACTAGCTCGACCCCATACTAACGTAACGATTAGGTTTATCCGTGAAGGTCTCGATAGAGACGACATCTACATTATGGTCGAAGACGAATTCTACACCGTCGCACAAACCTTCACACGACATCTACATTACGCTGAATACGTGCGTCGCAAAAAAGAAGCGCAAGTCCGCAACGCAGATACAATCGCAGATATTGCAAGACCAACCAACGGGATCACACCGATGAGTGTGGAGCTGAAGAAGAGGTATGCCGCGGATAAGCTCGAGGCAAGACAACGGGGTGGGCTGGATACGGCCTTGGGGAAGCAGTTGGCACGCGAAGAAGACGCAGATGATGATCCCGAAGTGGACGTCTCATGGACTGGGACACGTTTGGAGGATTTCATGCTTCGCCCGAGGAAGGTGAGGTCGTTGGCTGGACTGCAGAAGTCTAGGCCTTCAACGAGGGCGGCAGCGGGGCTTCCGCAATCTTCTAGACTGGGAAGCGACTCTGGTGTGGGTGATGGCTCCGACAATAATATTCTTGTTGGGAAGGGCCAAAAGGAGTCTGTGATTGCGGATGAGACTACTGATGACGACGATGATCTGGACGCCGGAATGAGCCAGGTAAGTCTGGCGGTTGCGAGAAGCAGCAACACCCCGTCTATCTCGGGGTCGCGGCGCATGTCTGCTGCGGTACAACTCTCGAAACCGACTGACCCTCCGAGTGAGTCATGCCTCGGTGATGTTGGCGAGCGCCGCCCTCCGGTGTCTAAGCAAAAGAAGAACACGTCGAGCTCGGAACTGCCACGCCTTTCTTCCTCGGTACGCAGTCCCAGCGAGCATCGGCCGGCCGAAGTTAACGAGGAGCAGACTACAAGACCGAAGGACATCTTGAATACCACACAGGCCAGAAGGGGATTCGTTTTTGATGATTCTGACGAGCATTTCATAGCGCGCTCGGACTCGCTGCATTGCTTGTCTTCGTCGGTGCTCCCCAGCGGTCAAAATTGCACGGGTGGGATAAAAGCGAAGCTAGAGGCTACGAATCGAGAAAGTATAAGACCGAACACCACGCAAGATAAAAGGAGCTTGGTCTCTGATTTTGACGAGCTCCCCGAGCCGCGCAAGCCTCGTATACATTCTGAAAGTCAACGCCCTCTATATACCAACACTAAACAGAAGAAATTCAGGGGTAAGGACACGACATCGAAAAAGTCACGACTCAATGAAGTACCAACGTTTCTGATTTGATAACCACACCGCTACAAGCAGATGGACTCTGCTTCCTGATGTCTTGTCTACCACACTTCCACACCATTGTGTATTGCCGTGGATACCTCACTCTGTGTCGATAAGCGGCTGCGGCCGCGACATTTTGATGCTCATCCTCCGAATATGGGTTCTGATCTTGTCTCGCTTTGAGGGTTCCTCTTCAGCTGCCTTCACTATGGCTTCTTTATCAAGTGCGGTGCGGCTGTGTAGCGTGATCGCACTGCGAGGTTGTCAGATTCGATCTGCATGAACGAATAAAGGATACATACTCATCGTCAGTGAAGCAGGATGGTAGCTCTTCTTTTCGGAAATCTGTTGGGGGGCCCTGACCACCATATATATGTCAGTCTCATGTTCAGCAAAACTGTGCTGTCGACTCACAATTTCGAAGATTCGGTGTTGCTGGCGAGTAAACGGGCCCTTGATGAAACGGTATATTTGCCTGAAGCAGTCCATGACGCTGGATAACCGGTTGGCTGATGCTGTTTGCCTTTCTATGTCGACCGAGAGATGATGGTTCGTGAGCGATCGGCCACTATATACAAACGGACCGATACAGTTTATCTGGAAGTCAAAATAAGAGCGAACGTATGTGATGCAAAGCTGTTCTATTGGACGATGAGAGATGATTTTAAAACAAAAGACTAAGAAACAACGCCAGAAGAACCAAAAGGCAGAACAAAACGAAAGACTGATCGCCGAAGCAGAGCTTGCTGGAGAGAGAGAAAAGTCAAGTGCCAGGAGCCTGGAAGTTATATACTGGATGAATCTTCCATGTGTATTGGGCCTGAGGCGCGTCAGGATGTATCTGCCATTCATTGTCTCCGTGCAGATCTAGGCAGATCGGCAATTTTGTGGCACGGAGCTAGGTATGCGCTCGCTCCTAGCTATCTGGCATTTCGAAAGCACATTCCTTCCTTTTGAAAATCCTTCTTTTGTCCTGCAATACAAGGGACCCATAATCTCGGGCGTGAAAGGGCGATTACGAGCCCACTAGGACGGACAAACAACGCCGAATTCAGGATCAAAGAACAGTAATTTCAATTATGATTCACTCAGCCTCGCCAGCACCGGTTAGGCTAGAATGTTGCACAGAGAAACCGTCGCGCAGCGTTTGTTCCAGCGACAGCCACCTGTCCCTGTTCCCTTGCATATCATCAACGGAAGGTACGCATCGTTATTTGCTGGCAGCGGAAGGGCACCAAATCAGAATCTTGCCGAGAAATGAATGCGCTGGCACTTGGTAGCCTGACGGGTTCTTTAAGGTTCCCATCCGGACCCATCCACACGCGAGTATTTCGACGATTCCTCATCGCTCAAGAATGCCCTGGTTCCAAAATCCCGAGCTGTCAAAGGGAATTGTGCGATCATGAAACGATTTAGATCGTATTCTTTATTCATTTTATCATTTTAAAACTGTCTCGGAAAGCAGCAGTTCATGCCTCTTTCCGGGTGGATGGAAGCAGGGGCCGAAGCCGTTCTGGAACCTTGCTGGACTCAGCTCCGCTACAGAGTATCAGTAAGAACATCTTGGATGAAACGACTTAGATGACGGATCTTGGGCGTTCCTCCGCTCGCCATTGTTGCTAGGTCGCAACCTTTAGACTAGTAGATTGCCCGGGGTAATAATCTGAATATCAGAATGGACGAGGAATAAAATGGTAGAGCATTCCAACTTCTGCCATTCTCATTCCTCCGACATCGAACTTAGTGCAGATTGATCCATGATTGGGCAGTGATATCGGAGGGACCTTGCCCGATCCCACTCAGGCATCTGCCGGCCTACAAGGGCGGACCTGGAGGAGCTCTGACGCGAGTCCTAACGTGTTGATAGATAGGCCCACATATCACGGGTCGCTACTCGCTAGTGACATGCTTCGCGAATGTCGAACATAGAAAGATTTCTCGCCTGGCAGCTGTCGGAGCTGGGACAGAGATCGCTCCAGGCTCTGCCCCTTGCTGGAGTCGCGTAAGGGCGAGTCAGTTTATGCGCCTTTTGGGGATAGGAGATGGCTAGTGGTCGGTAAAGACCCTAGATCTGCACATAAATGAGAAGTCATCGGCCGGAAATCCGAAATTACGCAGCTCTCTGCAGAGCAACCGAGGATCCGGAGCCTTAGACCTGCGGATGGTGATCTGGCGAGGAGGTGGCTTTTGAGTTGTTGATGGCTGGGTCCAGGATCCCTTAGCGCCCCGGAAGATGGGTTGATCCGCTCCGGGACAGCCTAGATATGGAGCCTAGTACAGCGGCCCTGAACCGTGCGCCGCTCTGCACCTCTTGCAACCTTGCTCGTGCTGAGCTGTTGGCAACCGCTTGGTCGGAACTCGGGACCAACCGTCAACCGAGACGTCCGGATTCTAGAGCAGGGAACGGCGCTACCGCGGCGCACAGGCTTCGTCGTCGGCTGGCTCGTTTGCTTTAATTATGCCAATCATTCATTCCAAGCCATCCCTGGCCAGCCGCATGAACCGATACCGTCGCGCCCTGGAGACCCGCCTCGCCGAGCTTAAGGCTAGTGTGGTCAAATGTCCCGAGAGCAGCTCCTGGGTCGATCAAAGTCACGCCTGGAGGAGTTGCCAGCGGAATTGATTCAGGAGATATTCCTCCGCTGTCTGGAGATCAATCTTGCTCGAGCTTCTATCTACCTCGCCCGGGCACTCTCCAACCCGATCATCTATACATGGCTTGTTCAATTGGCCTTTGTCAAGGCTGACGGCGAAGGGGACACTTCTCTTACGCGGCACTTTGTGGCTCCGTATGATGTTGTTGGCCACATCGAGCATGATGAATTGAAAAAGCTCCGTACTCGGATTCTTGAGTGCCGGTGGTGCACATTGCCCCTCATTCGCAGCTGTCAGCTAGCGTTTCTGAACCATGTCATTAAATATAAACGTCCCGATTTCGACATCATTCCTGAGGATAGGTCTCTTCTTGCTGGATTTGCGCGGTGGTTCGACGATCTGAAGGCCTGTGATAAGGCACTGAATGGTCAGCGTGGTCAGGGCGATTTGGTTCTGCGGGCCAACCGGTCAGGTCGCGAATTCGGCGGTTCTGATTCCAAACGCTCGCACGACTATAATATTGCGGTATGGTTCCACCTTGGCATTATTGAGGTCCTGCCAGCGGGAAACAGCAAACCGTCCGGGAAGATTTACTTTGAGCTTCCGTGCTGTGAGGATGCTCACCTTCCCGACAAGCTGCTTTGTCCACCCTGGACAGAGGAAAAGCTTGAGTTTCTGCAATTAATCTCGACAAGGGCATTCCTCGACACAGATACTGAGTTCCGTCGTGCTACTCGCACTTTGCGCCGCCTGATCCGTGACCGTGATCTTGCTACATTCACGCGGCTGCTGCATATCTATGTGCGGATTGAGTGCTATGGCTTCCCTATTATCTGGCCGACCAACAATGTAGTGTTTCGGGCCGCTCTGAAATGTGCGGATGGGCCTGGTGATCCTTTCGTGCGCTTGCTGGTTGAGGAGCGGTGGGGACATATTGAACCTGAGGATATTTTGCTGAAGGAGAAGCTGCTCAAAAGTCTTCAGGGTTGGGGTTGTTAAACTTAGTAATAAGGATTGCAGGCCCACCTTGCTCTGTATGTACCACATCAACAGTAAGCTGAGCTCCCTCAGCCCCCGAGGATCACAAGTGCAATGGACCGCACCCGTCGGCCAATTTTCATGATTGTCTGGCTAGGCAGGGAAGACAATGCAAGGCGCGTCCGCCTGCCAGAATAATCTACGTTTCGCAGGTTAAGGATCATACCCGAGACCGGGCTAGGCCACGTCGGACATAATCATTTTTGTAGATATAGGCTTTCCTAGAGATGGCCATAATAAGCTATTATATAACATAACGATGAGGATAATATGCCTGATTTTCCCACTCAAGCTTGCCCTGTCATGTGCCTTTATAGAGCTTATAGGTATAGATCTGCGGGCGGTGAGAGTTGAAGCTTTGATTCCCATTAGTTCATGACATCCACACCTCTGCTTCAGAATCCATGTCGATCCTATTTCAGCGTATATAACTTCTTAAAATTGCTAACCAGAGAGCTTAAAGGCGCAGAATCAATTGTGCTGCCCTATTGATCTGCTTGACTGACCATTGCTCCACAACAATACCAACACGTCACGGTCTTAGACTAGGTCAATGTCCTAAACTACAAATTACCAAATTGGCTCCCCAAAGAAAGAACCCATACAACGGACAACCCACGGTCACGGACCGAAATAATAGAGAAGAATGGCTCATTCAAAACGCAACACTTCCCTCCCGCACTTCACCTCCTATGAGCGCTCCCTCCTCCGCACAGCCTGGGGCACTCAACGCGGCGTCATCGGCCGCGACTCCTTCCTCCCCTTTGGATCCTGCCGTCTATGTCTACACCCATCGCGCACGCCTAGCGTAGCATGCGCCATGAATGGCGACCTCTTCTGCCGCGAATGCGCTATTAACGATCTTCTTGCTCAGCGAAAAGAGATTGCAAGGCTGGAAAAGGAACGAGAAGAGGCGAGGAAGAGGCTTGAAGAGGAAAGTGGGCGCGAGCTCGAGGAGGCGAGGGGGAGAGAGGTCAGGGAGTTTGAGATGGTTAGTATGGGGTTTGATGATGGGGGCAGGGCGGGAAATAAGAAAAGGAAGGCGAATGGGGATGCTGGGATCGATGATGACGAGATCTGGGAGAGGGTCAAGAAGCGAGAGGTTGATGTTGGAGGAGTGAGGAAGCAGGTGTTTGAGTTGGATGAGAAGACAGTAGAGGGGGTCATGAGGAGAGAGAGGGAGAGGTTGATGGAGGAGATAAGGAGGGAAAAGGTCTGGCTTTCGCTTCATCCTTTATTACCTGGGCTAATAATGTCGGCGCACAGTCGGAATCAAGCAAATCAGCACTTCCGTCATTCTGGATTCCCTCGTTGACACCCAGTACAGATCCGAACGAGATTGCCGCTAACAAGACGGTCAAGCTGAGCCCAATATGTCCTGGATCGACAGAAACGAATAAACACGGGTATTCGCTGAAATCGCTGGTCGATGTGCATTTCACTGAAGAGGCTGGTGCTGATGGGGCTACTGTGCGGGTGTGCCCGAGCTGCAAGAAGACCTTGACGAATACGGTCAAGGCAATGCGTATGTTATTCCCCCGCTTTGCTGCTATATTTACATAGTTGATGACCGTGCTGATGCTTGCCATGCTGGCTAGTGACGAAACCCTGCGGCCATGTTATATGCAAGCCCTGCGTAGATAAGTTCATGACGCCGCATGATGCGCCGGATCCACATGCAACGAAAGAGGAGCAGGAGAAAACGGCTGAACTGCATGGCCGGGTGCTGTGCTATGTATGCGAGACAGACCTTACGCCGCGCGACCCAGCAAGGGACGAGAAGACTGCGGCGGGGGAGAAAAAGAAGAAAAAGAAGAAGGATAAGGAGGGGATTCAGCCTGGTTTGGTGGAGCTATCGTCCGAGGGAACGGGGTTTGCAGGGAGAGGAGGCAATGTTGCGACGAAAGCAGGCGTCGCCTTTCAATGCTAGCTGGATTTGGTTGAAGACATCAAGCCTTTATTTCTGGATTTGTTCTATATCAGACAGCAGTGTTTGTATGGGAACAAGAAAATACACAGATAGATATGAATCAGATGTACAGTAGCCGTCTAAGCCTTCTTCTTCGCATTGTTAAACTCCTTTACCACGATATCACAACGAACCTCCTGGCAAAGCCTCTTCCTCCGTGCAGGCTCTAGCTTGCTTGCGAATTCCAACCCGCTCGCCCTCTCCACCGCCTCGAGCGGCACCTCAAACTCGGCCAGCCTCTTATCATTTGAGATTCTCGCATTCGGCAACACGAACGCCCCGAGGGCCACCTTCCCACTCGGCGACCCCGGCCCCTCCTCAGCATAAACCACCTTGTAGAAATGCGTCGGCACGGCGACATTGGGTGGCGTGCCAATAACCTCATAGTTCACCCTCCATTTCCCATCGGCATCTCGATGCGGGAGATACAGCGGCCCCGTGACAATTCGCACGCTAGGGTACCGTTTCGTCAAGTCCCGACAGAATTCCTCAAAATGTGCCCAGTAGTCTCTGTTGAACCCCTCACCAACCTGCGGACACATGTTCGTCAGCGCGAATGTTCCATCCATTGCCTCCTGTGACCATTTCGCATCGGCCGCAGGGACCTGGTGGCCTCTGTCATATCCCGATCGGAAGTAGTCGGCGAGTTTGGCGCGGAAGAGGGGCGGGATGGTCGAGTCTTCGAAAAATGTGCTGTGTTTGCGGTCCGCGTTCTTCAGTGCGAGTGACGCGGGCGTGATGTGCTCGGCGACCCAGGAGGGATTCCGGGTGCGTCGGTCGTATGCGCCTGTTAGGGGGAGCGAGGTGATTGTGTCGGCTATCGGGCCTGGAAAGCCATACTGGTAGATGCCGGCAGGATCGACGGGCCCGGTAGCGGTTGCGGACTTGCTGGCGAGCGAGGGGGGAGCAGGCTGAGTTGGTACTGGGACGGCGACGGGCGCGGTTGGGGGAACAGGTGCGGTTGTGGGAGTTGCTGTTGCTGGCTTCTGCTGTTGAGGGCTTGGGCGGGAGTAGAAGAGGGCTGTGATGCCGGCGCCCGTGGCAGCACTGGCGGCTGCAATTGCAGCAACGGTGGCCTTGGACATGGCTGTCGTTGTGGATTGGAGAATGGAGAAATTCGGCGATAAGAAAAGATTGAAAATGTTTCCGATTTCCCCTTTTGGTATTGGCGACGTTTTACTGCTCACCGCCCAAAGTAGTAAACAAGGCCTATGCTGGCAAACTTCTCTGATTACTCCTTGTTGAGATTTCATGGAATGCCGTTCTATTATTTATGGCCGATACTGCTGCGTGTCGTGCTGGGCTTCAGCTGACTCTGCCCGCTGATCACATTGATATGGTCATCCTGCCATCGATGGACTACCTGTTCCAGCTTTCGTCGACGAATGGCGTTCATACCAAGGACGCTCATTGATAATACAAAGCGTGTGTCTAGACTTGTGTCGAGATTCGACAAAGCGTTCGAGTTACTTCGTCGTGACCTAGGATACGGAGAATTTATCTCGCAATGGGTGAGCAGGGCCAGCGAGACTACCAAACGACAATTAGGTGCAATATACGTTGAATTTTCGACCTGAAATGGCCGTCATTTGATGAATTACAAGCCAGCTGCGCGGCCACTGTTCGTCTAGAGGGACAGTGTCCTTGATGAACCCAGGTTTGACATGTAAGTCTTATCGCGCGTGGTCGGGAAATGGATATAAGCTAGGCTGAACTGACTCCGCAATGGAGCTTTTGCTCCTTGGCAGAAGAGTGGAGTAATTGCTCCACATTCGTTCAGCTCCATGGCGAAGATGTTCTGTCATTATTCGTGGTTACTATGCGAGATTGACATCGTTGAGTGTTCGGGCATCGAATAGGGAATGAAGTGTATATCGCCATCGGGAAGCCCCTTGACGTGACGCGAAGCTCTCGGTTGACGACATCCCACTTCAAGTCCATGCTGAGAACATAAATACTGCCATGGTATCCCCTCATGCCAACCTCTTCAACATTCTCATTGCTACGATCAATCACCCGGAACTATTATTTGCCCAGTGCAGAGTATATAGCAAAGGTTAATGTACCCATCCAATGATGTGAAAGATGGATCGGATTGGGACTGATCATAATGGTCTTCCCTAGCAGTCACGATGCATTTTCTTTGGCTCTCGGCCGCTGCCCTGCTGCCGTTTGCGGCTGCGGACTGGCAGTTCAAGTCCCGGACCGACTTGGCTCCTCCTAGGCTGAACATCACTATCCCTGCAGCCCCAGATGTCGAGAAGGGTTATCTCTTCGTCGCACCTTTCTCCGGTTACCCAGACACTGCAGGAGAACAGCATGGTCCCCGTCAGGCGGCCCCGTACATCTTTCGCGATGACGGAGAGTTGGTCTGGTCCGGGTACGGCTACTACTCGATCTGGACCGCCAATTTCCAAAAGGCACGCTGGAAGGGGAAGGACGTCCTCTTCAGCTTTGAGGGTGACCACAACCCTGGCTATGGTCATGGCCACGGTCATATTACGATTCTAGACCAGCATTATGAAACGATCCGTGAGCTGCGCGCAGGAAACCACAAGCTAAGCGACAAGCATGAGTTCCATATCATCAACGAAGAGACTGCGCTCATCCAGGTTTATCAGCCTGTTTCGGCAGACCTTACTCCGTGGGGAGCTAGTCCTGAACAGCAGTGGATCGTGGATGCTATTATCCAAGGCATGTCTTATCTTTGCATTGTGGAGCACAAACTAACTAGGGACAGAGCTCGACATTGAAACTGGCGAACTACTATTTGAGTGGTCGAGCTTGGAGCATGTATCCCCGGACGGTGAGTAGATCTAGAGCTATTGCGGCAACCAAGGCTAATAGTGCATAGAGGCAATTCTTCCCATCAACCCTGGCCAGGCTGGTTCCGGTTACAACTCTTCGGATGCCTGGGATTACTTCCACATCAATTCCGTTGACAAAGACTCCGCCGGCAACTATTTGATCTCTGCTCGAGATGCCTGCTCTGTCCACAAGATCAACGGCACTACGGGTGAAATCATCTGGCGCCTGGGTGGAGTCAAATCTGACTTTGAACTGGGAGACAATGTCAAATTCTGCTTCCAGCACCATGCTCGTTTTGTTTCTATAGAGGGTAGCAAGGAGGTCATCTCGCTATACGACAATGCTGCGCACGGTACTGAAAATGGTCGCGGCCACGAAGTTCATACCCATCCATTCTCTCAGGGCAAGATCATCGAAGTTGACACTGCTACCTGGAAGGCCACCATTGTCCAAGCCTTCCAGCCTCCTGATGGCCTTCTGTCCAAGTCACAAGGGAGCACCCAGCTGCTACCTAATGGCAATGTTTTGGTCAACTGGGGCTCTGAGGGTGCCTTGACCGAATACCGCGCCGATGGCACTCCTATCTTCCACGCCTACATGGACTCCGGTTTCCTGGGTCTCGGCGTTGAGAACTACCGTGGCTTCCGGTACAACTGGACTGGGTTGCCAAATGAGGCGCCGGCCATTGTATCCCTTGAGAACGACGAGGGCACAACTGTGTATGTCTCCTGGAACGGCGACACTGAAACCAAGGTCTGGCGCTTTTTCCACCTTGTTGACGAGTATGGATCCCGCCACTTCCTAGGCGAGGTTGAACGTAAAGGTTTCGAGACTTCGCTTTTCGTCAAGGATCATGGCCTGGGCCTTGTGACAGCTGAAGCCATTGATGCTAATGGCCGGGTCTTAACTTCTACCGTTGCCGTCAAATCCAAGCTTGAAGTGCTTCCACCCATCTCCTCGTCTGTTCAGTCCTCGAATGCTCCTACTTACACTTTGTATGATGAGGACGAAGAGCAAGTTCCTCTGGGTACGGAGAAGAGTCGTTGGGGCGAGTACATGATTATGAAGGTCAATCGGTTTCACTTGAAATAAGTTTGCCTCGCTCTATCCTACTTATGCCGTCTGTCGTGGAGTGACAGATTTGTTGCTGGCTGTTAACGGTCGGGAGTCTACTGCTTGCCTTTTGGACCGGGTGTAGATAGACTAGCAGGAAAGATCAGCGCCACCTAACATGGAGGACTGCCCATTTGACATCCTCCAAGTAGGCAATTTATGCACCCATGCCAATGCGTGGACCAATGCTATTAGATGTACTGAAGATGTTTCCAATTTCAGCAACATATCCTACATTGCCCGTGCCCATTACGGCCCTAACCCTGCAGATCAAATTCGATCGACAAGTCACCGACCACAATTGCAACCACATAAAACCGATTTCGAGAATCACCAGCCTAGCCGTTTCATGTTCATGCAACCTCAACAATCTCAGTGCACTGTCCCATTGACAGTCCATACCCTCTCAAACTCCACCTCCTCACAACCAACTTGAGCCTCTCCGCCTTCTTCCCTGCGGTACCAATATACCTGCTTGATTTCTTTCGCCGCCGTACAAGCCACAAAGCCACCAAATTCCTCTTTTTCCAGGACTAACAACGTCCCATTAAACTTGAACCACTTCGTATACTCCCCCGCCATCTGATCCCCTAATATAACCTGCTTGTACACGCTGTTCAGCCCGTCGTTGTCCGTGAGTAGGAGAGGCGCCTGCGAGCTCGCGCCAATCACGTTGGAGGTGTCGAGGGTTATTGAGCCGTCGCCGGCGTAAAGATGAAGCGGTTGAGCTAGGGACGGAGACGTCAGGAGGACGTAGTTTGTGTGGCCATTCAAGGTGATGGAGGAGGAGAGGTAGAAGGTGAGGTTCGTTGATTTGGAGGGGGTTTTGGACTTTGATTGTAGGTAATAGTGGTAGGGCTCATCTGGAAGACAAAGACTGGAAGGGAAGAGAAAGAAGAAGATGGATAGAAAGATGAGCATCATGGTGTTTGTGTTTATCTTACTCTCGAGTGAGCGATTGATGAGAGATGACTATCACAAGCGGGCAGGGCCTGATCTAGCTATATATGCTTCCCGGTAATCAACCACGGGCAACCTTCCCAGCAATTTCCAGCAAGGAATGTGATAACATGTCGAATAAGAGTCACAGACACCAAGGATAATCCTTTCCCATCCAGTTTCACGAGCGAGCTTCATTTAAGTCCTGACAAATGTGCTTTCAGCTTGCAGGCATGCAGCATTGGACGCTAAATACCCGATCTCTGCGACCTAAGTGACTGCCAATATGTAACTGACTCCGGACCTGGTCTGTGTGCCGGATGTTTTTGGATGCATTCTGACTTGAGGGATCCTTCAGGTCGCTGTACACCTGCAGTATCTCGTAGAACTTCCTCAACTTATTCGGGGTGCACAGTTTACGCAACTCGATACTATGGCTCACTATAATGCACAATCACATGCAAGGTACCAAAGTCACGTGATGATAAGACTCTTATCCGAAACAAGCCGCTTACAATCGTTTCCAAACTCCCACCACTCGTTCCTGTCCTGACCCTAATGCCACTTCGAATTACCTCCGCTCCAGTCTCCGGTATTAAGAAGCGCAAGTCCTCAGCCAAGACACGCCCACGAGCGTCCCTGTTTGCGAACCATGCTCGCAGCAAACCTTCTGTTCGACCTTCGACATCGGGTGGAGTGAGGAGTAAGACCGACGAAGTCGAGGTCGAAGACTACAGCCCACTTCAAGACCTCGGCCTATCGCGTCATATTCCTGAAACTACACCAGTTGATAATGTCCTTGCTGCAATAAAGTATATCAAGGACAATATGTTTGAGGAGCTCCCTACGCGAGCTGGAATGAATAGCGTGCGGATTGCGCAGGTGCTGAACTTCAGACGCTCGTTGCCGCCTCTCGTCTCTGTTGCGCATGTGCATACGATTCTGGATGCGCCAACGAAGGTTGAGAAGGAGATTATGGAGTTGGCTACGGCAGGGATGATAAGGCGCTTGATTGTGCCAGGGAGGGGAAACGATGCGGCGGGGTTGGGTGATTGCTTGGTTTTGAGGGAGGATTGGGAGGGACTGGTTACCGGAAGTGTGCTGGAGGGCGGGCTAAAAGGTTGCTTTTCCTGCTTGTCTACTTGATGAGAGCGCTCGCTGACTTTATTTAGAGAAATTCCTCACTGTACTTAGTCGTATCGGGAACACGTGCGCTATACCCGGAACGGCCTTTTCGAGCGCAGAATATACGGCCCTAGTCCGGGCTGGGTTCATAGTCTCATCCTCGTCTCTTGCAAAGGGTACATCTAGTGTTCCGTCCCTGCCGAATCTACCTCGCATGGCCCCGACAATACCTGCTAGTCGAACTGGCTCAGGTGCCCTTGCAAATGATTCAGTTTCGACATCCCAGACGCAATTCCACACCGCAACCTTATATCTCTCCCTCCCGAACACTGGCCCGTACCTGAAGCTCTTAGGGGGCGGGAGAGATCATCTCATAGCGCTCCTCAAGAAGTCGCCGTCTGGAGAGGCACCTCTTACGCTTCTTCGAGATCGGTGGGATGGCGCAGTCGAATCAGAGCGGAGCTTTGATGTGGCAAAGCGGGCGAGAGGTGAGTTTGCCGGAGTTTTACCAGGAAAGACAAAGAAATGGAAGGAATTCTACGGGATGAGTTTCCGGTGGGTGCTGGAGGAAGCGGTTGGGGCGGGGTTGGTTGAGATTTTCCATACGGGGAGTGTTGGGCCTGGGGTCCGCTGTTTATAATTCTATACCCTGTGCTTCCTTTTTTTTTAATTTTTTTATTTTTTTTTTATTTTTTTTTATTTTAAAGCAAAGCATGCTACACCATATGGCTGTGGAACCCTAAACGGGACTGAAAATATTCCTAGGACTAGCTTGGTCTGGGTTTCAGAGATCAATTCGTTTTCAAATAGAGAAGGCTAATTATTGATGATTAGTATGTATTATATAAATCGTAACCGGTATTAAAATGTCAGTCCATAACGCCGTCCATGAAAGGCATCCTCATTAAACCCAGCCCTAACCCAATGAGCCACCAAGCGAGAAACAGAGTCATAACAAGACGTCACGCAGTATATGTGCATAGCAGAGGGACTCTCTATCCCAATCAACACTTGTATATGCAAGCAGGCAGGCAGTTGAACAAGATTGCTTACAATATTACCCACGATCACTCTCCCACGAGAACCTCACCGGCCTTGGGGGAGGCGGCGTTGTCGAGGCACTGCGTTCGTACTCCGGATGCAAGACGGGAGATATTCCAGAGCGAGCACCAGAATCAAGATTAGCACTCCACCTCGAGGGTCTTCCCGCTTGAAACACCGGAGCTGGCTGTGTGATGGCCGCCATGGGCAATTGCATCTGCATCTGGTTCTGCTGATGTCGATAGGAAGAGGATATCGACATCGACCGTCTAGACGGCGCTGGAGAGAATGTCCGCGGCGAGTATGGCGGCGGCGGCGTCTCCCTTGTCGCCGTTGATGTGTTCCCGTAGCTACTCGGGAACGAGATGGCGGAGGAGACGTCCGAGGAGGCTTCCTCGGGGCGCGGGTGGGTGTGGTAGGGGTAGTAGGGGTAGGGAGAGTCGGAGGTGGAAGTGGAATTGGAGTTTACGGCCGCTGCCTCTTCCCAAGCTAGACGCTGCTTTTCGTCTGCTGCTGTGCTGTGCTGGTGATGCTGGTGATGACGGTATGTTTCGTTGGAGACTGAAGGGTCACGCATGTGTGCTGCTAGGGTCTTTTCTTGAGTGGTCATATCCATCCCTGGCCGTGGCGTGTACGCCGGGAGAGGGGCCGAAGTATAGCCATCATTTTCGACGCCATCTTGCGGTGGTTGAGGGGTGTTAATGTCGCGCGTTGGGATATTGGGATATTGGGTTGTTTCTTTGGCAGATTCGGTGGATTTGGTAGGTAGGCAGCAGCTGATAAGGCTGGAAAGGCACGACATGCTGCTTTGGTTCGTACGCCGTATAACTCTGGTCCGATTCCTGTGGCGCTTTGATGGCAAAATGCAGGCACGGGTCTTGATAGATTGGATGGAATCTCGGTGCCTAACTGGATTGGCCGCACCGTGCACGATGAGCGGATGCTCCGCAATTTACTACGGAGTAGGACTGTTTGGAGATATTCCTCGTCGAGGGAGGGCCAGTCGTTTGCTCGGTGTTTCAGGTACTTGGTAGCAAGCCCATGGCAGGTCTGCTGTCTACCATACAGGCCAGACAGTCGTCTGAGAGTAGGAAATAGAACAAAGAGGGGTGCATGGGGAATGTCAGCTTTTAGAGGGACAACTGAGGCTGTGAACAAGCTGTCCTGGCCTTAGGCAGAGAAGTTATGACGTACTCTGATTGGTTGTGGCTGATGAATCCGCATCCTTCGGGATCTGCCGGGCGGTGTAGTTTGTGGCCTGGGGCTGCCAACAATTTTCGTCATCCCGCCAGATTTTCTGTACCAGCCCCGCCGTTCTACTTTTTATATTCACCCACCCCGCTTTCACTCTTTTCAGTCCTTCACTCGTTACGGACTACTATCATGTCATCTACTCCTAACGTATCTGTGCCCTCGGATGTTGTGGCGGCCGCGCAAGCTGCAAAACCTCCACAAATCGCCCCGCACCGCTCCCACGACCCTTCCAACAACCTCAAACGATCAGATCCCTTCCAATTCGGCTCCCGCTTCCTCGAAGAAGGCGATGATGTATACGAGTTCAATGCATGGGATCATGTTGAGCCCGACGCCGAGTTTCTGGCATTTGCAGAGGCTCAGTATGCGAAACAGCGCGAAGCGCAAGCCTCAGAATTCGACAAGAAGCGCTTCAACGCCGATCCGGTGAAATGGTGGAACCTGTTCTACAAGAACAATACAGCGAACTTCTTTAAAGACCGCAAATGGTTACAGCAGGAGTTCCCAGTTCTCGAGGAAGTTGCGAGGAAAGGGGCCGGCAGGCAGGTCGTGCTGGAGGTTGGCGCTGGTGCAGGAAATACTGCGTTTCCGTTGATCAGGAACAATGAGAATGAGGAACTCATGGTTCACGCGTGTGATTTCTCGAAGACGGCAGTCCAGGTCATGCGCGATAGCGAGCACTATGACCCAAAGCACATCACGGCTGATGTGTGGGATGTCAGTGCCGAGCCCACCGAGGAAAATAATGGGTTACCGCCTGGTCTTACGGAGGGGTCTGTTGATGTTGTTATTCTTATTTTCATCTTTTCGGCTCTTGCGCCTGAACAGTGGGAGAGGGCCATCCGGAATATATACCGGGTGCTGAAGCCTGGTGGCCAAGTCTTGTTCCGTGACTATGGGAGGGGAGATCTAGCACAGGTCCGGTTCAAGAAGAACCGCTATTTGGCCGAGAACTTTTATGTCCGCGGCGATGGCACTCGTGTCTATTTTTTCGACAAGGACGAGTTAGAGCAGACGTGGAGTGGCTGGACTCCCGAGAAGGGTCTCCCGGAGTTGAACGTGTCTGGTGCTGCTGGAGGCGAGGCCCAGACCACGGAGCCTGCTGCTGCTAAAGAAGGTGTATTTGAGATCCAGAATTTGGCATATGACCGCCGATTGGTCGTCAATCGCCAGAGAAAACTCAAAATGTACCGCTGCTGGATCCAGGGTCACTTTATAAAGCGCCACTAGCTGCGGTAACTCCTCGGACACTACGTTGTAACCACTCACGCAGATGTCGGTTCGCTCATCGGACCCTACATCTATCACTTTTGGGGCTCACCACGACCGCCTACTTAGCCGGCAGAAAATGCTGGTGTCAGGATGCGCGAGGCCCGTCGCTACAAGGGATGTCTCGCTTAGTAGCGGACCGGAACGTCACCCATGAAACTGCGGGGGTCCATTGCTACCGGTTTAACACTGGACATCTGCCTCTGCTATAGGTATAGGATGTTCCCTTTCTGGCTGCGCATGAGTGCCGATCATCCGATATCATGCCGTGCCTTATCGCTCTCGCAACTTTGGAACAATCCATCTCCACCTCTATGAATGAGAATAATGACTTGGATGATCGTTGCTCATTTGGTAGACTTAGCGTTTATATATATAGAGCATTTCTCCTGTTAGCTATGTCTGTCTAGAAAGTTAGTGATTTCATCAACGGCCCAGTTAGACGCTCAGAGAATTAAATACCCTTCAAGACCGGTTCATGCAAAGGCTCAAGAATCCACTTCGTCCCAACCCCACGCCATTCTCAATCTCCTCTCCCCCTCCACCATCGTCCAATAATTACTCTCCCTCATCGTCCCAACCACCAGTCCCATAAGCGCCCTCTGCTCGTTCTTGTCCGTAAACCGATCCGCACACAGATTAATCGCAATGCAAGCCGTCCCGCCGGCCGGTTTGCACTGCCGATTCGACAGCGCCATGCCGCAAATCTCCAGCACGATCTTCCTGATCTTTTCATCAGCGGCGTCGAGTTCTTGCCGTCGCGACGGCCCGAGTCGGGGAGTAGAAGGGGCAAACGATATAAAGAGGATGTCAAGGAGACAAAGCGTCTGCGCAGCGGTTATGTGGGTGTCGTCCGCATACCAGATTCTAGGGAAGATATTCCCCGTGCCTGAATCCAGGGTAGGCGGTTCAACATAAATCGGCGCAAATGACTTAGGACGCTTCGCCACCCACTCGTCCCTCAACCTGATCAGCTCTCCATAGTCACCACCAGAACCTCCGGCGTGGTTCCCGTAGCAGAATTCCAGCACCATTGCTCCCAGAACGACCAGCCGATTCGTCCAGACGTGGTCTTCCGCTTCGGTGATCTTAAGGTAGTTTCTAGACACATCAAGCGGCAGGTTCGTGGTCCGCTGCTGCGAAAAGGCAAGGTTGAATTCCTGTCTGAACCCGACCCAGAATGCTGCTTGCCGGACTCCAGGGCCTGGACATGAGAGGGCAGAGCTGGCTTGCGCGCGGAGGAAGACATGGAGGCCTTGCAGGGCAGTTTCGGTTGGCGGAGAAGTGAAGGGATCTATGCCGACGTGGATCTATCAGTATCTTGATTTCGAGTAATTTGGAGCTGGAGGAGGGACCGGGAGAAGGACAAGCTGGGAGAGGAGGCATACAGTCCAGTTCCTCGAAAAACCTCAAGACGACCACAGCCGCCAAAAGGTCCTCGTCCATCACAGCCTGCGGCTCAGACGCGAGAACTCTCAGCTCAGCTATACATCGACTGTGGTAATGGATGACTGTTTCCTCGGTGATATTCAAGTCAGATCCCTGAATCTGGGTATCTGCGAGACCGTAAAGACGCAGGATATGTGTCTTCTGGGCAGTAGAAAGGGTGCTGAAATGCCGCGCTGAGACGGCGAGGATGGCGTCCAGCAGAGTTGGGTTTGAGCGGGCTCGCTGGGGAATGCAGGTTGCGAAGTGGTTGCGGGGGTCGGTAAGGTCAAACTGGCCTGATTATGAGCTACTTAGGGCCTCAGGAGTGGGAGTTCGAGGCACTGGATGGAGCGTACCCATCGTGAGAGGTCTTCGACGAAATAGCGAAGAAGACATGCCTCTCGGAGATTGAGACGGGGCCAAGGGAAATGGTTGCAGCTCGAGGAGACAGATATATTGGCGCTCGCAGGAGCTTCTGCTGGGGAAGTAGATACGCTACCTGAGCGAAAATAAGAGGAAATAGGTGCTCGAGGGGTGGTGCCAGGCGGGCTATTCAATCCTGCAGACTCGGCGTCTGAACCGGCAGTGCGAAGTTTCGTCGTTATATCAACATGTTGCACTGCATACCCCGTCAGGAGCCACGAAAAGGATCACGAGAAAGGAAAAGAACCAGCCGAGAAGAACAGACCTGCGGGCACAGTGTGACGAAACCTCCACCTCGTCTCAACTCGTCGACACTCCCGGTGGGACTTCTCGCAGCGCGTGCAGGTTGGATATCCGACGCCTGGACAGTTAGCATGAGAATAAGCCCGATATCTGATAGACTGGACCGGATATACATTTCACATGCTGTCCTAGGTATGATGCGTTAGCAGTGGCAAAGACAAACATGGATAATAATGCATACTGCGACAATCCTCACTTCAATGGATACGATTCACTTAGCAAGCCGTTCACAAGCGGTAACTACCGGCGAGTATTACTTACCACGGCCTCTGGCTCGGTGGCATCATACCATATCCTGCTCATTCAGCCGACAAAGGCTAGGAGTCGAAGTCTTGAAGAAAGAGGAGTGGCTAGAAAGTGGCAAGAGGCGGGTTCAGATTTCCGAATAATCGGCGATACATTCCCCGCGGTCCACTTTATCATTCGGCGAGATATTATGGTAGTCTGAATTCTAGATCAGGTCTAAATGCATCTAGGAAAGTACATTACTGGTCAGCAGGAGGGTCGTGACTTGGAGCATCATGGATTGACGTTGGAGAAAGCCCTAATGCGGGGTAGAGGAGAGCCCTGAATGACTAAAGCCGCCGAGAACTGCTTGTTAGGGACTAGCTGCACCGGCGACGCTAGCTTGATCTGGACGCCCTGTCGCCGAATCGAGTAATCCAGTTAAATCAAGCCCTAAGTGAAGATGCTTGTAGGGACGAAGCTATATCAACCTCTGAACGCCTCAGCCATGGGTTTGAATTTGCCAGCCCATCTAAGGAGCAGCCGGCAGAAACAACAACAATGTTCGAGCCCATCCTCGCTCTCCTCCTCGTCTATCTCCTCTACTCCTACATCGTTGCCCCCATTATAACCTACATTCGGGACCCTAAGAATCTCCGCCGCTACCCAAATTTCCACCCCCTCTCTGGCATATCCGACATTCCATTCCTCCTCGCTGCTCATAAAGGCTTTCGCTCTCGTACCTTGCACGCCCTGCATCAGCACCACCCAGTCATCCGCGTTGGCCCCAACGCCCTTTCCTACGGCACACCGGAGGCGATCAAAGACATTTATGGCCACGGGACAACATGCGTTAAGGATAGATTCTATTCAGAAACGTCTGGCTCGCATGCTCATCTTGCAGATGTAGTCGATAAGCAGGATCATGCACGGAAGAGAAAAGTGCTGGCGTCCGCATACGCGATCAAGAACCTCGAGGGCTGGGAGTACAAAGTGTCTGATATGACGGCTCGACTGATCAGAGTGTTTGATGGCAAATGCACGGCGCCTCTCCCTCCCAGTGTCCAGGTCCCAGAAGAAAGAGATTTGACGCTTGACTTTCGGTCCTGGACGAACCACTTCACAGTTGCTGCCATTGCCAATATCGGGCTGAGCGAGGATCTAGGCTTCCTCGAGCAGGGCTCCGATAAGATTTCCTCGGAGTCGATGGATGGGCGGGTAAAAAATGTCTCATTTAGGGAATGTCGTGAGGCTTCAGGGACAGTCACATACCGGCTCATCTGGGCCTATGACTGGTTCCCTGTCCTGAAGCGATTGAGCAAGGTGCTCTCGCCCTACTACCGCAAACTCTGGAAGCTCGACGCCGAATGGAACGGGATTGTGTATAACCGGGCAACAAAACGGCTGAAGCGGTATCTATCTGGCGAAAAGCTCGACGACTTCTTCACGGCCATGATGGAGGACAAGAAAGGCGCAGCGCACAATCTGGAGATGGGCGAAATCGTGGCCGAGATCAATATCATGATGAACGCGGGATCAGACACCACCGCGATCGCCCTGAGGAATGTCTTATTTTTCCTGCTCAAGAACCCGCGGTGCATGGCGAGACTCCGCGAGGAGATTGACGAGGTCCTTGATGAAGACGAAATCGTGGCGCCTTACTCGAAGGTCAAGCACCTTCCGTACCTTCGAGCCTGCCTCGACGAGAGTCTCCGGATGCTGCCGCCTGTTATCTTTGGGCTCCCCAGACGGACGCCGCCGGAGGGGACGACCATCCTCGGCGAACATGTGGCGGGAGATACGTCGGTGAGCATGTCTGCGTACGTGGTCCATCACGACGAGTCAGTTTACAAAGACAACAACACTTACCTGCCCGAGCGGTGGCTAGGCGAGGAGGGCAAGTCGCTGCAGTCGTACTTCATCCCTTTCAGCACAGGAGCGAGAGGGTGCATCGGACGGAACATTAGCTATCTCGAGCAGACTGTTGTTTTGGCCTCGTTGGTGCACAGATATGACTTTGCGTTGCCGACGCCGGACTGGGATCCGCCCATTCCCGAGACGACGAACCTCAGTCCGGGCCCGATGCCGTTGAAAATCTGGCGGAGGGCTCATGCGTGATGAGCGGATGCGAACTGGTTCGGTGAGAAGTTAGCGGTAGATGATATATTGAAAGAATGTTTTGTGAATGAATTGCACTTGATTCCCTGAGCAGTAGAAAGAGGCGGCAGAGGCTCACGCAACAGCCGATTTCCCGAGTCGTCGTATCCCGGTGCATCAATGTACATACAATATAAAGGTTGGCTTTCCCTCACTATCGCAGTGTAGTTAAATGTAGCCTGAGGGACCAGCTCTCGACCCAGTGTGCGGGTGTGAACTTGGATGCGCCATCGCTGGGCTCTCATCTTCAGTGTAGATTTATATAACCATAAATATAAATATATATAAAATCAGGTCGAGATCAGATTATGTTACTGTGTAAACTATTCAGCTTGCTCGAGAGCCACATGTCTGGTACTGCCATATATGCGCCAAATGGCCAAATGACAGTTGAGACCTAAGGAACGGCCATGGTACGGGGAAAAGGGATTATCAGGATTCTATGGAGCGTCAGGCTAGACGTAATTACCAGTATCAGCTGTCAATAATATAAAAGAATGAAGGTCTAATTCTTCCAACCTAGCTCTGTACAGTAGTTTAAATATATAAGAAATAATAAGCATCCTAGCCTATCATGGCAGTTGGAAGAGACATAACTTTTGAACCATGGATAGCAGGAATCCCTGCAAAAGAATAGGCGAGCCAGAGCTTGCAGTTCTTATATCCAAAGTAGGAAAGTTCTATGTATGACTAGCTGTCACATATGGTTGACAGATTCTGGATTGACACAACCCAGGATACTGTCCTCATTGACGTTAATACATCATTACAGTAACACCATACAGATATACAAGTGGAGTGCATACAAATCATCCCAGACGACAGTCTCCAAGTTCCCTCGGGCCGAATTTTGCAGAAGCCCTCAGATTAGCTATAGTTCTCTCTATAGGCATTGTAGCTGCTTGGCACTCACCTCTGGCTCCGGAGATTAGCTGTGTATATCCTTATGAGCCAAGAAGAATGCCGTAATGTTAGCTAACTATAAGGACTTGGTCAAGGATGTCGGTGTGAATCTGACTGATCTAATCTAATCTGATAAGATCGCCAGCTGAAACTCTCTCCTCTGCAGTGAACCCCACGTCTGCTCAATCCACTCCTCAGCCGCTCATGCAGATCGCAACGACGAAAATAGTGCATGGCCGTCGAAACGGGGCATTGAGTCCACTTGATTAGGCCATACAAGTGAGAATGTGGATCTGAAACTAGTCGGTCTGTCGGTTGGAGGAGCTGTTTGTTAAGGTAGGTACCCCGAACTGCAGTATAGCCATCTCTCGTCAATCAGTATTTGGCAGTGAAAAAACAGCTCGGTGCGGGTCATGTCAGGAGGATCTCGAAAGGGGTTGTTATGGTTGTGCTTGTACATATCCCGGCTGAAGGCAGGGACAGAGACTGGAACTAGATATGGACATCTAGAAATATGATGTTGGACTGTTGATATACTCCTCCAGGTCTTTCCAGATTAGCGGTCAAGTACTGTTCTCCCTTGGACCCCTCTTCAACCTCTAATGAGCCTCTAGAATGCTATATTCCAGCAATCTACATGAGGCGAATGGGTCACCTTAGTGCCTCTCATGTTTTGTGGTTAACGTCCAATGATAGAATATTGCAGGCCACAAAGAGAAACAGTTGTGCATTAAGCCTTTTATCCAAGTGTAGTTATTGATCAAGTCTTTGAGATGCCTCTATCTTTGTTCACTATCTCAGACTATGGCTGCTGGGACATCTTCCGTCGATCAGTAGTGTGAATTGTATCAGTATAGCAACTGTCTCCCGCAGCGGACCGTCCCTGTGGAGAGCCATTTCTTATCTTTAGATCTATCACAGATCCTATCCCTCAGAAAGAGCAGTGGACCCGGAAACTAATTCAAAGCTCGGTTCACAGGGCATCTTGTATAGACAGAGAGGAGACAAGCGGGAATCCTGACGATCAGATGGGTTTCCCTCCACACGAGAAGCAATGAATGTTCATATGTATGGCTGTTCACCTGCATCACTGTTCCTGCATTGCTGTTTGTCTGCGGTTGGCTCGAAAAGCGTCGAGATACTAGATTTAGCGGCGAGCAGACAGAAATACGGACTCTCAAAGAATTAAGATATAAAGGCTTCAGAGGACGTCCTAGGGGAACTGTTCAACAGGCCATCGCCTCTCTGTACCCTGAGCTGCTGTCTCACCAGAGTGTTTAGTTCCTGTACTATCGGTCTGTTTTTTGTCCTGTCCCTGCGGGTTATCAACAACCAACTGACACGTCCACGAAGACCGAAGTTGTCGGAGATGGTTGGCTTTCGGTCTACCTTGGCCGCTGCTGCGCTGTATCTGCTGGCCCTGAGCCCCTGTGGAGCCCTGGCCCACCGTTGGTATAACTGGCAAGTCGACATCACCTGCGAAGCCGATGGCCTCTTCGTCCCTGAGAACGAGGCAGACCTCGTCCGCTTCGTCAAAAAGCAACATGCCAAAAAGACTATGCTCGGGCCCGTTGGCAACGGCCACGGGTCCGGCAATCTCATGACCTGCGTCAATGTCGGGGAGACCGAGCGAGACTCGTACATCCTCAGCCTGACCAACCTCAAGCACCTGCAAGTCCACAGCAACAACAACACGGTCACTGTCGGCGCAGGATGGGACCTGATTGATCTCATCCCGGCCCTGCACGAGCACGGCCTGCAGGTGCAGAACTATATCGGCGCCGCCACTACAGGCACCCACGGCACAGGAAAGCAGAATCAGAACCTGGCCACCCAGATCATCGGCCTCCGTGTCCTTGACGCCCGTGGTAACATCTATCTTGTCAACGAGCATGAGAACCCTAACCTTCTTAAGGCCTTTCGCGTCTCGATCGGCGCCCTGGGCATCATCACTGAAGTCACGCTGCAGGCCGAGCCCCTCTCGTACATGAAACGCACCTCAAAAGTCATCCAAAGCTCCGAGAACATCACCAACCTGTACGCCCAGATCGCCGAGATCGGTGCCAAATACCAGCAGGTCAACATCATCGGGCCCAATCTAGACTGGGACGCCGATAGACCGGACCTCGTACTGAAGCCCGAAGTCACCCTCGTCTACTGGGAAGACAGCAACTACGGCCCCGTTCAGAACTGCTCCGATTTCTGCGCCAACGATTGCGGCCGCTGTGACCGCGACTACCACTGCTACGACTATAAGATGAACGCGATCGCGACGCCTCCCCCAGGCGTCTGCTACCGCGGCTTCATGGGACAGTTCGAGCAATTTGTGCCCATCGAGCACCTCACCGAAGCGAGGATCGACTACCTCACCCACGCTAAGCCCCAGGCTGAACGTGTGCGTCCGTACCAGGACGTCGACGTTGACGGCGAGTCACGCACCAGATACCGCAACGACGATGTCACGGTGATCACACGCTTCATCAAGGGCGACGATACCTGGTTCTCTCCGCTGAACACGTACGGGCTGCAGCCCAACGCAAGCGGCGTCTTCGCGGTCCTCGAGTACTCTTGGATCCCCTCATACAACAACTTCACCTTGCAGTGGTTCCACAAGGAACTGGCGAGCGAGTTTATCCCGCTGTTTGGGGAGAAATATGATGTCCGTCCGCACTGGAATAAGATGATCTTCCATACTGAGAGGTATACCCAGACACTCTTTCCCAAAATGGATGACTGGCTTAAGGTCCAGGAGACAATGGATCCCAATTGCCAATTTGTCAATGAGTTTTTGATCAGCTCGTTGGGGATCGAGCGGTGCGAGACGGTGTTTAACTGATTCTCCCATGACTCCGATTGATGATAAGCTGCTGTTGCGATGTGGTCGAAGCCTATGATGTAGGCTACTACTACCTTGGCGGGCATTTGGATCGGAATTTGGAGGTGAATGTGGTACTCCTATGTATGTCTTTGACGCAGTTCAAGTTGTATAAACATACGCATTAGAGCTATTCATCTAGGCTACTCCTGTTTACTCCTTATGCGCCGATTTTCCACTTATGCAGTGATATTTGCCGGCAGCTAGCCTGTAGCGTAGTAGGTCTGGAGGAGCCTTAATATGAGAATGTCCGCGATATCCAATATCATGATGCTCGATTATAGCAGCAGCATTATCGAGGCACTTTGCTTGGAATTCAGTCAGACCTCCTTTCAGGATATCACACCCAGCGCATCTGGAAGTCTGCCCTTGAGCATAACGATGGAACGCCGATTCTAATTATTCATACGGATGTATCGGCGAGATAAAGGATGAGGCTGACGGAGGACGCGACCTTGTGATGGCGAATGAAAATGAAAGCATAGATACCTCCCTACATTATATCTTGGAGACACCTTATTCTCTGCTTAATTTCATCATACCCCAGGCATTTACTATTACTATCGATAGATCTGCGCTCTACGGCTAGTTTGCTGAGCACCTGTACAAGATACACACTCCCTCTCCCAGTATGATACTATTCTGCGCCATGACATGCCAGGGCTTAGAAGGGATGCCCACTCACTCCCTCAAAGCAGCAAAAGCCTGCAAGAGCCCCATAATGGCGACAACGACTCCATTCTTAGTGACGCCGCCCTTGAAGTATCCCACTGAGCTCCCCAGCATGGAAGCAGCCATGATGACAGCAGCGATCTTGTTGATTGGGTTTCTTAGCTGCTCTGGCGCTTGGGACCAGTTGTAGTTGAGCAGTGCTGAAGACTGCTTAGCCGAAAAGTTCAAGAAAGGTATAAGCGAGAGATAGGGAGTGATTACCGTTCACTAGGAAAAACGCACTCCCCTGATACCAGCCAACCCGGGCACAGGTGTCGGCGTTCGCCGGCAAGGCGCGGAATTGCGGGGAGGATTGCCATTCTTTGGCGCCAAGCTGTCGCTATATTAGAGAACGCTTTTCATAGCCTTTGTGCGCGTAGGATACGGTAAGGACGAAGGATATTGAGAATGGCTGGGGGATGGGCATACCACGTGTCCGACGGATATCAGCAGCCAGCCGACGCTGGTGGCTTTAAGGGCGGTAGGCATACTGATGTATCTATAGATTTGCAAAGTGCAATGATGATAAATAATGTATCGATAAGGTAGATGCAGATGTAGACGGACCTGAGGAGTGCAAAGTCAAAGTCCAGGTTAAGAATAGGACTGTGCCAACCTCCACCTCGGCTCAGGAACGACAACCTCGGGCGGTCCACTTTACTTACCCCATGGGGCTAGTTGCCTTTCGCTACTCCTCATACCATATCATAGGGCATTGGATATGGCTTCCCTCACAAAGTGACGAGACCTTTGGTCTGTGGGCGCTAGAGAGGATAACAGCAGGCTGGATCCGTGGTTCGCTTGGCTCCTAGTGTGGTAGCGAAGAGAAACAGATTGATACACTCCGTACATACATAGATATCTGATCTACAAAGTATATGTGAGAGCCATTTGTAACGTGGCCAGCACGTGCAGTACACGGCCATGGCCATCGACCAACAGAGCAAAAAGACTATCTTGTACAAAAGTCCCAGCCTCATTCTTCATCGTCAACTGCTCTTTCGTCGTGGCCGTTGGCTTGATCTGCATCCTGAGGCCAACCAATATTTTCCAGACCAGCCCTTGGTACGCGCCGAGTACAAGTGAAGGTGCTCACGGCTAGACTCTGGCTGTATGTTTTCATCCTCATGCCCGTCACGGTTCGCACCAAGCCGATTTCTGACTAGATAGTGTTGGTAACCGCTAGACGCAGCTTGCTATATCGAGAGAAAGCAACTAGGAAGCCCTGGCTGAACGGCTCTCTTAGTCTTCATAGTCCTTGTCTAGCTGGCTGCCTATTTTCCTGGCATGTCTAGGCACTCCTTTCTCCGGTTCATAACCAACCCATCAACCATCAATGTCGAACGGAGTTACTGTGAGGTCATCTATGTCCTCAAAAGGTTGCCATGAGGGCAGATGTACATATCAAGGTGCGTAATTCTGAACGACTCTCAGGTTGCCAGGTGGCGAGTATCCAAACCCAATGAGGAAGGGGGTCAATCGCACGTGACGCACTGTCCTCGACTCATGTATTGAAGTCAAGTTCCGTCACTTTCCATTCTTCTATATTCAGTTCGTGCCGGCGCTGACGGCATGAGCTTCTTTTTGAGTACCACGTCCTGACACAAATACGTCACCAGCTCTTTGAGCACTTTGATCTTGTCTTGTCCGCTTCTCGCCTTGTCCAGCTCGCTACCTTTGTTGCGGAATATGCCCCAAACTGGCACGATCTTCTTGTCCTCCTTCCAATCGAGCCACCGGTTGATGCTGCTAAAGGCCTTGCGCATGTTAGTATGTTCTCGCAGCGCTTGCGCCCAGATTTTGTATTCATCGCCCGCCCCGCTTGAATGTAGGCACTGGCAACAATACATGATCAGTGAGGCCAGACCCGCGGCAAGCGCCGTCGAGACCGACGAGCCATTGTGGTAGACAACAGGCTTTGCGGAGTGGGGTCTCTGCTCCTCGGCCACTTGGTTACCTGGTAGGAAGTACGTGATGGAGTTTTCGCTGCCCGAGCCTGGGTCTCGGTTCGCGAGAGGTCCCGTTGAGCCGATGCAGAGAATCTGCCCGGAGGCTTCACTGTACGGAAGAGTATTATCTCCTATAAGACGGATGTCGTCAGCAGCGGAGCAGATCAAGAGCCGTTTGTCGTCCTTGACGGCTTCCGTGATTGCTGTTCGGAGGAGCTGAAGGTCATTCTGCTCCGCGTGCTTCTTGCTGCCCTCTGTGTCAGACATATTCTCCGAAATCAGAGACAACCGGTATTCTAAGTCAGTTATAGTCCAAGACATCGAGATAATGTCGGCACCGTGCATTACTGCCGCGTTGATGGCGTCCGCGGCGCTCTTCGCGTTGATGCTGCGCGCCCCATCACCATGTATGAATGATGGCCTGCTTTCGATCTTAATCACGTCAAGGCGTACCCACGGATTGATCCGGCTGATCATGTTGGCCATTACTGTACCATGTCCCTCGGTGGATTTCCACCAAGCGTCTCCGTCGCAGCAACTTACACCGGTATACTGGGTTGTGTTGTTGTAGGTGTTGAACTCGTCGAGGTCAATTCCGTCATCGATCAAGGCCACCTTTCCGCCATTAGCCAGGATACACGCAATGATCCTTTGATTTCTGTCCTTGGGTCACTCACCCGAATTCTTGAGGGCGGGCGGTTTAGCGTGGGCTGATTTAGCAAGCCAGTGTCATGGAGCCCCTTCAATGCATCCCGAAATTTTACCATCGCTTCAATCCATGCATCTGAACGAGGCTTCTCAAACTGTTCCCCAAGGAGTGGATCTCGTTCGCCATCAATTTTGGCACTGACAACAGCGCCTCGTGACAATGATTTGGACGTAATCTCGACCTTGCCTTTTGTTCTTTCATAGATCGAAGTACGAAATTTCCGGATCATGGCATCTCTGCGTGCCGTATTCTCCAAGCCCTTCAGCAGTTATAAGCTTTACGTCTCGGTATACATGGCTTCGTCACGTACCTGATACGCATGAAGGGTAACTTTGGACAACAGTGATCTCGGGTTCCTGCATATCAGTGGGATCCCATCCTCACTGCTTGCCCAGCCGTAAAGGACAGCCTGATTTCCACTCCAATGAAGATGGATATGTTCCACTAACGGCGCCGCGTGGTTGATGACTTCCAAGTTTATGTCTGGCTTGCGCCAATCCCTGCGGCCCCCGAATTAGCTTGGACACAACGGGAGCAATGGCTACCTCATACCATTCTGCTATTTCCAGCGGCTCTCTGCGTTCTCCACCGGAATAAGGAGTGTATCCCCTAATGGCTTGTTCAATCGCCGTATCTGTATGTGCCCATTCATCGGCATTGTCCTCGACCTCAAGTCGTAGAATTTTGCGAACATTCACCTCAACCAGTTTGTCAAACACTTTGACCAGAGTATTTCGCCCTTTGGGCTGTCTGTCAAGAGGACCTCTGTTGAGCTGTCTTTTCTCGTTTGCGACATTCGGTCTCTGGCCTTTCGGTCCATTCTGTGTTTCAGACACCAGTTGGGGAATTCTCACGTATGAGAGGGTGTCTTCGAACCCTCCAGCCCTGGAAACCTTGTCAATTAGGCGCACGACATCATCGACATTCTTGCCACGGAAATGACTAGCATCAAAGAAGAGGTTCTTGTCTGCGAACAAGAATGGACGTTAGACCTTCCGAGGCATACAGGCCAACATCCACGGTATATGAGCTCACCTGAAGCAACCTTTCCATACAATAGATCCTTTGCATCCCTATCACTAGTATTCCTAATGAAAAAGCATTTCACGTATGCCAGAATATCAGCTGCTGCTTTCCTCTGCTCTTTCCCCGGCCACGGCTCGGTTTCTGCGGCACCCCCAGATTTTGAACCGTCCGACTTCGCAGGTTTCGCTTGTTTTGCGTTCGGTATGGATCTTTGCTGGTCCTCATTTTCTGTGGTGTCAAGGTTAGCCGTGGGCCTCCGGGACAGTGATCCATTCTTCGGCTCTCCAAGGCTATTCTCCTTTTCCGGATAGACTGAAGGAGCTGAGAGGTACTGGGGTTCGCGTGCCGTCTTTTGAGCAGCCCTTGGAAGGGTAGGTGTCTTTACAAAAGTGGCTGACTGCGAAGATTCTTCCTTCAAGCTGAGTGTAGCTCGGCTCAGATGCTCTCCGACTGCTGGTTTCAACGTACTCTTCTTCAGGTCGCGGCGATCTTCCTTGGCTGGCTCCTTTGCTTTCGACTTCACTTCCCTTTCCTGCTGTGGCTGAGCTTTCTGCTTCTTCAGCTCCTCGATACCGGCCTCGACGAGGAAGTAGAAGCGATAAGGAGAACGATGACGACGATTGAACAGTACATCTGGCCTCTTCATCGCAGACTCAGCTTTGCTCAGGAGCGTCCTTATGATATCTTCATATTTGTGATCGTGTCCGTCTAATCGGTACTCGCCGGCAATATGGCATAGTCTGTAATCCATAGCATAATGGATTGGCGTGTTCCCCAGGGCATCTTTTGCAGTGACAATTTCGCTATCTGCATATTCCAGCAATTTTGTGATCGTTGACATAGTCGATATGAACTTGTCAGACTTTTTGTTGGTCCAGGGCATTACTGCAATCAGCGTCTCTTTGAAGGCATAATGAAGGCAGTTCATCTCATCCACGTTTGTTGCCATGAGCAAACCTCGAAGCATATCAGGACGATGATCGATGATGAACTGGATAAAGTCGGTTGTGTAGTAGCTTATGGCGACCTTGAGGATAGGGTCGTCTTGTCCATTCGTGTGTTCGATACGCTGATCAAGCAGAAATAGAACGATCTGCTGGCGGGTCGCCATGGGAAGCTCTCTGAATTCGCCGTTCGCCCAGTTCTCGGCCATCCTATGGAGGAAAGTCGGCCTTCCTTTGTTCTTCTCATCATGGTACGCCAGCGCCAGTTTGTCTGCTTCATCCAAACTTTCCCAGTCCTCTTGACCTGTCTCAAGGACATGAACCACCTGGGTCCAGTGCCTCGAACGAGATTCAGGTTCCTCGTCAGGTTGCAAGGGCCCGATGAACAGGCCCTTGAAATCCTCTGCCAAAATAAGAGCCATCGCCATGGAGATTAGTCTCGGGAGTATCCAGACTGTTCAGCAATGATGGTCTCTCCGGCTGTGAAATGGGTCTCCCACTCTCCACGTCTTGTTTTCGCCCCAAGAGCCGCTTCAGTTGTGCCCAGACGCTTAGAGCAGATTCCCGAGGAGAAATCCTTGAACGAGTCAGCATGACCATGAGGGAGACCATGCTATACAGAATTTCACCTCATTGATTGGACGAACGGCCGAGGTGTTTTATTAAACCAGGTTCTTGCTGATGCCGGCGGTGCTGCTGCAGCCTTTGGCGCGAAAGATGGTGGCTGACCAACCCAATCAGCGACATGGAAAGGATAGTTTCAATTCTCTAGGACTCTGCTATTATTTCTATTGTGTATTGTTTATTCCCCATTACACTAAGAATCGGAAACGGCGGAATCAGCACTGCTAACATTCAGCCTATAGATGCAAATGATCGATCCTCCTAACTATGCCATAGTCTTGCGCACTGCTTTCTGCTGAACCCCGCATTCTACTCAGACTCACTGGGCTTGGATGGTTTAATTGCCCCATGATACTCGTTGTACATAGTACAGTCCCATACTTCGTCCAAGTCAGTGGCCGCCAGATGATCCCTATCTATCTTTACCTTGCCTTCTAGGAGGTCGACAGGTGGTTCTTCTACATTGAAATAGATAGGGTCGTCGGGATCTCTTGCTGAAAACAAGGTAGCCATCACAGTCTTGAAGTTGGGCTTGATGGAGATGGTTGGGACACAAACAAAGTCCTGGTCATCGTCCCTTTCAAGAAGAATGCACACCGTCAGCGTGGATGGAATACCATCTCTTTGGGACTTGTTCTCGGACAGCGTAAAGCGAGCTTCGTAATAATCGCCCCAGTCCTGTGGTCGGTCCCCTGTGACAATGGTGTGGTAATTGGCAATCTTTTCGACCAAATGCTCAACGCCAGCCTCAACCCCTACGGCCTGCATCGCAGCGCCGTTGACGCCTGCCCATATACCATTACCTTCTACCTGCTCTGTCTTTCGCATTTTGTGGACCCCGTCCGGTCTCACCTTGGCTACGGAGATACGTCCCGTCCCTCTGGGGTGAGGCTTGAACTCGAACAAGATATCCGCCTCTTTGAGGCGCGCCCCCCGATAAGATCGAAACATGAACTCGTATACCAGCAGTGTTGCCTTCTTCGACGATTTCCCGCCCATCTCGCCGTGGATCATGGCTTTGGCGTTGCAACTGACGGTGAATGCGGGCTTTTTACGCGGTCCTGCGCGGAACGCTGAGACATGAGGGCGCTGACGCTCGCCTGGCTTGTTGCGCGTCCTAAATTCTTCCCAGATTTGCTCAGTCAGGCTATCCTCGTTGTATAGGGGCTCAGCTGAAGTACCTCCTGGCGGGCCCTGGTAAGTCAATGTCATCGTGAATGAGTGTGGATCAGCGAAGTCCTCGTCCTCGTCCCCCTCAACCTCCTCGCTCAGCCATAATTCGTCTTCATCCATGGTTGCGGCACAGCTTGATAGTCCAGTAATGCTCAAATTATTTAATTCTCCGGGAAGAGCGGTGATCAACTATTATAACAAAGCCTTTCATGTCACTGAGCAGATCAGTTGCCGGAAGTCTTCGGCACGGCTTGTTCTCTACGTTGGGCCCTCATCCAAACGAAACTGCAGCCACTCGAACATGCCCATTTCAGATCGCCTCAGAGGGGCTCTAGATGGATCACGTATTCACGTCTGCAAGCTGCATGCTCTGTTTTTTCCGTCCGCTGACCATCCTCAGCCGCACGAAATGCAACCCGAGCCCCGCTGCGTCCGCTTTGTGAGACGCTAACAGCGTTAGTGAGCGGACTGAAATGAAAGCTATCAAGGGGATGCAGCGAGGGCCAAAGCGTCAGCGCTAATAGCAATCCCATTCTTGGCCAATTGCAATGGAAGCCACTCGCATGTTTCGAGGCTGACAGGACGCCCAGAGCTGCCAAGCGGAGTTTGCTGGCTATCATGCCATGGCGCTGGCTCTGCCTCTGACCAAACCGCTGACCACCTTCAAATGAAGATCTGTTACCCGATGGGCTTCCCAGGGAACCCCTGAAGACTGAAAGATTCCTGTACGCGAGGTGGCACGCCGAGGTTTTGTGCTATCAGCGGTGGAATGCGCATACAATCGTGATCTTCGTCGTTTTCCGCTTCATGACCTTTAGTAGAGACTTTATTATCGATGGAGTTAAATAAGCCACAGAACGAACTTGAGCAGTTACATTCGGATCTCTCCAGCGTCGTAAGCAATGATGTGTCTGAAGGGTCCTGGGAACCTACCCACCGGCTGAAATTGGTCAAAACTGTACAACTACCACCAAGTGAGAATAGTGAATCTTTGGATGTTGAGTAAGTCCTGGAAAGTTGTATCCTAAGCCCCTGCTGTACATTCTTCTGATTATGATAGAATCATCCATGTTATTGGGGTAGGCAAAACGCGGCAGTTGAGACATGATACCATACTCGGTGACACGGCAACATCGAGAAGAAGGGAATTTGTTTTCCGGTGTGATATCTCGAGTTTTCTTCTCGGGGACTTAGTCCTTGATGCGGTCCAAAGCCAGGCGGTGCAGTTGCTGGATGACATTGTCTCCTTGAGTGACAGCAATGACAACAGCAATGGCGACAGCAACAAAGTGAGTGCCCTTATATCTCGTACCAACCTCAATGTAGTGCCATGGAAAAGGGACTAATTGGAAGAAGATAGTCCAACCTGCTCGAATTTTTGTTGCGTATGACTTCGGGGCTTTGATCCTGAACAAGGTACGTTACGTTTTGACTAACTCAACGGCAACTTCGCATACCAACAATCACTTTCCAGGCCATTGCTATTTTGTCGTTGAGAGAGCAGAGATGGCCCGGAGTCCTTTACAGCGCTGTACAACTTGTATGTGATGCTACCTGGCTTTCGTCCGTTCCTCCTGATTCGCGCGGCAGATATATTCTCACTGCTTTCTGCGGAGGCGGTATTTCCACGAATTCGACGTGAAGGTTTGGAAATACCTAGAGGCAGTCAAGGAGGGTGCCATTTGGGCATCGCTTGTAGCTCCAGTCTGCGTGCGAGCTTTGGCAGATGCCATAGTCGAAACTACAGAAGTATTCCTCAACTCCCGCATCACCTTGCGTACTCGGGTTGTCAGCATTTATGCCAGCGGAAATTCGAAGGACGCCGATGCAGTATGTTTTGCTTCGCTTGCAGAGAAAGTAATGCTGACACGAAGTGTAGGTGTTTGATAACTTCACTTCAACACTTGGTGTATCTACTGAGATCGCGGTGCAGGAGGATCTCAACGGCGGGAATGAGCCTGCTTCTGATCTGGAAAATATGGTGTGCTATCGCAAGCAGAGTGAGTTCCTAAGCCTTTTGGCCTATACTCTGCATCAGCATTCCCTGACGGTTGCTGATTGCCTGAACAGATTGGATGAGCAATCCAGAATGGCTGGCGCTGCAGCGAATGCTTCTGCCGCTGGCACAACCACAATATCAGTATGCTTCTGAGAAGTCTGAGTCTCCCCACGAAGTGCTGCAAAGCAAGACATATAAAGAATGGACTGTCGGACCCAAGTCACCGGTCTTATATATTCAAGGGAAGGATGAGGAGCACTCACGATCTCTAGCTGAACAGGTCTTCCTCGACTGGAAATCAAAGCTCCAGGACAGAAAGAAGTATCACACCCCAGTATTGTCCTTTTCCTTCTCATCCGACGATCCTGTGCGTGCCAATATCAACTCCATGATATGCTCCGCCATCCTTCAGGTTGCCTCTGCATTCCGCAAATCGGCCATGCCGAAGACGAGTGTTCTCCTCGATATACACAAGTTTCATCGAGGTTGGACGTCTGAGGATCTTCAAAATCTATTTCTAATCCTTGTATCTTCAGACCTTGAGACTGGTGGGCTTTTGGTGCTACATGACGTCGACGAATGCGAACTAGCAGGTCGGAGAATGTTTTGGGACCTCCTTCAGACCCGTGCGGACCTGTCGGATTCATACATCAAGATCGTTGTAACATCTCGCCGCAGGCTGTCATTACTGGCAGACTCTGAAAAATCTAACCTGTGGTACGTGTACAACGAATGTGCAGGCAAATCAGAGCAGTTGTCGATACATCCATCACCTCCGTATGTGGCCAGATATATTCCTCGGCTTTGCCCCGGAGGCCATGGCGAATCTCAAGTGAGAAAGGCCTTCCAGCCCCTGGAAGCCATGGATGAATCCATCTTAGAGGACATCTTATGCCTCATACAGAGTCACACCTATTGGCCTGATGACCCGTCTTCGCGCTCATGGTCCAGTTTCACCACACTTCTTGGTCTAGTTAAACCGACAAGTACACCGGCAGCTGTACTAGACGGAATACTTCGATCGATTCCCGATCAAATTGGGCTGCGATGGATCCTCCTCTGGCTGATTTATGGCCACCGTCCCTTAAGCAGTTCTGAGCTCGCTTGCCTCTTGTGCCATTGTAACCGGACAGAAGGTTATCAGTCCTTCCTCCGACCTGCTTATGATGAGGTCGAAAAAGCCCACCACCTCCTTAAGTCATGGCTACCAGCCTTGGTTCATTTTAACCCTAACCAAATCCGTGTTCGAAAGTCTGTACGGGATATTCTTCTTGATGAGAGCCCTGAATATGTGTGGAATGAGATAAAACCAGCTGTACATCAGACAGCCCTCGACTTTCTTAGCGCCTACCTCACTGATTCGGAAGTCCAAAATCGACTGAGTGATATCTACGATCAGTATTCCTCGCTTGGTAATCCTGCAACCGAGCTCGTGCCCGCAGTACTGCCCGACGGCGAAGACCTTATCTATTACGCTACGGCGGCATTTCCATATCATCTAGAGAAAAGTCCTCAATCTTGGAAACATCTAGAGCAGATCTTCAGCTCACCGGAGCAGCGCCTTACGCCTTGGGCAAGGTTGTATTGGGCTATGAGCAACCCGTTTTCGCGTCCATCGATGAAGAAACTAAGCTCACCTATATCTGTTCTTCTTAATACGGGGAGCCTCGATCCGGCTTATCGAAAGGCGTTGAAAAGTCTTGTGAATGCTACGGATAGTGCAGCAGCCTCATCAGACCCGTCCTTCGATGAGTTCGCTCCCATGAATGCCTTGGTCCGCGCGATATCGATTCGTGATGAGACTGCTGCTTTGAAGTACATCCAACGTATCGTAACCAGAAAAATTGGTAGCAGTGAAGGTAGTAATGAAGCTGTCATTAAACCAATACAAGCCGCAGCAGGGGATAATACTTGGCCGTCAGAAATGCTGTGGAGGGCGACATGGCTCAACATGGAGCGCCTTGTTGATTTCCTCCTAGAGGCTGGAGTTTCTCCTGATCCAAAAGATGTGGTGTCCAGGCGCTATCCCTCCCCATTATATATGGCCTCAGTTTTTGGCTATACTCGGATTGCAGAATTATTGCTCCAAAACGGGGCTGATGCTGGTGTTTTGAGGGAGGACAGTAGTACGTTACTTGCTGCTGCAGGCAATGGGCATGCCGACACAGTCCGGGTCCTGTTGAGACACAACCGTGGACTTCTGGAGTTGGAACAACCAAATACGCCTCTCTACGAAGCATCCTTATGGGGAAACTGGCTAGCGGCGAGGGCGCTTCTCGAATTTGATGCCCGTCCCGACTATACTCCTACTGCGGATGGCTGGGCCCCCATTATCGCCGCGGCTGACTCTGGATACGTCAGGACTCTTCGAATTTTGCTCGAGAATCATGCAGACCCTAACTTATGTGGCCCTGGTGGGCAGGACACTGCGCTCTGGTGGGCTGCCATGCGCGCCCAGAGTATAGAGGCTGTTCTCACTCTCCTGGAAAATGGTGCAGACCCTAACCATGAGCTTCTTAAGCCCCCCTTGGTAGTTGAGGTATGCAGTTCGTCGGAGCTCAGTGCGCAATATAAGATCGCTCTCCTGGATGCCCTTTTTGACAGCGCATCCCCACTGGATGTCGATAAAGTAGACTCGCACGGATCGACAGGCCTAGTCTGGGCCTCCAGCAGCGGGCACACTCCTGTGGTGGAGTGGTTGCTCGCGCACAACTCCAATGTGAGTCCCATCAACGACGAGCGGCGTGGCGCGATGCACTACGCTGTTGTGAACGGACACAAGGAAGTTGTTCGCAGATTGCTCGAGCGGAAGCCCCCTCTTGACGTCTTGACTGACACCGGCGAGACCCTCCTCCAGGTATCCGTGCACCATGGTGATGAGTTAGTCCGCATGCTCCTAGATGCTGGTGCGGATCCCGAGCAGGAAAACGGTGAAGGCTTGACCGTGGTCAACACGGCAGTCCTACAACAACGGCCTGACGTCGTGAAGCTGCTTATTGACCGAGGTGTGGACATTAACCATCGCGATAGTGCAGGTTGGTGTCCAATTCACGACGCGTCGGGCCACCGTCCCAGTACAGAGATAGTCCGGCTGTTCGCCGAAGCTGGTGTGAACTTAGAGGAAACTACTACGGCTGGTCAAGCCCCTCTCCACCTTGCTGCAGACTTCCCCCAGCCAGAGATAGTAGCACTACTACTTGAGTATCGCGGGAGGTTTGACATAGAACAACGCAACAAAGACGGAGAAACACCGCTCATCAAGGCCGCCATGGGCGGCAACGTTGAATGCATTCGTCGCCTCCTTCGAGCAGGAGCTGACATCAATGCGCAGTGCTCAGTTGGCTGGACACCATTGATGAGTGCATTGAACTCTGAAAACTCCGATGATGCAGTCAGCTTCCTTCTCTCCCAGCCGGGGATAGATATAACCCTCGCCTCAAAGAAGCATGGCGCAGCCCTTCACATAGCATGCTCAAACCTTCATCTCGAGGTGGCTAAGAAACTGCTCGACAATGGCGCCGATATCAACCAGCTGCTTCCCGGTATCAGACCCACTCCTCTGATGGCGGCCTGTATGCCAACCGAGATCCTCGACTCCGAGACTCGGGGTGAATTTCTCGAGAAAATCGACCGGCTCGTTCGGACCTTGGTAGACCGCGGTGCAGACGTGAAGGCTACCTACAACACCCCCATATCAACCCTTCTGTGTGCGGCTGCCCAATTCGCGGCTCCAAGCACAATCAACTATCTAGTTGGCAAGGGTCTTTCCCTCAGAGAATCAGGCTGCCTTCGCCGGCTTCCTATTCACTATGCTGCCGTCAATGGCCGTGAGAACTTCGAGGCAGTATTCCAGAGCGACGGCGATCTCCTGTCCACAGACATTGCAGGGAAAAATGCTCTTCACTGGGCTGCTCAGTTCGGCCATGTCCGAACAGTAGAGATGATTCTTGCCCATGCTCGTACCCAAGAAGAACGACACAAGCGCATTAATCAGCCCGATATTGACGGGTGGACGGCCCTCTGCTGGGCTCTTCGGCCGCACACTGTTGCGAATGCCGAGATATTTTCCGAGCCTTATGACCTTACTCAGACAGTTCAGGCTTTGATCGAAAACGGGGCTGACACGTCTATATCCTTCCGCATGGGCGGAGAAGACGAGCTATTTACTGTGCTTGAGCTGGCGAAATTGCATGGTGCATCGGATGAAGTTATTGCCCTTCTCAAGGATGCAGAGGCCGCTCGAATTGCTGACGGTAAAGGTACTGGGGAGGGCGTCACAACACGGTCCATGCGGTCCTACAAAGAACAAGGGTACACTTGCGACATTTGCCTCAATGTAAGTACTTCATGATTTCCATGAAACGTGTGATGGCTTCTCAAGGTTGACTCTGACCCACTAACCAGACAATCTGGGGCCCTGTCTACGAATGCGAGACCTGTCTTGACTTCAATGCGTGCAAGAAATGCCACGGGCAGATCAGCCTCTACCACGGACACCTGCGCGTGGAGAACGGGGAGCCACACGCTTTCAAGCTGATTGTAGAAGCAGATCCGGATTTCCTTGATCCGCAGGAGCAAGGGTCCGCATCGCCGAGCAACTCAAGGAAGAGCTCAGAAGTGGACAATCGGTCAGGAAGTAAAGGGGATGGGGATGGAGATGGCGATGCGGTTGTTGTTGATGGTACCATGGAGGCGATCATGAACTTTTCGGTCGATGATGATTTTACAGAGATTGGTGCTGATGATGGAGCTTCAATCAGGATGGGGAGGAGTCCTTGATTGATGGCCCCTGTCATTGCGCATGCTTGCTATGGCATCGACTGAGGTGTTCAGGGTGTAGGTAACCAAAACCACGCCCAGATCATCCCTAGAAGATATTAAGCCAGGGAAGCAAGCAGCGGCCTGGTGTGAAATATCTGCCCTTTCTATCATTAGAGTATGTGTTCCGTGTTATCTGTCAGTTTTGAGGAATCCTTGAGGATCAGAGGCGTACTGTCAACCCTATCCATGCTTTCTATGGGCGCAAGACAGACAGTACTTGGGAGCTGCAGAAACACAAGAGAAAGCTCGATTTTGCTTCAATAACACGGGTTCAGAGAACAAACAGACCTTACTGAAAGTAGACTTTTATTCCAAAGGACCTATCATATACCTGACTCTTGACTACTTGAACGAGCCGGCTTGCACCAACCCTGTCCTCTGCCTTCAGCTTCAGCACTAGCAGAACCAAACCAGCGATTGTATTCAACAGAGGACTCAGTTCTTCGGGAGAGGCTACACGACGTACCTCGGCACCCAGATTGGGGACTATTTCTAGGGCCCAACCTCAGCCGCAGCTCCGCTAGGTACCCAGCAGCCGCCACGCTCCTGCTCAGAAAATCTGCAATAAAAAAGCCCAGTAATGTCGAGGATTACAGACCTACTCATCCTTTGACGGATTATTCGCTCGTGTCCGCAGTCCATGGAAGCGGTACGCTCTGGATGTGTGACCTCAAGATCATTTCGCTGGGATAGATAGAAATGCGTAAGAACTCGTGGGAGGAATCCAAAAACCTAGGATGCCCTTAGACTGCTGAACTCCGTCTTTGGCCAGTTGAGTGCTTAGAAGGTGTACTGAGCAAGGATACCGATAGATAAACAGGCAGATGGGCTACGGCTCGTCTGGATACCGAAGAACCCGAAGAGGTGAATCTGCGGCCGTTCGCTATGCTACTACTGGGAAATACCTTAATAAGGCTTTTCTATAGGAATCTGGAGTCTGCAGGTAGAGCTACAGAATCCAATGATTGCGCGAGCTATTTTGAACCGGACGAAAAGTGTACCTTTCCTATCAACGAAATGCCTGATTCAGTAGCACTAGCAGTAGTAGCAGCAATAATAATTCGTCAACCATACAGAAAAACCCCGGAACCGGGTTGTGTATATTTGTATGTATATGTACGATAAACACTGCAGGTGCATCTATTCCTCTGCGGAGACGGAATGAGAATTAGGGTTATCTACCCCGGTAGCTCTTCAGATGACAAACGCAGGAATATACCAGGACGCAGGATTAGGCCATGTCGAGCATGTAAGCAAGTCAAGCAAGTCAGTCTGTCACTTAATCAGACTAACGTGGCCAAAGGCCGGCGGCATCGACTATGATATCGCCATCCGCAGTGTACTGCTTCGCCATTGGGGACCCAGAGGCCGCACTCTGAAAAGTCCCTAGATTTCTGCCTGGGACACAATACAGTTCCTTCATAGCCTTGGAAAAACCAACAGACAGTATAGCTCGCAAACGCCGATCTATCGGCGATAGTGGTTCTCACACCATCACGCACCATGATGGCCGTAGATGTCGCCAGCGGATCCCAGTCCTGGAAAAGGACGCCCGCCAATGAGAGGTTAACAAAAGCTTGACCTCGGAATGAAGCTTGTCCATGGCACACTACATCCAATGTTTAATCTCCAATGGAACAGCCCTGTAGTATTGGACGCGTATATTTCCGCGGAGGGGTTCTCCCAGTCGCCTGCCGCCTGTCGCTACAGCATACACGAAAGGAATGTACTGGAATCACGATACTGATGGCTGAAGGATCTAGATTGCTTAGGCTTTTTTATCTGGAGTCAGATACTGTGTTCCCCCACTCCGGCACGCCTGGATGCGCGTTGGGGCGACTACTGGGCATCGTCTCATTTACATGCACAGGCACGACATGGCTCGCTGGGCTGAACTATATAGTCGAGCGATCGTTTCAACGAGTCGCCCTTTTCTTCTTCCCGCATAAATCCCAAGCCCAAGAATTCGAGGTGTAATGGCTGTAGACGAGAAGAAGACTCCGCCGATCTCCACCGGCGAGGTAGAGGCCGACTCTCGCGGCGCCAGCGAGACCGATGACTCGGACAGGGAACAGGGCCGTCCTGGTTTCAAGAAGAGCACATTCAATGCGACAGAGGATCCGCGTTTCTACAAGCCCATCGACACCTACGAGGGGCTCCACCGCTGGGATCCTGACTTTGAGTGGACGGAGGAGGAGGAAAGGAGGATTGTGCGTAAGGTGAGTCCACAGCCCGTCTGGCCATTAAAGACGATATCAACGTCATAAAATCATCCAAAAAAGGGGGACACGGCTAAGAAAGACTAGATTGATGCGCGAGTCTGCACCTTTGCCTGCGTCACCTTTTTTGCTCTGCAGCTTGACCGGGGCAATATTGGCAATGCCCTGGCCGACACCCTCCTCCAAGACCTCCATATGACGACCAACGACTACAACACCGGGCAGACCATCTTCCTCTGTTGCTTTCTCTTCGCCGAGCTGCCTTCGCAGCTGATCTCTAAGCGACTGGGGCCTGACCGCTGGATCCCTATTCAGATGGTCGCGTGGAGTCTCGTCGCGGCGTGCCAGGCCTTCCTCAAGAACCGGTCCGCCTACTTAGGGCTTCGGGCCCTCCTGGGACTGCTAGAAGGCGGCTTTATCCCCGACACAATCCTCTTCCTCTCCTTCTTCTACAAGTCCAGTGAGCTGCCGAAACGCCTGACCTGTTTCTGGGTCTCGTATACCATCACCACCATCATCGGCGCGTTCCTCGCCTTCGGCCTCCTGCACATCAAGGATTCTAACGGCGGCGGTTCGTGGCGGTACCTCTTCGCTTACGAGGGCCTCCTCACCGGAGTCATTGGCATCATCGCCGCCTTCTGGATGCCCGCTTCCCCGACGCAGACCAAGGGCGGGTTTCGTGGTAAGGACGGCTGGTTTACCGAGCACGAGGAGAAGATCATGGTCAACCGGGTGATTCGCGACGACCCCAGCAAAGGCAGCATGCACAACCGGCAGGCTGTGACGCCCAGGCTCCTCTGGGAATCCCTCAAGGACTACCACATGTGGCCGATCTACATCCTCGGCTTCGTGTGGATGATCCCCTACACACCCGAGGTCAACTATCTCACTTTGCAGCTCCGCTCGCAGGGCTTCACCACCTTCCAGACGAACCTGCTCACGATCCCCGCTGCCGTCGTCAGCATCACCACTATGATTACCACGACCTGGCTAGCCGAGCGCACGAACCAGCGTCTGCTCTTCGGCGCCGCCATCGAAGTATGGTATCTTGTTCTGTTGATCGCATTGCAGACCCTGCCCGAGAAGAGCATGCCGTGGCCGCGGTTCGCGATCCTCACCCTGATCGTCGGCGGACCGAGCCTGCACCCTGTGCTGGTGGCGCTGACTTCAAGGAATGCTGGCTCTGTACGCACGCGCACTGTGGCGTCTGCACTGTATAACATGAGCGTGCAGGTCAGCAGTATTGCGGCAGCGAATGTAATGCACCCCCTAGTCTCTTTTGTTCATCCCGGATGTCAGCTTGACTGAACAGCACTGCAGGTATACCGGACCGAAGACCAGCCATACTACAGAAAGGGCAACAGAGTGCTCATCGCGCTGGCGGTGATCAGTATCTTCCTGTTCATTTCAGCCAAGGTCTACTACGTCTGGAGAAACAGGTAAGGCAGTTCTTAGTCTGACCCCAGCTGTCTGTATGCTGACAGGAGCAGGCAAAATAAGTCTAAATGGGAAGCCATGAGCAGCGAACAGAGGGAGGCTTATCTGCGCGATAATCCGGTAATGACGAATAAACGGTGAGTCTTGAGTCTCTTTGCTTCCTATCTAATTCCCTGCGATGGCTTGACCGGTGCTGATGCGTGGAATAGGATCGATTTCACGTTTGCGTCCTAGTGTTTTATATACCTTCCTGCCACTGCCAGTCGGGCGAAGGGTGCTCAGCGGCTCAATCCGAGTCTAGACCAATACGTCAAGGGCAGGATATTGGTATGACTGGACAGATGTAGACGTAGAGTTATAAAGACATCTAATGCAATGACACTGTGGCTGCTCACTATACTCCGGACAGACGAGCCACCCCAGCCCAGTCTTTCCAGATTATTCCTAATTTCAGGCAAAAGGTCCATTCAACAATTGCGTCAAAGTCGCCTAGATGAGGTTAGAAGTCTAGGCATGCCTGATAAAGCCTAGTATACATACGGCGGACCTTGGAGTAGCTGTACATACGAAAGTTGCTGCACAAATCACGACAGCCGCGGACTATACTATACCAGTGCATTGAAAATCTGTAACATTCTCTAGTTTAGTCTATTGTCTGCCAATATGAAAATTGTTATGCGACCTTCTCAAGTCCACAGTGAGCTCCGCCTATTGCGCCATCACCGACTCCAACCATGCCATCCACACACACAGTCTCTCGCGATCCCACACAAACACACAATACCTGGCTCGCGATCGCAAGCTTTAAATGTTTTACGTCTCCAGCAATATCTTCAAGCCTTCTCAACCAAATACTGAGGAATAATGGCCCCCCGCTACAATTCCGTTGCCGTCATCGGAACCGGCCCCTCGGGGCTATCAGCCCTAAAAGCCCTCGTTGACGAAGGAACATTCAACAAAATCCGCGTTTTTGAGCGCCGCGATCGAGTCGGCGGCCTCTGGCACTACGATCCTATTCCAGATGTCTTCCCTACACCGGGCGCCCCGCATATCCGCAACGAGATCCCAGCCAGCTTGCCCGCATTCACCGACCCAGTGGCAGAGGATACAACGGCACGCACAGGGATACACGATCAGCTTGACAGCAACGTCGGCTCGGGGACGATGAGCTTCACGCATACGCCGTTTCCAGAGGTGAATTCCGCGGTCTCGGTTCGACAACTGGGAAGAGGAAATCCGAGTCGGCCGTTCCGGGTTGTGAGCGGGTATCTGGAAGACCTTGCCCGACCGTATCTGGACCTTATCTCGTTCAACACGACCGTAGAGCGGGTTGAAAAGGTCGATGATCAGAAGAAGTGGAGAGTCACGGCCAGGCAATCTGGCCACTTTCATCGAAACAAGCCGGCCGAGTACTGGTGGCAGGAGGAGTTTGACGCCGTCGTCGTCGCATCGGGACACTACAATGTGCCTCTTATCCCGGAGATTGACGGGCTGGCAGAGGCCTTCAAAGCACTCCCTGAGCACTTTGAGCACTCAAAGAGCTTCCGGTCTGCGAACGACTATGTCGACAAGAGGGTCGTTCTTGTAGGCGGGAATATTTCGAGTGCAGACCTGATTGCGGACTTGCATGCGGTCGTCAAGGGAAACCTCTACCTTTCGCAGCGGGGGAGTAACGAGGCGTTAGCCAACGTCTTCTCCCTTCCAGGCGTCGAGATCAGACCAACAATTGGCCGTGTCAATGCTGGGAAGGCCGGTCTTACTGTCACCTTCACCAACGGCTCGACGGTGGCAGACGTGGACAAGCTCATCTTCGCAACAGGCTACCGTCTCGTCTACCCTTTCCTCGTGCCCGATCCTGTCACCCCGAGTAACCGGGTGGCGGGCTTCTACCAGCACATCTTCAAGATCGGCGATCCTAGCCTTGCAATGGTCGGGCAGGTCCGCGGTGCTTTGAGCTTCCGGGTCTACGAATACCAAGCCGTCGCCGTGGCGCGGTATTTTGCGAACCACAATGCGAAGCCCCTTCCGACCCCAGCAGAGCAGGATGAGTGGGAAGTCGAGCGGCTAAAGTATAAGGGACCGACAGCCTTGTTCCACGAGATCAAGCCGGACTTCAAGGAGTACTTCGAGTATCTAAGGGAGTTTGCAGGTCCGCCTGCCACAGGGACGAACGGGTATGAGCTGCCAGTGTTTGGCGAGGACTGGCCGAACTTGGGGTTTGCGATCCTGCAGTTGAAGGACAAGTATTGGCAAAGTATTAAGGCTGCTTCACAGAATGGGAAGGAGAAGGTTCAGGCAAAACTGTGAAAAGATGACTTAGAATCGAGCATACCGGAGAATGTACATAATCTGTTTCTTCGTCACATTTATTGCCATTAATAGACTTGATCTGCAAGCTCTTTGGAGCGCATTTCAGGCCCCTGGCTACTTCTTTATCCTACAAATTAGATAGTCACCCAGTATGAACCTGTATAGAGACGGCCAGGGTAGTGTACGCCAACTACCTGTCTTAGTTGCGAAATCAATATCATGCTGAAACGGTCGATACACTGCACATATCTTTGCTACCATAGACCGCTAGCCCTAACCGACGCGGAGTGACCGTTGTCCAGACTACCTAGTATATCACGATGTACTAACCAACGGCAAGACATCGAAATTATAAGGTGAGAATCTGTAGGCCTGTTTGTCGGAAAGACACGGTGCAGCAACGGAGTCGATATGGCAGGCTGGATACGGTCGCTCCTTTCTTGGGCCCTGGTCCTCGGGCACCCTTGATATCTCCAAAGGCCTGGCGTTGATGCTGGGTGTCTACAAAGAACTAGGGCTAAAAGATTTCTTTCGAGGACTGTTGCAGGTGACAAGGCATCTGGATGTGATACTGGTATAGATTGTAACTTTTGCTATCCATTAGATAGAGATGCTTGCTTGTTTGAGCGCAGACAGAGGTAGATAGCCGTCTCCCCTCAACGGCGAGGTAGATCCGGCTGACTGCCCATACCTGAACCATAAACTTGAGACATGCCTGGGTTATGTTGGCAGAAGAAAGCCAACTGTATGCGATTCCACCTGCTCCCAGGACCCACGCATTCAGGCCGACTCCCTTCCATTCCTTAGGTACATTTCGGCCTTTAAGCACCAGGACTTATATTATCGCCGATAGTTCGGGATGTACATCCCCTTTGTATCTCCTTTCTCGTCTTTCATGGCTTGGTGGCTTATATTGGTCTCTACCCCGGCCTATAAGGTGGATGGATATCATCAGTCGGGTGAGCATTAGACATCATGTTGCAAGATGTCGTCAGCGAGGGGGTGTATACACCACCTTCTCAGACTGGATGTACATCTGATAAGAAGAGTAATATTGTATGAAAACAAACTCAGTCTAAGCTGTGTGTGATTCTAGGAATCGATGGTGCAATCGGCTGGATTTGGAGAGGCGGATAGTATATAAACCTCTATCTTTCCTGGAAACAACAGGACAACACTTCCGCAGCCATAAAGCCTTTTGATAAACAAATACGAGCACAAGAACCTGATCATGGCTCCTTCTATCGAAGTTGTATCTCCAGCCCCTGCCCCTGCCCCCGTCGAAGCGAAAGGCGAGTCCCAGAAAGCCACTGCATCGGGCTACATCCGTGAACCACTCAAGTACTCCGGCTCACTTGACGAGTACAAGAGTTTCGACGTCACACCCATCATCGGACGCGAGTATCCTGATCTGCAGCTGACTGATATCCTCCACGATGACCAAAAGCTTCGCGATCTGGCCATCACCGGTAGGTCGGGCCTTTGCTATAAATCTCAGAACGCAAAGAACTAACGGAGGCTGCTGCAGTTTCTCGCCGTGGTGTCGTCTTCTTCCGCAACCAGAGCATCAACTCAGATGAGCAGAAGGTGCTGGGCCAGAAGCTTGGTGAGCTCACGGGGAAGCCTTCCACGTCCAAGGTCAGTTCTGCCTAGCGTCGCTCTGAAGAAACCCTAAACTGATATTGACATGACAGCTCCACCGACACGCTGTCAACAACGCTGGTAGAAAGCTGACAGTGAACGAGCACGGCAAACTCGACGACGAAATCTCTGTGATTTCCTCTGAGACGAACCGCAAATACTACGGCGACCGCTTCGCCAACAATACCCGTCGCCTTGCTAGCGAGGGATGGCACGCTGAGTATGTGGCGACCTTTCCCTTCTAGATGCTAAGGAAGCACATATCTAACTAGAGTAGCATCACCTTCGAACGAGTCCCCTCCGACTACGCAATTCTCAAAATCACCCACTCCCCCGAAGACCAGACCGGCGGTGACACGCTTTGGGCATCGGGGTATGAAGTCTACGACAGACTCTCGCCGCCCATCCAGGCCCTAGCAGATACCCTGACGGCCGTTCACTATCAGGTATAGCCCAGCTCCATGTCTATGATTGTAACTTTGGATGCTCACTGTGCTAGCCGTCCTTTAACAACATCGCCAAGGAACACGGCATCGAACTCATTCAAGGGGACCGGGGGGCGCCAGAGAACACCGGGTACGATTTCAAGGCTAGCCAGTACGCTCCCCTATCTTGCCCATCATCTTTTATCCTCCTCTGCTGGAACAATGGCATGGCTGACATGATAGCCCGCTTGTCCGCACGAACCCGGTCACCGGGTGGAAGAGTCTCTTCGGTGCTGCCGGACAGGTTGACAACGGTTGGATAGAGGGCGTGACAAAGCGCGAGAGTGAGATCTTGAAAAAATACTGTATGCCCTGTCTTAGCCTTTGAGATGTGACCATGCAATCTGATCAGTAGGCCAGTCCGCCAGCTCATCGCCGAGAACCATGACCTCCAGGTCCGTTTCAAATGGGGCACGAATGATCTTGCTATCTGGGATAAGTAAGCATCCCTATCAAGGAATGGCATGAGCTGAAAGACGGTGTGCTAATGATACTTCACCTAGCCGGTCTGTCTTCCATACGGCGACAAAGTAAGAAGTTCCCAAAAAGGTTGGATTGGACCTGCATGGGCCGCTAACGAACTGCAGTGACTACGATGGAAAGCGACAAGGCAACCGGGTCGTCTCACTGGGCGAGATCCCGTACTTTGACCCTGGATCCAAGTCGAGGCGCGAGGCATTGGCAGCTGAAGCATAGATGGTTTCATTCATCCTGCCGTAACGGACACAATACGAGATGTTGTTGGACCAAACGCTGGCTTGTGCAATGCACTACGTTGTTTTTCTTCGACCCTATTATATAGTCTGCAACGATCGAGCGGACACTATCAGAATGTTGAGTCTTCAGTATTCAAGCTAGGAAATGAAATTAAGAATGATATTTCATCTTTAGGCGGATGAGGATAAGTAAGCAACAGGCCCATTCAAGACCTATTTTTTTTGTACCTTTTTGCCTGCTACATTGTACATCAATATAGACCCCTACTCTTCAGATTCGCCAATAACAAATGGCCCTACTTGCTCCTCATTTTATCCATGCTGAGCTTCATCCCTTCATAGTCATCCAGATTGCCTTGAACACCCTCGCAACCCTAAGGGCTGCCTCATGACCACCAATCTGATGCTCAAATTCTCCTAGGCTTGCGTCATCCCGCTGCTTGTCATTCGTCACAATCCTCTGGAGAAAATGGTACATGTCTGGATTGAATGCTCAACTCTTCTTCTTGAATCCGTCTCCAATGGTCTTGTAAAAATTACTTGTCTGCCGCGGGGTTTAGTTCACCGAGTGAGCAGACAGCCGCGCACATTCTTCCCACGAGTCATCCAGCAGGTCGAGCACAAGAAGGCCGAATTCGGGAAATATAACCCTTTAGGATATTTCTTGGTCCTCATCTTCGCTTCTTGCGTGGGCTGAAAGCAGAATGAAACTCTTCGCAGTATGGCTGGAACCAGCAGCAATCCTGAAGCACAAATTTCAGGTCAAAATAAGGGCCAAGAAGAAAGGCTCATTAGCAGAAAAACATGGCAACTGTACTTACCCTATTAGATTGAGGTTGCAATTCTCTACAGAGCCAAGAGAAGGGATTGGCACAGGTCGTGGTGTATAATTTGACCTGACCAAGTGGATGCTCCCCGGTGCTGTGAGACTGAAGACTAGCTAAGATATCGAACGTCAGACGGTTGAGATCAAGATTGTGCCCAGTACTGATGGAACCCTCTCTCCCCCTTACCAAATACTGGATCCCATTTCGGCGTTGGCACATCCCAGACCTCTTCATACTCCCTATGTGGTCTCCCCCAGCAGCCCAAGTCCACTGGACACCACCAGGGTAAGCCCCCATCATCACAAACCCAGTCAGCTCCCCCTGTCTTTCCACTTAATCACCTTCTCCCTGGGGGTGTTATGGGCCCATCGAACCATCGCGCAGAATGTTGCGTCCCAGACTATAGTATTCTCGTTGGAGGGAGTCGCTGGCGTTGCACTAGTTCGAAAGGAATTGCACTTTTTATCAATAACTTCCCTCTTTCCCGCCTCCCACGCTGTGAATATAGTGGACTTAAAGCAATTCGGGGATAGGGTAATCTTTGGCTAAGAGAAGCAGGGTACTTTTCCATAGTGCTTATCTTCGAAGCTTACACCCCTGCCAAGTTGTCAGACTACAGGCATGGGAATAGCAATTCGGAGAATAAAATAGTAATCTGATTTCTACAGACTTTGGTACTTAATTAATCATTTATAGTGATTATATCAGCATTATCTAGCGCTGAACTTTATAGGCAACATACATATAAATACTTTGATTGATATGCGAGGTATGGCTATCTGATCCAGAGCCTATATGAACACTGGCTCTATAAAGCATAATCTAAGAAACTTTCTACCTGATTAAGCTTAAAATCAATGCTTATAGTTCCCAAGGTCCTTGCTCAGTTCCGGAGCTGATAGACCCTAAGGGATGATTTCATAACACTGACAACAGAGTGGCACGGCCATATTTGTCGAAAGAATATTATCTCTATTATAAAATGCAACTATAAATAGCTGATTCACCAGGAGAAAGAAGAGGAAAATGAAAATACCTCATCTAACTACCTATGCTATAACCCTGGTAGGAATTGTGGAGTATGTAGTGAAGTAGAGCTGTAGCATGATCATTATACATATCCACTATATACTGTTTTCACTATACTAATTCTAGTTAGAAACATCACTTCTCCTGGCCTGGTATATGCCCTAGGACCCTGAAATTAGCACGCACCTCCTATCTGGGTGGTGGTTGGGGCAGCGAATTACCTAGTTTGTTATGGTGCTCGACACTTCTCTAGGTTCTGCTTTTTGGCCCAAGGGTACTAGGTAACATGGTGAGAGTTCGATGTCAATCATGCATAACTATAACTTATTTTCAAACTGTACACTGAACTCCGCTTACTGCTGTATTCCAAACATTAATAATCAAACTGCCACCACCAACAATCGCAAGGATCCATTATTGGCTGATAGGTGGGAGTATACAAAAGGACAAGGATCATTGCCTGTATTATAATAGTCTTACTCGGTTTGTCTTAGGAATCTAAGGGCCAGAGATAGTACTTTCTTTGCCCAAATCGAGAATACAAAGTCCCTTACTATAATGGATCTCTCGCGAACCAAATACATAGTCTGATGGTTTCAGGTTCCAGCTAATGGAAATCATTAGGAAGCATCGACTATAGCTAGCCATCTTTTCTACCCATATGAAGAGAAGACGTGGCGTGAGGAAAAGAAGCTCACGAACCCCTGTCAATAACAAATGAAATACATGAAATCAGAAAAGGATTTGGGAAAAAATGTCAGGCCATACTGATGATGACTTGCATTTGCATCTTAGTATGTCTCTGATTAATTTAGTTATTATTTAACCCTGTCCAGACAGGACTTAGTTTGTTGGTTTGTTGGATTTTTTCATGCCTTGGGATTCAGCTCGCCTCATTTTTCAAGCCATGTCTGATTGAATCCTACCTATGAGATTGGAAGGCGCCTGACCAGGGTACAGACTGATGCGTAGCTATCTAATGTAGTATTCCGGAGTAGTTAGAGGCTGCTGGCATTGCATTGCAGTGCGCTAGCGCACAAAGAATCATACAGTCATGCCTCTCATCCGTACTTCCCGGCCTTCCGCTCCAACACCTTGACAGCATGGTCTTTAAGCAAATCAGCTCTGGGATCAGCTACCTTCCGAAGATGATCTCTAGCCCCCATACTTGGGATTTTACACACCCAAGAGTTCCAGCCATCTGCGCGAGTTCAGGCGTATCTTATGGGCAATATGGGTATAGAGATTTCAGTTGATATCCAGGAGATGTGGTTGACTTCTCCAGAGCTAAAACAGACACTGAATTTACAAGCTTAATCTAAGAATCCTTTATAAAAATAAACTCAAACTCAAACAAGTTCCTATCTCTCAATCATGCATTCGCTTTTACCTACAATGTTGGGTCTGATAGCAACATCATCACTTGCGGCTCCAGGTTAGCCGCTCAAGAGGGCATCAGTGCTTTCGACGCCATGGCCAAGTTGAAATCAGTACCTCTGGGTTATGTCCACATCGCGGACGACGGAGGGGCACGAGCTTACGACGAGAACGAATCTGTTATTGACTATGTTCCCTTGATCAATGACCAGCTTAGGCAGCTGCTCAAGAAAATTTCAGAAGCATGGAGGGAAGCGGATCATTTGTAAGCTGTTTACGATGACGTTGACGGACGTCAAGTTACGGATGAAAAATAGTCACTTGACCCTCCTCCTGAGCTTCGAAATCCCATGAATCGTCAGGCACTGCAGTCTAAGCGCGAAGCCAACCCTCTCCAGCAGGCCGATTGGTACTGCGCAGGCCAACCCTGCACCAGTGGTGATGCTTACTGGTTTATGGGCTGCAGAGGCTGGGCAGAGATACATGCTGTCTTGCCAGGAGCAGCAGGTGTTTGCTTCTAGTGAAAGCATACTTTCTGTTGCCCTCGCACCTTGCCATTTTCCTAGATAGACTAGTACTTCCCACAGTTGCCTCCTTGTCTTATTCCTCCATGAATGATAGCCTACACACGTTCTAGTGCAATCTTCGCGACTCATCTGTTTGCCGAAGCCTTCCTCAAATTTAGTCAAGCAGAGCCGTAAGATCTGCGCAAACTGAGACGGCAAGCCAGTCAGAACATCCAAACAACCATTCTGGTGCTTATATTCGGAAACCTAAGCATAGAGAAGAGAATTATGTACATGAAGAGATAGATTGTGGGATGTCTTTGCGAAACGAAGCTTAACTTGATTTAGCAGGCGGTCAGGGATGGCAGAATGTATGCGACGAAGCTGGCCTATCGCGCGCTTCCGGGCACCGTGCCCAGGATGAGCTCTGTAATCTATGCTGGTTCATGATCACGGCGCGTAGGGCCGTGACAATAAGTATCTAGCATCCTCATCATGTCATGGTGATAAAGGCTGTTTTTGTTCCAGCTGTTGGCTGTTCTGGCCCTAGTATCTTTCACATCAGTATTTGTGCCGTTGTAATGGTCCACATCAATTTTAGAGGTCCTGCCAAGTATCTTGGAATCTGCTCAGAGCTCTTCCCCTTGGATCTGTTCAATGGCTTGTTGGATGTTTGCGGAATCAATAAATGATCTACAATCTGTTCAAGAGATTAAATAGTTATCTTCCCGACCGGTCAGGCTATGTGACACAAGCTGAATCTATCTCATACCTAGTATATACGACTATAAGGGTGGAAAACAGGGCTTCCCATCTGCTCAGCTGTACTTAAGCCACTACTATCAATACAGATAAAAGTGCAACGAGCCCTAAGTATATTGCTGCTTTTAGGGGTGAGCAGCACTAAGCCCTAGGGTAGGTACAGGTAAGTTAGGTATAAGCAAGGGTAAGAAATCAGACAAAGAGCCAGAGCAAACATGTTAACACCTGCGTCTGCATCAACACCAGACAAGGCTGCCAAAAACAGCGCAAGAAGGCCGGGAACAACCACGTTGAGCAGGGTGGAGCCACAAAAGGGAGTGTATATTAAGTCCTGAATCAGATTGCTCTCCTCGCAAGTCCATCTGGTATACTATATGCTACAATGTGAATGACAGGACACTGCCCAAGGAACCCCAAACTTGAAACATCGGCACTACAAGGGGTTCAACCTGGATTGACTCTTTGACGCACTAAAGATGCCTTGTCTGGTGCAATGGAGTCAATCCTTGTCCGGAAGCCGCTGTGCACTTTAGCTGCCATTGCCGCTTAGACCCAAACATGGGAAAGTACAGTCTAGACTTGCATTGGGGGCCAACAGAGTAGCTTGCTCCGCGGAATGAGGGGAAATGTGCAGAAAGACTGGAGATATTCATTCTGATATTACTGAATCAGTTAACCAAAGATGGGAGCATTCAAAAAGTTTTTGTAAGGCTGCCAGGAAAATATGCTTGGACATTGGCTTGTCGCGGAATTACCCATCCAGCTCGCAGATAGCTATTCACAGGAGGAGCGATGGATATTCACATGCATCTCTGAACTCCTACTTCAAGAGGAATAGTCCAACTAGAAGGTACCCTAGGGCTAGTTCCTTTCACGAGCCATTGTGAATACATAGTAATTTCCGCCAAGCCACTAAGGGTCCTAACCGAAACTCTGAAGGTGTTGATTGGCCGCCTTTGCGGGTGAGGCTCGGCGGCAGATTTCCGTATTCCTTTGAGGGTGGGCTTGGCATCAAGAGCTAAGACAACTCAAGCTTGATCGCCGAACGCCAAAGCTGGTTATAGCACCACCAATGTTGATTTGAACTGACCCGGAACGCACGGCATATGCCAGCACGACCATGTCAAGTAATTAGCTGCAAGGGCTGCACTGGCGGCTTCGCGGTCTCTAAGTGACACAATTAGACCGTGACAAAACCCGTAACGGGTCGAAGGTCAGAACCCGTACTCAAAACCCGAAAACCCGCGCGGGTTCATAGTCTGGACCCGAACCCAATCCGTTACGGGTTTTGGGTAGACCCGTAACGGGTAACCCGCGGGTTGTGTCACGGTCTAGGGACAATACTAGATCCGGAATACCCCAAATGTAGATAGAGACAGAGGTAGCCACAAAAGAGAGTGCCATAGGGCGTCGCCATCGGGAGTCTGATCAGGATGCAGAAGATGGGGGTGATCAGTGGCCCTTATATAGTGCTGGATCGGTCTCTATGAAATTGAATCCGCAGAAACGTTCGAAACAGCACTGCTTGTGTGTGATGTATATCCGTATTTTCTTGCCCTACTATTTGATAGTCTTCTAATACAACGATAGGCAATGAGGCCAATTTTTGGACTCTGCTAGGGGCGCTCCCCATAGGCCTGGCCGACACATACTGCGGTGAAAACACGCCCTGTGAGTTGGGCTGCTGTGGCAAATGCAATGTTTGCGGCATGGGGCTGACGTACTGCAGCGCCGACAACTGCATCAACAACTGTGATTCCAAAGCCGAGTGCAACCCAGGCGACTGGTCGGACGAGTATGTCAACGCGACGACCTGTCCTTTAAACGTCTGCTGCAGTCAGTACGGGTTCTGCGGTACCACCGAGGAGTTCTGCGGAAACACTACTGTCACCCGGCCCAAGTGCGATGCCAGCTCGCACTCGATCAAGCGAGTCATTGGGTATTACAACTCGGCGGCAGCATCGCGGAGCTGCGATGGAATGGCCCCGGCCTCCATTCCCCAGGCCATCTATTCGCACACCTACTTTGCCTTTGGCGACATCGACCTGGACCCGGACACCTTTGAGGTCATTCCCATGTCCAGTGCCGACACCCAGCTTTACCCGCAGTTGCAGACACTGCAGCTGCGCGACCTGAGCCAGGAGTTGTGGCTCTCTATCGGTGGCTGGGACTTCTCGAATTCTGGCAGCGCAACGGCCACCACATTCTCAAACTTGGCTGGCGCCAGTACAACCGAACAGAACATACTGACCCAGTTTATGACCAATTACGGATTCACGGGCGTCGACATTGACTGGGAGTATCCGGCCGCACACGATCGCAACGGCCGGAGCGAGGACTATGCCAACTTTCCCAAGTTCCTGGCCAAACGGAAGAAGGTGCTGGACGAGTACAAGTTCGGACTGCCCGTCACACTCCCCACTAGTTATTGGTACGTGTAGCACTTTCACCTGATCGCCATCGAGCCCTCGGTGGACTGTTTCAACTACGTGAGCTATGACCTGCACGGCACCTGGGACATGGGCAACCAGTGGACGGGCTCCTATCTTAACGCGCATACCAACTTGACCGAGCTTACCACGGCGTTGGATCTGCTCTGGCGGAACAATATCCCTGCCAACAAGGTCACCATGGACATGGCCTTTTAGGGCCGCAGCTTCACCCTCGCCTCCCCTTCTTGCTCCGAGCCCGGTTGCACGTATCTCTCTGCTGGTGATGCCGGCGGCTGCAGTGGCGCGCCGGTGCGCTGTTCAATAGTGAGATCTCGCAGATCATTAGAAACAACGACCTCACTCCCAGGCTTTACAAGGACGCTGCCGTCAGGACCGTCACGTGGAACGGCGACCAATGGGTCTCGTACGACGACGAGGACACCTGGAAGATCAAGGCCGAACTTGCCAAATCTGAGTGCCTGGGAGGCGTGCTTGTCTGGTCCGTCGACAACAACAACGGCAATCACACCTACTCCAAAGGCCTGGCAGCCGCCCTGGGCAACAAGATTAATATCGACACCCCCACATTGACACAAGCACAAATGCCTACTGCCGCTTCATCAACTGCGGCCAAACCTGCCCCAACGGCTTCAGCAAGATTGCCTGGGCCGACCAGAGCAAGGAGCTCATGCTCGATCCCCCGGCAGTGGCCAGACGCAGACACTGTGTTGCCCAACAACCCAGTTGGGGGTAGTAGTGCCCACGTGCCAGTGGCGCGGCTTCCACAATAGCGGCAAATGCAAGCCCGGCTGTAAGGACGGCGAGGTTGAGATCGGGACCGTCAAGTCTGGCTGTGGCTCGGGATACCAGTCGGCCTGTTGCACTTCAATGGCGTCGACCAGCGTCTGAGGTGAGTGTTCGTGGACTGACAGCTGCGTGGACGAGGACACCGAAACCTGCTCCTCCGGCTATTCCAAGTATGTCGTCAGCTTACGCGACGGCTGGGGTGGGATGAACTCGTGCAAGAACGGCCAGGTGCACAACTACTGCTGCAAGAACGAGGTACCCGATGCGTTTACGAACTGCAAGTGGAATGGCCATGAGATAAGGTTTCGCAACGCCGCTTACTGCAGCGACCATGCCCGTCCGGGTCTATCCGCATCGCCGAGCAGAGCATAAACACGATGTTTGGCAGCAACAAGGAAGGCCCCACGACCGACTGCATCACCGGCAACAAGGCATACTGCTGTTCCGGCCGCTCGACGTCAGACCCAGACCTGGAATCTCGCGGCACGACCATCGATGCCGACCAGACGGCTAAGGATTTTGACGCCGACCTGACAAAGTTCCTCGAGAACCCCGTTCGTCCCGGCTGTTGGGAGGCCGAGTACAGGGCCGGCTCAGTGTACAGTGCAGGTTGCAGGAACGCTTCATTATCACGCATTACGCGATCGCTAAATCCCAATGCTCTAAAACTAAGCGGCCTCTCTTACAGAACGCGAAAACGTTTAGCGCCTCCTGACTCTACCCTGCGGGGCCGTCTCCGTGCTGTTTGTTGCGTCTGTAGATTTCGCCGAGGTCTCAAAGTAGAGCGGTGAAAGTCAATGATCAATGCCCGTCCAAGCTCTTTATTCCAGAGGATATTATCACGCCGAAGATCTTCATGGATGATTCCCAAGTCTTCTATTTCCTTCTTTGATTTACGAATCTCCTGGCGAAGCCATGGCGCTAGCTCCATCATTGCTGTGCTTTCGCCCCCCCAGCCCATAACTAGCATGTGACGAATTGGCCCAGCTCCATGAAGAAAATACGTCTTTGCTAAGTCGATCGTTCCAAGGAATACAGGCACAGCGGACCCTTGCGCTTTTTGCAGAAGTTGGTATACTTCTGCTTCGCGCGAGACTTCTCTCCATAGTCCTGACGTTGTTCCTTTTCCGAGGACAGTATAGCCATATGTAGCACAAGTAAGTTTGAACGGGGCACCATATGCTCCACAACCCCCAAGGGGTATGCATCGGTCAATGTTTTCGTCCAACTCTGCTTTTAGTAAATCCACCAGAGCTTCCGAGGTGGTGGGATGTTGGCGGTCATCATTGCTCTGGCGATGGAGCGTCACGTTGGGGCAACATTCATCTAGGATACCTCCAGTCCGCAGCCCGAGTAAACATCGCTGCGTGCAAAATTGCGCATCAGAACGTCGGGGCTGACTGCCTTGATTGTTACTGGCCTCGCGTTGACGGGTCGCTGCTGGGGCAGAGGACGAGGATGAGGATGTGACTTGGCTGAAATTCCGCTTCCGCCCCGTTGCGAGGTTTGTATCGGAGCCGGATGAATCTGGCGACTGCGAGCGGCGTTGCGCCCCCGAAGGTGCACATCTTGCTTGGGATCCTGTGGCCACTCGATGGCCACCTGCTATTGGCGAATTTGAAGGAGACGATGACGGTTCATATGCCGAACCTGATTCTGGGCTCGGGAACTCCAAGGATGTGCTATCAGAGTCAGGGATGGCCTGTTGCCGTTCTGCTTCGGGAATTTGAGAGTAAGTGTGTTCAAAACTGGTCGTCCAAATTTTCAGGCCTGGTCGTGTAGATTCACGCCATTCCTGGCTACGCGTAGGTGAGCGGAAGGCCAATAAACATAGACATAGTGTTCTTGCAACAGAAGTCCTCCATAGCTGAGAATTATAGTCAGCTTCTGGGTTTACTTCGCTGTTAGGATCACAGAAGAAGTAGTAAAGCGTGCTGGGATCGTCCTGCGGAACACGGAGTAGCACTCGTGCGATCCCATTTGTTACATAGGCATATTCAAGTCCGTCTCGGATCATGGCATGATATTCCTGGACAATAGCAGAGCATGCAAGCTGTTCCGCATTATATTTCAATTTTGCTTCCTGGCTTGTGGGTATTTTCTTGGACTTGACCATGGCCTTCCATAAGTCCATCGGATGGAGTCCCATGCGAAGGGTTGCAACAGTAAGCTTGTGGGGTGGTTTATACTCGACGCTTGTAAGGACAGTGTAAATATTGCTGTCGACACGATGAATACAATACTGATCAGGTCTTGGATTGGGTACCGTTGACGATTGGCTTCCAACCACTTCAGAAACTTCAGTTTCTTTCAATACATTCGTATGATTGCTGAACTGTATTCCATCGCCGAGACCGAACTCATCGCGAGCAGCCGGTAGCTTGCATAACTCAGTAATGATGTCACGAACATGGTCTTCCACGGCAAACCGCTCGTAGCGCTCAAGCTCTTGCTCGGAGCTAAGTGGTGTGTTGAGTCGTCGGCGTAGTCCTTCTAATTCAAGCAAAGGTGGAAAGAGTCGTGGCATGTCCCCTGATTCCGAAGCAAAATACCTGCAGACCGACGTATATAGTTGTGAGAGTTGTGTTGGGCAGTCGTTCCAATACTCCAATCGCGTCGGGCAGTATTTGCCCTTGGGAGGAGATATTTTCCCCGTAGTCGAGCGAGATGGTGTTTCAACTCTCAGCGGTCGCGAGAGAAGGTCGTGGGAATAGCGCATGAGTTCCATGAAAGTTGTCTGTCGGGTGCGCTCTTCAGCTTGTTTCCGTCTCTCTTCTTCCTGCTTCCGTCTCTCCCTCTCTCGTCTTCCTTCATCTTCTGCCTGCTTCCGTCTCTCTTCTTCCTGCTTCCGTCTCTCTTCTTCCTGCTTCCGTCTCTCTTCTTCCTGCTTCCGTCTCTCTTCTTCCTGCTTCCGTCTCTCCTCTGCCTGCAGAAAGAGACTTTTGTAATCTGGGGTGCTGTTGTCGGGCATCGTTTTTTTTCTTCTTTTTTTGAAAAGGGGAAGCAATAGGTTGAGATAACTAGGATGGTCCCGGCCAGTGGTCGATCCAGGCGGAAGGTCAAGCGTCAGATCATGACGGGTGTCAAGGAAGGAAGTACGGGCGTCAGAGCCACTGGGGCTGCTTGTGTTGGAAGATACTGCCCTCCGCTACCGCCTGCCATCCCTGCCCAGCTAGTCGCTGGCTGATGTGGCACAGATATCCGCAATGGGGACGAACGCGACTGTACTAACACCACTTGTCATTCTAAAAGCGTCCCTGTTATTGGTTTCCTCTCTAGCTAGTAGTAATTAGCTTCATGCGCATGAACGAAGCCACAGCCGGACAACCCAAAAATTCCCCGAACTCTGCAACAAGCGTATCTGGCCCTACAGTCGTCAACGTCGTTGCGATATCGAAATCGACCATCCGCTCTTCAGTCGTCAGTAACAAGCATAGCCTCAGCTACTTACAAGCTTCATAGCACATTTCTGCCCCTCGAGTTCTATCTCAAATACGGTCAGGCCATCCAAAGATACTCAAGTAGACCCCGCTACTCCGGGTCGGAAGCTGCTAAAAGACCAGATGTGCCAGCTTGTACATACTATAAGAACGTTTCGGCCGCGCCGCTTGCCAAACAGGAGTGCGTCTACAATAACAAGTTGAGCTAGTGAGTTGAGCCATTTCTTTGGGGCTTGAATGCCTGATCAACCTTTGAATATTACAGGAGGGGTTGTATTGTAGGAAGGTTATAAAACTCCAGCTACAAGTCAATATGAATAGAATATTAAAGACGAAGGTCAAGATTGTGGTCCATGGTTCGACTACTTTAGGGATAAAACGGAGATCAGCTCAAAGAGCATCGTGGAGTTAATGGACTCTTGCTGTTAACCAGCCGTCAAATTGAAGTTTCAATATCTGCCCCAAATTTGTTGATCCATCTGCTCGTACACCCACTTCATCCAAATCACGAAGGATATCCTCTATATAACCACCAGCGCCGCTGAGATTGATGATGAACGCGATCGCACGGTGGACGGCAAGAAGTCGTTGAGAAGGTGGGTCGATGGTACGGTTAGGAATTAAGGTTAGAGTTCGGATAACGGGGAGCAATGGATCGCTTAAGAACGATTTTGGCTCTATCGACTGAATCTTGTATTCATATGGAGTGCCTGTGTGCTCAAAGTAAATTTTGAATGCGCCAAAGAGTTGGTGATATTCGTGAGTTAATGTCAGAGCATTTATGGGGCTATCGATTTTCGAGTGCTCGATGAGATGAACGATTCCGTGATCGAACATATTCAGAATTCGCAGAGCGTTTTTTTTCGAATCGTTCTGAAGAATGTATCAATGAGATTGCTAAGACCAATAAGGAGGCTACCTACCAGCTCCGCATCATCGGCGGCAGCAGATGTTAGAGAGTGCGGTAAGATGTGAGCAACCTCCAGATATTGAAAATGGTCGTTTGGTTCGAGCCGTAGAAGATTTCCATCATCATCCACGCAATCTTGCCCGTTCTGCTCAAGACGCCTCTCGGCTTCCCGTCGATCGAATTTGCGGGAAATCACGCATCGGTGATGATCGCGTATGAGGCAGCTCTGCCTTAAAGTGGATATTCGTTGTCTTGAACTGGTTGTGGCCAAGGGGAAGGAAGAAAGCGACATGGGTGTGGGTTGTGGTGTCTTGACTGACAAAGCTCTTACTGGAACTCCCATCAGTTAGTATTATCCTTTTGCAAAGGTTCAACACTAGGACTCAGGAGACAGTACGCGGAAGTAGAAGATTTTGAACAATATACTCAGCAAATTCTTCCGTCGCAGCTTGAATGTTCTTCAACCCGTCCGAGTCCCATGATTGGAAATCTTCAAGAAACCGCAGGTAATGGGTATTATCAATGATGTAAGTATCACCTGTATTCGTGCAACAGGCCTCATACAGAAAAGAAAAATAGAGAATCAAGAATGAATCCTTAGATGAAACATTGTCAAAGACAGCTTGGATAAGAGCAGCAGGTTTGTACCTGCGACATGAAACCTGCCCAGGTCCATAGTGTGTCATAAGCCGGTTGAAAATCAGTTGTGCAGTTTGGCTCTGATCAGGCGCTAAAGTCGTTGGCTGTGAGAAGTCCAAAACATTTTCAAGAGATTGTGGATGCCGTTTATGCCCCAGCGGCATCTTGAAGGCACTGGCGGTTACCTGAGAATAGGAGAGTCCTTGGTGTTGTCATTCCGCCTTTCACGTGAGCTCACCGGATCAATATCGGACGGGGCTGAGGGTATCCTTTTTTAAGACTCTGCAGCAGAACTAGTAGTATAGTGTCAACCAGCGGAGATCTCTCCTTACTAATCATGCAGCACCTTGACCTTCCTTTCAGCCAGCTGCTATGGAGACAATTAATATACCTCCTGATGATCAGGAGAAACATTATAATAGTTATAAATCTCTATACAGACTGTAGATAGGAGATTAGTGTCAGATAAGGCCGAACAAGTCCTTCTTAGGCGAAGCTCGAAGGCCTAAGGATTATTCTTAGATCGAAGTGAGAGTTCTCAAGGGCAGAGAATGAATGCAGTTGCTGATTGACAATGTTGGCTATCTTGCTGATTCTGAAGATAAGACACGAAAGGCAAAACTAACTACATGGTAAACGAGTGTTCTTAAATACCCGCGATGGTTAATCCCATCATACCATCCTACACCTTCCGTCATATCATATCATATCACTCAGTATGACCTAGCAAAGCGGCTGCTATGATCCTCAAACCGGGCGATATGACACTTTCCCCTTTTCGGTCTAGTCATCATATCACTGGATATGATCGGTCCGTCATTTCCCCGTAGTCGTCACACGTCACTTGTAGCACAGCGGGTCGATTGGCTGTCAGGTCCTTTGTCAATCTGACACCTTACCTGGTTAACAGGCTGATCTATCCTGACAAAGTAGATCCTTAACAATTACTTTAACCCAGCCCTGTATAAACTGCTGCTCCTGGCAGGCCATGTACCTTTTTATAAAATACTGCCATGTCCCAGGTATATTTAGCAGAGCCTGCAGTAATTATAAATAGCCTAACCATGCTAGAAGATGCTCTGTACAAGATAAGTAAAATATTATAAAGAAAAAAAGAATTAATCTACCACAGGGTAGATAGTATGCTGCACCAAGGCAGATTATTAACCTAGACCCAGAGTCAGGCAAGAAGGGAAACCTAATGTTATGACACGACGCCGAGACTCTCGCCGTGTGGAAAGCGACGGACAACTATCATTATTGGATGGCTGGCATGGCCGCCTATCTATATCTAGCTTACTAAATGATGACTAAGCGAGCTCGACCCGACGGCCAGGCGGCATCGGATGCCAGCATGCTCCGACACGCCGAGGATGTCACGGGACGATGATGGCCAATGGTTCGCCGGCTGACAGGACACAGGTCTTGGGCACAAGGCTGGGGAAGTAATGAAGAAAGTCACGTGATCATAGGCATTGCACTTGCGCATAATGTGGGAAGAGATGGATAGTTTTCTCCATTGGGTGGCCGGAATGGCCTGCCTATCTAAATAACTAGCTTACTAAATAATGACTAATCGAGGTCGAACCCCAGGTGCAGGCGGTACTGGAGGGCAGTATGCCCCGACACCCCCCCTCGAGCGAGATTGTCATCATGAGCAGGTCTAAATACATGAAATATTAAGCATCATTTTGGAGACCTAGTAGACGAATGAAATTAGAATGAGCTTCAGATCCCAGAGGCTTCGTACAGCCATCTGCAACCATTTCGGCGGTAGGGATCTGCTTGATATGGATGATGCCTTGTTCGGCCATATCACGGGTGTAATGGTAGCGGATGTCGATATGCTTTGATCTTTTTGTTTGCATGTTGGACGTAGTAAGATCAATAGCTCCTTTATTGTCCATATATAGTGGGATACCGGGTGCTTGTTGGTCATCAAGTAGTCGAAGATCCTTCATGATTTCGCGTATCCAATAGGCTGCGCGTGAGGCTTCAGATGCGGCAATATATTCAGCTTCATTGGAGCTGGTTGCTACGCAGGTTTGACGCTTTGATTGCCAAGCAATTGGTCCTCCGGCAAGCTTGAAAACATATCCGCCCACTAATCAGCGAGCTTTTGTATGAGGTCCTCCCCAATCAGAATCACTGAAGGCTTTGGGGGGCTCAATATCAGCTGCAGGATCATGTTGGTATTTAATCCCTAGATTGCGGGTGCCTTTTAGGTATTTGATAACATGCATAAGAGCTGCCCAGCACTTGGCTGTTGGTGCTGTATTGTATTCAGCAAGGAAGCAGGCAGCTCGGCTAATATCTGGCCTAGTTTTTGTAGCTAGATATTGCAAGACGCCAGTACCACGCTGGTATTCTTTGATATTGATTTTTGGATCTGGAGCATCATCGATAATTGTTCCAGGATCAAGGGGTGATTTGGTAGGATGGGCATCATGGAGCCCAAAAGAGTTGACAAGGTCATCAATCTGATCCTCCTGTGATAGGTGGATGCCTGTAGGCGTTGTTTTAATATTCATGCCTAGATATCGTTTGAATTCCGGCACTTCTTTGATTTCAAATCGGGATTTCAAGCTTTCGAGTGCTTGTACGGCGTTCTGAGGCTTTTCACCAACAATCATGAAGTCATCGACATGGGTGGTGATATAGAGCTTTTCCGTAGTATGTATGAATAGGCCTGGGTCATGCGGGGAGACCTTAAATCCTATAGATTCAAGATATGCTCGTAGATCATCGTACCATAGGCGCGCGGATGGGGTTAGGCCATAGAGCAATTGGTGGAGCAGGCAAACTAGGGTCCCTGGCTCCCCTTCGGCGAATCCGAGTGGCTGATGCATATAAATCGGTTGGCCTTTTAGTTTTGCATTTAGAAATGCTAGAACTGCATCTGCTTGGATAATATGCCAGCCTTTTTGGGCGCTGACGCCAAACAAGATTCGTGAAGTAATAGGATCAACAACTGGGGCGTACGTTGCTCCTTCGAATTCCGATTTATCAAGGAGATTCCCCCTGATTACCCATCGTGCTTTGTAACAGATAGAGTTGTCGGGATTAAGCTTCTTTTTATAAACCCATCTTCCTGGTATGGCACGTGTGCCAGCAGGCATGTCAGATTTTCGGATCAAATCCCAACATTGTTTCCTTTTCAAGGTATTAATCTCTTCTTGCATTGCTGCATGCCATTGAGCTGATTCAGGGCCTTTGATAGCCTCATTGTACGATTTGGGCTCAGGTAGAGGTGATTCAGTAGATTTTAAAATAGCAAATCCTTTGGCAGGTTGATAGAGCTGATCCTTGGAGGTAATGTCTGATACATCCTGCATAGGAGGGTCTTCATTGGTTTTAGGTTCTGCAGCTTCGGCAGTTTCGGCAGCTTCGGCAGCTTCGGGAGCTTCGGCGGCTTTGGTGGCTTGGGGAGCTTCGTACGGCTTGCTCTGTGGAGTACTGAATTCCTCCTTGATCGAGATATCACTGGTGTCACGGAGTTGGTTGATTTCGGGGTCCCAAATAACATATATATGGGAGCCTTTATATCCGACAACATATACCTTCTTGGCCTTTGGATCGATCTTGCTGGTTGGCTTACCAGCATGTTTTGAAGCTCCATGTAGGTGCATCCAAGCAGGTGACCCAAATTTGACAAGATGCTTGATATCGGCATCACCATTGGTCCAGGCGGAATAGGGTGTAAAATGGGTACATGGCTGGATTTCCGGATC